>ML179069.1:254954-334503 GCA_004369135.1 Dendrothele bispora CBS 962.96 | reverse complement strand
CACACAAAACAACAGTAAAGCAAAGTTTTAATCAAGTCTGGAGTTGAATATTCTAGTCACGACTCAATATATCAACAGATATCTAAGTCTAGACAAATACACAAAAGTAAATGTGAGGTCTATACACTCAAGTGAATGTAATGTGATAAATTCGGTTGTGGAAGTAAAGGTATCGAAGATGATAACCCCGCGATACAAGTCTGAATGGCTTTCGAGGCGAAACAGGTGGCTTGTACTACTTGAAATATATCTGAATGGCTTTCGAGGCGAAACAAATATATAACCAATGAAGAAAACACTTAATAAAGTATCTTCCCGCAATATAATCTAATGGCTTTCGAGGCGAAAAGACTATATTACTTGCTGACCAGTGCGAATGGCTTTCGAGGCGAAAACCACTGATTCAACCGACAGTTCAGAGTTAACCAATTTAACTTCTGAAAAGGCACAAAGTAATCACCAACGAAATTTATACTATTGAGCGGAGAAATTGAGTATATACAAAATCTCGTACTCTTCCGGAGCCGACTTTCTGGTTAAACAAACTTTAAAACAACAAAGGTATGCTTTATATGATACTGGAGATCTCCTCCTGAATCAGCTGTCCTAAGTGCGAGCAAGAACCGTACTACAGTCACTGGAGTACCTAGTTGTATCTACTGCCCTTTTATATGTACAGAGTAAAATGAAAAATAAAGAAACTATTTTATCTAGGAGATCTACAGTCCTCCTACTATATATGGTATGTAGAAATAAGCTTTCGTAATTTACGTGCGTGTCACAGTCCGTATATGGAAAACTTTGTTACTTATTTCGTCTTTCTAAAATAATTCTTTCAAGTCTGTACTTGTTTATTCTAATCTAGATTTATTATCGCGCCTCCGTGTACTGGCCGACGAGTCATCTAGTTGACAAGTCCTGACTCGACTTTTTCTAATAGCTGGACTCTCATTGGTTGAGAGTCATACTCTGTCAAATTCTGTCATACCGGAGCCCTAGGCGGGTCTGCGGATAAATTTGTAGTATGCGCCCAACGTCGTCATACCCCTAAATCTAGTCATAACGAGTCACCGGTCTATCGGACTCGTATATCTTTTATCCTGATTAAATCAAATAAGTGGAACTTGTTTCTAGAAACGTTGCTCCGTCTCTCTGGATCTGTTCCTGTAAGGCACGCGATCGTCGCAACTGATCATCGCTTTAGATTCTAATTAGATTTAGACTTTAGACTCGTCTTTAGTCTGGACTCGAAGATAATTTTAGTCTGGAGTTAATTCTATTCCCTTGGATCAGGACATAATTATATTTATATTAGCCACAGTGGTGTCAGCCACTTCCCCTAGTTCTGGAGGACTCATTCTGTTTTACTTGGCAAGGTCCAAGCTGAAATGCTTAGCATAGACTTCTCATAACTAGATAAATCAATTAATCTACCATAGTCATGTAGTCACTTCTATCATCTCTGGATACGATTTTCCTTGTGGAACAAGTCTGGACTTAATATGTATTGACTTAATACAATTATTCCTCTTGACTATCAGTCCGGGACTCACTATAGTCCTCTATTTCCCTTATTACTAATACTATAGACATTCCGGATTTAATAGTAAATCGCGAAAAATCTACGGTATTGATTTTCTAGCGTATTAACGGTCTCCATTCGCAAGGAACATGGACTCTGGTAGACTTACCTCACGTCCCTCAGGGACTGGGAGGCCAGGATTCTTAGATGCTACCAACGTCTGGGCCCATTTCGTTTTCTGGTGTTTTCTTCCTGCAAGTTCCCCTGTGAATAAAACGTAAGTCCGGCAATACTGACAAGAGACCATAAACACTCACCGGCCGTTGACGAAGGCATCGCAAATCCCAACTCGGCATCAACATTGCCGTCTACACCTCCCAGTAAGCCCATACCAAAATTGTGTGCGAACAAAAGCTTCTGGACTTTGGCAGATGCACATACCCAGTCGCTGCAACCCAGATGAGCCCCAAGTAGGTGGCTCGGTTCCATGGGTGTATTGTTTGAATGCGAAGGTTCTCGCCTTGATGGGTTGATTACGGCTGATTTCAGAAAGAATCCGCCTTGAAGTGTATGACGAACGCGGTTACCTCAAGCCATGCGGAATGCAATGTCTTTTGACGGTGCGTGCCTGTTGCTGTGGATGCTGCAAGAACGAATCACGGCATTGAAGGACTCAAAGCCCTTAGTGGCGAAAAGCATGGCTGGACCAAATCGGCGGATGTGCTCTGGCAAATGGAGCAAAACATGGAATTTAGGTTTGTTGAACCAGCGCGGGGTCACACGGCAGGTACAGTCCAGGAAGTATGTGATTGCGAGTTCTAAATCATTCTGTAGAGATATGCAAGTTATGAGAGAGAGACATTATAAGTTATTAAACCTACGACATACCAGGTACTTTTCGACGTTATGGATTTCCAGCTGCCAGACTAGACACACGAGCGAACTCAGGGCAGTCCAGGCCTCCAGACAGTCTGCTGGAATAAGTCCGTCAAGCACAAAGGGTGCAACTTGAGCTATAGCTCTGAAGTCACGCCCTGTCAATGACCCAGAGTAATCGACTAGAGTGCGTCCAGAGAGAGGCGGAATGTTGAGACCGGAAACTTGGGCAGAAGACAGGCGAGCGATGAGTGTATCATGTTCATTCTTGGTACGATTCACCGCATCACGCCAGAAGTACTTCACAAAGCCAAGTAAGATAACGTGAAGTATCTCGACTGGCGTATCAGCATGTGGGTCTATTCCTGTGCCGCAGTCAGTAAGTGAGCATGAAATTAGACTGAAAGGGTTACCTTTGATTTTCCATACCGGGCTAATTGTAGACCGAGGGAATGTTTTGCAAAGATCTTGGATTTTTGATTTCTTCTGCGGCTTTGAAAGCCCTTTGGTTTTCGCGATGCCTTGAATCTGGTTGATAAAGTATTCTTGATAGACGTCTTTCACTCCTGAAGCGGTTTTGCGTGCTTTATAGGAAGTTGCTCCACCAATTCTAGAACCGGCACTAAACTGACTACGCAGCTCTGCGAGTGTGTCAACACGAGTTCGAGGTTCCCCACACTGTTTCAGAAGTCAGGTAAAATTAACTTAGAAGCTGGGAATACGAACCGACATGAATTGGCGTATCCGGAGAATCATGTCTTCACCACTCTCTTGTGATTTCTTCTTTCCTTGTGCTCGGTGACTCTGAACAGTAATGTCACTCTGAGCGTCGCCATTGTCTTCGGGATCATCGCATTGCTCAGATTCCGCCTTGCCTTTCACTTTGCAAACGCGGCAAAAGAACTTGCCCCGAAACCCAATATGACATGCAAACTCGCTCTGCATGGGGTTGTCTCCAAGGAGAGCATGTACCGACGGTACTAGAAGCACCATCTCCCGTGCTTGGCAATCCCATGCCCACACTCCACTTTCCTGTGCAGTTCTGTGATGTTATAGCATAAGTGACATAAGGGGAGTACAAAAATTAGATCATACTCAAGTTGTTCCACAATGCCCTCAAGCATTTCTAGAGTTGGCGCTGAATTCGATGTGCATAGAAAGTGAACGTTCGTTTCTCTATGGGTGTATTTACGAGGCAGACCTGCAGCAGTAAAGAGGAAAGAATTATGTTTGTTCCACTTTTTCGACTGGTTTCCAGATGTGTCGTCACAGTAAAGCCATATCGGGAAGGCGAGAACACGCTTCCCTTTGGCTTTTGTATGCCAGGGGTTCCCTTCTCGGGGATCTATCTTCATCCACGAGATGATGTCTCCTGGTTCAATCTCTTCTCCCGTTATTTGAGAAGGATGAACAAACCCAAGTTGAGCGGCCTGAAGTGCCAAGGAAGGGAAAGAGAGTAAGAAATGGGACTCTTCTACTTCCATGTCTGTAAAAGTCTGTACATGCCAGCCGGAGTCTTCGGAATCCATGCACATCTGCCATACACGGGCTACATGCGTTCCATTACGCTTGAACCACCAAAACGGCATACAGACAGTTCCGTCTTGGAGCAGCGCAGGCTCCAAAACGTAGAACTCTTCTCCTTCTTTACAGACGGTGTTAGTAGGCTGCTATCGGTCTCGTGCAACCACTTCCGGCCTTGCCAAGTTTCAGAAAGGTTAGGTCCACCGTCTTTGGAGTAGAAATGCAGGTGTTTTTGGACAGAAGGGTTTGCCATTTCCTGGAATGAATCAGAAAGCATCTTGCAGGAAGGAGTTAGCTTACCTGTGCTATAATACCAGCCAGATTGTTTACATAGTAAACGTTAAAATGCTTAAACTAAGGTATACCACAACACACCAAAAAGAACAATGTAATGACTCTAGAACGAATCAAACAAAACCCCAATCAATGTATAAGTGCTTCTTGACCAAGACCTAGTTCAGGCGGTTGTGCTAGCGGTGCTTAAGTGTAGAAACCGTTTATAGATATTGTAGAACAAAGGTAACTGCTTTCTAGAAGACGTCTAGTGTTTCTAGAATTGTCTCTAATTGAAGAATCACACTAAGTGCCAATAGTACTCTCACTTCGAGATCAAATGGTATGGGATTTGGGTTACTAAAGAGCTATTCCTCTGTACCTAACACACTTGGGTTAAGAGCAAGGCCTCTCACACTTTAGTAAGTGTCTAGAACGACGATGAAGGTGCAACAGCTCTGTACCTAACACACTTGGGTTAAGAGCAAGGCCTCTCACACTTTAGTAAAGTGTCTAGAACGACGATGAAGGTGCAACAGCTCTGTACCTAACACACTTGGGTTAAGAGCAAACTGAATTCACTTCTTTTAAGTTTTACGTCCTAAATTACACACTTGGGCAACTAAAACGTTGTGACCAGAAAGTTCTAGAACTCTCAAGCCAACAAAAACAGTTCTAGAACCGATAGGTCTCTAGAAAAGGCCAGCAAAGATAAATGACTTAAATCACTCGGTACATCGGGATTCGTGTGAGTTTGCTTGACCCTGACTTGCCCGGCTTTTACTGGCTTTTATCAGCTTTTTTTCGGCTTGAAAAAGTTCAATAGCTTTTTTCAAGCTGAAACAAGCCGGGAAAAGCCGGAAAAAGCCGGGCAAGTCAGGGTCAAGCAAATTCACACGAATCCCGATGTAGAACGCTTAATATAAGCCACAAAAACGATGATAAATTTTATAGAGTTATCTCGGACTCTCGGTGATCTTGGTGACAGAGGTCGCAGTCAGGTGCTTCTGTAAGAGTACGAGAAGTTCCTGCGAGCTGTCTGCCAATATCCCCTTGTCCTTCTAGAGCTATTTGTACATGGTATTTATACTGTTCAAGAAATAAAAAGAAAAGAAAAATACAAAAACATATATCTAAGTGACATCTGGTCACCTATTGCTATTCTCGGGTAGTAACGGTATATTCTAGGTAATTCGTGCATTGTTCTAGTCCGTAATTTCCTAAGGTCTACTACTTGCTTGGGTATATTTGTTCTAGATACGTCGAAGTTTCTCCGCATCCGCTATCAGGCGGTGAGTTGAATCACCCCTTTATTTCGACTCTCGATCAGTGGCGGCCTTGAAGCCTTTTACTAATCCGTCTTCTAGAGATCCTATTGGTTAATCGCAATATGACTCGTCTCTCCCTATCAGTAGCATGCGTCACCCCGCAGTACTGACCGGTCCGTTAATATCTAGAAGTGTGGCGAGCGCCACTACTCCCTGTCGGATGTCCCTATTTAGGTTCTAGAGCCTCGTGCATACTTATCACGCAGTCTCATTATTTCTAGAACCCGGATATCTCGGTAGAATATTCAGATCTGGGTCGGAACGTCTCTCCGAGCGGATTGATAGGCTTTTCAGACCGTCGATCCTCTCCGTTAAGCGTCTACGTCACTTGCGCCACATCGGCTTACGACTGACTTAGTCACAACGTTCCAGCGTTGTTCTAGAGCCGTCCTTTAGTATCTAGAGTCCACTGTTGACTCTGTCTTTGGTAGAGATTACTATTACTCTCTTGAATTGAATGCGCAATACTCTAGTCAACTTCCTAATACCTTCGTAAGGGTACTAGTATTGAGATTCGATGTTCTACCTAGTTCACTCGTCCTACAAGCCATAACAACTTGGTTCTAGAACCAGTACCGTAGTCGTTTCACTTGATTCAAAGGTTCTAGGATTTGGGTGGAGTTCATATCTCAATCGTAGACTTTCTAGAAGTCACTGACCATACTTCTAGACAACGAGGATATTGCTATCATCCTTTGACTATAAGTTCGAGACTCACTATAGTCCTCGTTTGCCCTATGATTACTTCTAGAACCTTTTATTAGGTTTCTAGAACACTACTATTTAACGTAAAAACACGAAAATCTACGTTTAAACGCATTCGAAGCGCGTTAACGTGTCCTTGACTTCCTAAATATCTAAAGCTCTTGATACCACATGTGTTTTGCAAGGCGCGGTCTACACTGTCCATTTGGCATTCAGTCGGCAGGTTGGATAGTCCGAGTGCTAACATTGCCCATTGAATAGTCTCGTTCTGTTTTCGGGAGAAAGAGGAGCGTGGAAGATGTCGAAGGATGTCCAGTATGCATTGCTACGAAATCCGGTCTTATAAATTGGGGCAAAAATGATGTCAAAACAAGGACTCACCTCTCTGCTAGACCATGGGTACCATTCAGAGCTAGGGTCTGTGCTGACATGGTCAGCCCCAGGACCAGTGTTATGACCAAAGGTGTCTTTGTCGGATTCTATGCCGGCGCCCTCGTCATCAGACTCCGACTGCAAACAATCATCACTGGTATCATCGTCAGACCCAGGAAGCGATTCGGTTTCTTCTGTGTCGCTGGTCTGCACTTCCTCATCGCTATTTTCGAAATCAAACATCGCGTCGTCTAACGGCATTTCCTCTTCAAATAGACCTTCGGAATCAAACGTCGCATCGTCTAACAGCATTTCCTCTTCAAGTAGACCTTGCCGCAGTTCTTCCAGTAGCATCGCTTGGCTTTCGGGAACGTTAAGAGGGTCTCGGAGTACACTGTCAAGTACTCCGGCCGCATTTGGTGTCTGTCAAGTTGAGCGTTGTTGATCCAGCCATTCACGGAGGCAACACTGATGTTTCTGGGTAGCTTTGTGTTTCTTGATTCTGCGGGAACCCCACCACCGCTCGTCCGGGCAGACTTGACAGGAGAAAAGGAGCCCGTCTTTCTTCGTATATTTGGTTACCCAGACTTGGATAGGAGGTCAATACTGGGAGCGCGTTCGGTGTATAACACACGTACCTTCTGGGTTGCTGGTGGGAAATTTTGACGTGGGAGCGGCAGTCGAAGAAGGGGTCCTGAATGTGGGTTCTTGAATAGAAGAAGCCGCGGGGTTACTGGTTCCGTCCCTTGCACCACCGAGCAGCCTGCACCGTAGTTGTAAAACTGACAGGTGCCCGAATCCAAGCTCTTGCAGGACAGAGGAATCTTCCAGTGGAGACAATGACGTGGGCAGGTAATAGGCAATGAATGACTGGCGGTTGGGGGGCAGAGATGGATCCGGAATCAGTCGGCGACGGTAGAGAATGCGCTTGATGTCTCCTACAGTCGTACATCCGTTGAAATCTGTAAAAGGTTGAAAAAGGAGTTATGCTGATTATACGAAAGACGCACCTATACTAATTAGTTTAGGAAATGGTCCTTGGACAAACCCCTGCTTGGTGCACACAGGCTTTGTGCTCTTGAAAGTTGAAATAACTGATCCTGCAGAGGGAGCAGGAAATGTTAGGGAGAGTTGGGTTTAGTGAGTCAAGCAAAGACTGATGCACCAGTGCGACGCTTCCAGATGAGATATAGAGAACCAACTATCACGACTGCTATACCAAACAAGAATGCCAAAGTTCTACGTGTTGGTGAGCTCGTGTTTGGCCCAAAACAATCTAAACTAGATAAACGAGCGTGTAGACTAGATAAAAGCAACCACAGGTAAACGAGAGTTTGAGGGAAGAGAAGAACGAGTAGAGAAGCGTGAAGCCGAGCGCATTTGTCACTGTTTTCTGCAGAGCGTTGGCATTTTTGGCGGTAGAGAAACTGCAGATGCTGCCACCTCCGGAGCTGGCGTTGACGTTGAGAGACGAGCCTTGAGAAAAAAGACCCTGCCGTCATCTTTGAGCGTCTTCGGTGAGTCCACAATGCAATCATGTGACTAGGACTGACATCTTTGCTCGTTCTCTTAGATGCGCACGATGCGTCGTCCTCTTTACTTCATTATCGTTATCACTGCTACTACTACACCGCTGAGTTAGCTAATTAACTTCGGATTTGGTGGCTGTCTCCTTGAGGGCCATGCCTACACTGTTAATAATGCCTCAACCTAACACTTTCCAATCATTCAATTCCGACTCTAAATTCGCCATCGTCTCGACCAGCTCTTGGGTTTTCCACTCTGCAGCTTTCCACTTAGTCTCTTGAGTCTGTGCCCAGGCTTCCGACGCATACATGGCTTGGGTCTTGTCTTCGATCCGATTCTGAAGCTGCTGAACTTCTTCGAAATGCTGATCAGCGCATTCGACAAGTTCTTGTTGGAATTTCTCAGACTCTGTTCAATAAAAGCGAACATAGGCAACCAACTCAGACCAAGTGAGACGTTGTAGAGCATGATCCGATGTATCGAGTGGGCCTACGAGAGAGAATGGGTCGACATGAAGGCGGATTCCAAGGGTAGGGAGCGTTTTTGGAGGCCTCTGCACACAACAGGTACCCCTGCAACAATCTAGACATACCTGGGACAATTATAGCACCTCTTGTCTAGATTGTTGCAAATGTTCTCAACTCAGTCTAGTTTGACTTTGTCTTATTTTCGTTCATTGTACATTTCCTGTTCGATATATGCGCTTGTCCCGATCACATATCATTGTTCACATTATTACAAAGTGTTGACGACCCCCAGACGCCTGCAGGTCATGATCTGGGGTGATAGAGACGTGTTTTGTGTTTTGTTTTCAACTCGAGCTGAAAAGCTTTTATTTTCATTTTCGCGATTATGCTCGTTCTAGGGCAATTTAGGGCTTCCCCTGTTCACAGATTACTGTTAATACTATTAACAACGATAGCTTCAATTCCTGGCTTAATCGGTCCATATCTGCGGACGCTATGTACACTTTTACCTACCATTCTCCTCTTGATCTGATAAGACTTTTATGATACTTCGCCCCATTTGGTTCTCCCTTTGTTCCTGGACTTGTTCACAAGGTCCGGACCGCTCCGGACACTTGTTTCTTGTCTTCCGCACCCACACTGGTGTCCGGTCCGCCCCGGGATCAGCTGGATCTCACCCAGTCACCAGACCCTATAATCCCATCAGTGGGTGCCACATGAGTGAGCAGAGGCCTACTGATGGACGAAGATTAGAGGATCTGGTGCTGCTTGCTTTCTTCCCTCATCTCCCTTTCCTCCCCTCCATTGAAAGCAAGACTGGTGAGGACATCCATAGCGCATTTCGCTCGTTTAGACCGCTCTAATCACTCTATACCTGTCTGCAGTCACAGAGTACAGTGTACAGCTTCGTTACTGGCTCACTCTGTGTACAACTGTAGCTGGTAAGCTCGTCTCTACAGTGTGTTAGAACGTTGCTAACACCCCAGAGCGTACAGATATCAGCCTAACACCTCAGAACATCGTCCTATTGTGTTTGTTGGTTGGATATCTCGCTCCCAGTGCGTTATCAACGCAGTCTCACTCCTGTACAGCTGTACTGACACCCCCTCCTGGATATGCGATGTAGATCCAGCCTCTAGGACGTATTTTTCGTCACCCACCCTCCCTCCCTATTATTAGAGTTATGTACAGTAGTTAACTACCTTTGTAATTAGCACTATCTCGATCCGCAGAATGTATCTGGGCTTCGGCCTGTGTTGTGGCTAATCCTAACTTTAGTGATGAGCAGCAGAGGTTGTGGGTTACTGGAAAGTATATTCATGATGGACTCACTGGTAAGATGGTTTTTCTGCGGACTCTGAATTGGCGATGTGTCGGAACAGTTTGACCATGTTTCGGGGAGCTGACTTTCCGGAAAGTCGGGAGGGCTTATTGCCCTATTCCGTCGAGGGGTGCTGGTCGGGTTGGAAGCCAGTTCTGGCCCAGGAGATGAACTGGGCTCCCTCTTAACTCCATCAGCGGTTTTGGCATGCATCCACGGTTTTTCGATGGGACTGGTAGCGGGTGCATACTGCTCAACCCATGTCTGGGAGTCAGTCGCATCATCAAGCATGCCTCTGTCTACGTAGAGCCTGTACTGAAAGTTAATGCCGTTTTTTTACGAGTTCAATGAAAACATTTTCACCTTTGATTTTTATGGTTTGCTTGAGTGGCTGAGGGGCGTGGTATAGGGGTGCCGGAGGGGTTGTTTGACTTGAAACCATCATTCTCTCCTTGAAGCAAGTGTTTCCTTTTGATGGGAAGACCTGGAGGAGCATCAGGTTGCTGGGATGGCTCATACTCATCTTCAGAGGAGTCATAAACCATGTTGTCAACGAGAGAAAGACTTGGATAAAAGAAAAAGGATCCGTTATCTTTGGACGCTGTGTGCTCAGGGGCTTTGACGAGACCGACATAGTGTCAGCAATTTGTAAAAAGACTGAAAAGGGAAGAGGAAATATGGAATTCGAAAGCGACAGTAATCAGCTTGAGTCATGGATTTGGATTTTGAAGGTTTTCCCAAGAAAGTCACATGAAATCATAAAAATCGCAGTTTTATGTCTTTATAAAAATCGACAATATTACATTCAGCAAACAGGGTGCAGCCGTGTATGAACTGTTATTAGAAAGTAGTTCAGTGATCAACATGAAGACCAATTCCAAGGGTAGGGAGCGTTTTTGGAGGTCTCTGCATACAATACCCCTGCAACAATCTAGACATACTTGGGACACTTACAGCACATCTTGTCTAGATTGTTGCAAATTTTCTCAACTCAGTCTAGTTTGATTTCATCTTATTTTTGTTCATTGTACATTCCCTGTTCGATATGTGCCCTTCTCCTGATCATATACCATTTTTTACATTAATACAAAGTGTTGACAACCCCGATACACCTTCAGGCCATGTTCTGGGGTCATAGGGACATGTTTTGTGTTTTGTTAGTTAAAAAGCTTTCATTTTTATTTTCGTTATTTTGCTCGTTTTAGCCCAATTCAGGACCTTCCTGGTTCACAGATTACTGTTAATACTCTTAACAACGATAGCTTCAATTCCTGGCCTAATTGGTCCATATCTGTGGATGCTATGTACACTTTTACCTACCATTCCCCTCTTGATCTGATAAGACTTTTATAGTACTTCGCCCCATTTGGTTCTCCCTTTGTTCCTGGACTTGTTCACAACCACTCTGGACACTTGTTTCTCGTCTTCCACATGCACACTGCTGTCCAGTCCACCCCGGAATCAGCTGGATCTCACCCAGTTATCAGACCCTATAATCCCATCAGTAGGTGTCACCTGAGTGAGCAGAGGATTGATGGACAAAGATTAGAGGATCTGGTTGCTGCTTGCTTTCATTCCTCATCTCCCTTTCTTCCTTTCTTCATGATGCTGAAGAACTGATGAAAGCCTGGGGTGCATATAGAAAATGATTAGAGTGGTCTAAACAAATGAGATGTGCTATGGATGTCCTCACCAGTCTTGCTTTCAATGGAATCTTGAAAACCTCAAGGTTTTCTCAGTAAGCGATTGGTCACAATTTGTTCATAGTCAACAGCTAATGTCAGTCCTAATTTTCAGAGTTTGATACGCACTACATAGTAGTAGAACATAGACCTTGGCTGGACTACGAGTCTAGCAACTGGTCGTCTAGCAAGTGATTTTGGGAGTGACTTATTCGATTTTATGCAACAGTTTCTTGAGCATGTCTACCTCTCTTTATTGCAAAGGGATAAGGATTTATTTGAGGTCTTTTTGAAGCTCCTCTCAGTCTTAACCTAAAAAACGACTGACATCATCACAGTGTGTGGATTCTTATTGTGCATCATTATTGTTAACAGACTTTTGATTTCAGGAGAACACTTATGTAATATTTGAGGGGAGCAAAGTCAGCAAAGGAGACAAAGAAAGAGGAGGACACTGATAGTGTGATAAGCATCTATGAAGATGAGGGTGAAAGACCCGCGAATGTGTCTAGACGTGTATTTTTGCGTTTTGACATGTTTAGTGGAGTTCTAGAAGTATAAGATATCTCTAGAAATAGACATGGAATATGCGAGGGCTATAGTGAGCTCCGAACTGATAGCCAAAGAATGTTGACAATGGCTTTCATGTCTAGAAGTATGGTCAGTTACTTCTAGAAGTCTACAATTGAGATTAGACCTCTACTCAAAATCCTAGAACGTTGGAATCGAGTGAACTGACTACGGTACTGGTTCTAGAACCAAGTCATTATGGCTTGTAGGACAATTGTTATAGGTAAACCTAGAATCTCAATACTAGTATCATAATAAAGGTATTAGGTGGATTAAGCTATCACACATTCAATCCGAGGATATAATAAAGACAATGTTATGAGGAGCCAAATTGTGGTGATGAAGACTGTGCATGTGTGCACAGTAAATAAGGGAAATAAGATTGTGTCTAAGTCATGAAAGGAAGTGAATGGCTTGAAATGTAAAATAAAAAAATAGAAATTAACAGCTGCATGCTGTTGAGATCACTCTATTCCTCCAACATGCATCCTGAATATCTCTGCAAAAGCAGATTGAGCACCCCACAAAAAATCATAAGCACTTTTGAGACATGTCCCAGGAGAATAGAAGCAGCTATGACCAGCATCTTGCATTCATGGTCAAACTGTTTATGGCCTCCTATGTAAACCTTTGAAACAGCAGCAGGTGAGACAGCGACGAACTCCTTCCCATCATCTGTCCAAATGACAGAGCTTCAAGGATATTGGAGGGGGATGTGGGGTTGTGTCCCTTGTGAGAGGGAGTTGTCATGAAGACATTGTCATATAAGCTATCATAAATAAGCAAGAAAATCCATACCTGGAGTGGACTGGAAAGTCCTTATAATAAAGCGCCTTGATGTAAAGTGAAATCCCACCAAAAACAGGGAAAGGGAACACGTCAACTGCCTCCTCCTCATTTGAGTCAGCAGAAGAGCAGCCAAATGAACGAACTAGAACAGGGACATCCATAAATCGAGTCCTCTACATTCTCTACAATAATAAAGAGGTGTAATAAACCACATGGGTACAATGGTGATCATTTGTGTGGTAATCTAGAGAAGAAAGTACGAATAAGAGAGTTATTAAATTGTGGGGAGATAATACTATGGGAGGACCATACCTACGCTGCTACTAAAGATGTTCTCTCTACGCCACTAGTGCTCTTTGCACTTGGCCATTGGAGATCCATTCTCGTCTTTGCTGGGAAGAGTTTTTTCCCCACTTCCATGGTTTTAGGTGGCAATGTAATCCAGATCCTCGTTGAGCTCATATGCTTGGGAGTTGCAGTCATCAAATTTGACGTTAGACCTGTGGTCAGATGACAAGGCCTCTGCTGCTCACTGCTCATCATTAAAGTTAGGATTAGCCACAACACAGGCTGAAGCCCAGATACATTCTGCGGATTGAGATAGTGCTAATTACAAAGGTAGTTACCTACTGTACATAACTCTAATAATAGGGGGGAGGGTGGGTGACAAAAAATATGTCCTAGAGGCTGGATCTACATCGCATATCCAGAAGGGGGTGTCAGTACAGCTGTACAGGAGTGAAACTGCGTTGATAACGCACTGGGAGCGAGATATTCGACATGAAGGCGGATTCCAAGGGTAGGGAGCGTTTTTGAAGGCCTCTGCACACAACTACCCCTGCAACAATCTAGACATACTTGGGACACTTATAGCACCTCTTGTCTAGATTGTTGCAAATGATCTCAACTTCTAGTTTGACTTCATATTATTTTTGTTCATTGTACATTCCCTGGTCGATATATGCGCTTGTCCCGATCACATGTCATTGTTCACATTAGTGCAAAGTGTTGACGACCCCCAGACGCCTGCAGGTCATGATCTGGGGTGATGGAGACGTGTTTTGTGTTTTGTTCTCAACTCGAGCTGAAAAGCTTTCATTTTGACTTTCGTGATTATGCTCGTTCTAGGGCAATGTAGGGCTTCCCCTGTTCACAGATAACTGTTAATACTCTTAACAATGATAGGTTCAATTCCTGGCGTAATCGGTCCATATCTGCGGACGCTATGTACACTTTTACCTACCATTCTCCTCTTGATCTGATAAGACTTTTATAATACTTCGCCTCATTTGGTTCTCCCTTTGTTCCTGGACTTGTTCACAAGGTCCGGACCGCTCCGGACACTTGTTTCTCGTCTTCCGCACCCACACTGGTGTCCGGTCCGCCCCGGGATCAGCTGGATCTCACCCAGTCACCAGACCCTATAATCCCACCAGTGGGTGCCACATGAGTGAGCAGAGGCCTACTGATGGACGAAGATTAGAGGATCTGGTGCTGCTTGCTTTCTTCCCTCATCTCCCTTTCCTCCCCTCCATTGAAAGCAAGACTGGTGAGGACATCCATAGCGCATTTCGCTTGTTTAGACCGCTCTAATCACTCTATACCTGTCTGCAGTCACAGTACAGTGTACAGCTTCGTTATTGGCTCACTCTGTGTACACTGTAGCTGGTAAGCTCGTCTCTACAGTGTGATAGAACGTTGCTAACACCCCAGAGCGTACAGATATCAGCCTAACACCTCAAAACATCGTCCTATTGTGTTTGTTGGTTGGATATCTCGCTCCCAGTGCGTTATCAACGCAGTCTCACTCCTGTACAGCTGTACTGACACCCCCTCCTGGATATGCGATGCAGATACAGCCTCTAGGACGTATTTTTCGTCACCCACCCTCCCTCCCTATTATTAGAGTTATGTACAGTAGTTAACTACCTTTGTAATTAGCACTATCTCGATCCACAGAATGTATCTGGGCTTCGGCCTGTGTTGTGGCTAATCCTAACTTTAGTGATGAGCAGCAGAGGCCAACCAACAAATACAATAGGACGATGTTCTGAGGTGTCAGGCTGATATCTGTACGCTCTGGGGTGTTAGCAACGTTCTATCACACTGTAGAGACGAGCTTACCAGCTACAGTGTACACAGAGTGAGCCAGGAACGAAGCTGTACACTGTACTGTGACTGCAGACAGGTATAGAGTGATTAGAGCGGTCTAAACAAACGAAATGTATGGATGTCCTCACCAGTCTTGCTTTCAATGGAGGGGAAGAAAGGGAGATGAGGGAAGAAAGCAAGCAGCACCAGATCCTCTAATCTTCGTCCATCAGTAGGCCTCTGCTCACTCATGTGGCACCCACTGATGGGATTATAGGGTCTGGTGACTGGGTGAGATCCAGCTGATTCCGGGGCGGACCGGACACCAGTGTGGGTGCGGAAGACGAGAAACAAGTGTCCGGAGCGGTCCGGACCTTGTGAACAAGTCCAGGAACAAAGGGAGAACCAAATGGGGCGAAGTATCATAAAAGTCTTATCAGATCAGATCAAGAGGAGAATAGTAGGTAAAAGTGTACATAGCGTCCGCAGATATGGACCAATTAAGCCAGAAATTGAAGCTATCGTTATTATCGTTGTTAAGAGTATTAAAAGTAATCTGCGAACAGGGGAGGCCCTACATTGCGCTGGAACGAGCATAATAACGAAAATGAAAATGAAAGCTTTTTAGCTCGAGTTGAGAACAAAACACAAAACACGTCTCTATGACCCCAGATCATGGCCTGACGGTCTGTGGGGGTCGCCAACACTTTGCACTAATGTGAACAATGATATGTGATCGGGACAAGCGCATATATCCAGGGAATGTACAATGAACGAAAATAATATGAAGTCAAACTAGAAGTTGAGATCATTTGCAACAATCTAGACAAGAGGTGCTATAAGTGTCCCAAGTATGTCTAGATTGTTGCAGGGGTAGTTGTGTGCAGAGGCCTTCAAAAACGCTCCCTACCCTTGGAATCTGCCTTCATGTCGAGCGCTGTGGGTTCCTGTCCCCCCCTTTTGGAATTGTATTGCAACCGCTCAGCTTCATCCACCCCACCCTGCATATTGACGATGTTGAGCAGGTGGTGGAGTTCTTGTATCTCCTTAGAATGCCACAAGTTGGTGTCGTCTTCGCAGGTTGAAGTCTGATACTTGGTCACGCCAGGGCGTAAGGAAGGATGCAACAATGTCGCTGTCCTGAATCACAGTCCTCTGCAAATGCGGTTTCCATTTAGCAACCGCTGAATCAATATGCTTGTTGGAACGGATGACTGAGCAAACGTGTTTCTCTCCGGATAGGAGGATCTCCTGTGTGGAAGGAGTCTTGGTTTTGTTCGACTTCGACGCAGAGAGGCAAGACACCTGACCAATGAGTCTGTTGGCTTGCTGGAAGAGTTGGAGGGCTGTCTGAGGGGCTTTGATGGGGGATGCTTGCATGATTGATGATGGAAGTCTGAAATGTCTCCCTTTTACCTTGTATACATGTCTTCAGTTGATTTGTATCAGGAGATATCCTGCAGAATTGGATATCCCTGTCAAGATCGTATCCATGTTATTGAAGACCATTTCATACACGCAGGACCAAATGGATCTCATGTTTGCCTGGTCTCTCAGTTTGCTGGTCCAAGTTTGCTTGACATGCATCAATGTCTAGACAGAACCTCCGGTAGCAGGTGACTTCATGGTGACCTTGCAAGAAAGGTGGCAAAACAAGTATCTGAAGCCGTTAAAATGCTGCATTCCTCTGGCATCCTCCATGGAGGTAAGTGTGTGTTCATTGTTAGCTTTACATATTTTTTGATTTCATTTTTTTTCTGTACATAAGATCTCTCATCTTCAAACATTCTCTTCAAAATGTCACGATCAGCCTCCCAATGGTCTGATTTTTGGGCAGCCCCAAAATATATCAAGTTTCCACTGAGGACTTTGGACCCCCCATTTGGAGTTGTTGCTCCTGTGGACTCGGAATGTCTTCTCTCATTTATACAAGAAGACGTCCTTCTTATAAATTGTGGCCAAGCTGTCTTTTCAAAATGCCTCCTGACAGATTATCAGCCTGCCATCCTGCTTCACTACCTCTCCCCTGAGGGGCTCTTTGGTGCTGAAATTGGCCTCCCATCCAATATATGGGCACTTGCATGTATTCTATTTGAAATCAGAACTGGCGCCCCGATTTTTGACTCTTTCTTTTATGGCCACAATTTCATTGTGAAGCAGATTGTGGAGTTGGGTAAGCTGCCAGAGGTGTGGTGGGCTTCTTGGAATGACAGAACAGATTGGTTTAACGTGACTGGGCATCCTTTACCTGATGAAGAACAAATTCGAAATGGCATCATATTTGCTGTGAAGAGTACTCTCCAACAGAAGTTGACCACCATTGGGGAAAAGGATGGCTCTCCGCAGGGGGATAAGGGTGCCATGATCGAAAAGGTTGGTATCCCTCTTGGAGGAGTTATTAGGGAAAATGTTAAAGTATGATCCAGATGAATGGCTTTCGATAGAAGAGGTGGTGGAGCATCGTTGGTTTTTGTATAGTGACTGTTAGGTTAATGTATTCATTACTTGCTTGAGTCTCCAGTAGAATCGCGAATCTGCTGAAACAAATAAAAGGCCAGCTGACTGGAGAAGAGCTTCAAATATATCTAACCTATGAATGTGTGTGAAGGTTAACTTTAGCCCAGATGTAGCTTAAAGATATTCACATATAAGAGTGGGTTGATTGAAAGGTAACTACTTACTACCAGACAGGTGTGTTGTAGTTTTGCTTCTGTTGTTACTATTTAACCCACAATATGACAGAATGAGCATTCGCATTCTGTGGGCCTGCAAAGAACCCACAAATGCAGGGGTGAAATCCTTATGTGAAAGAAGTCTACTCAGCGTTGCTGAAAAATACAAAATGAATGTCATAGTGGTTTGGTAAGTATTTCTACACTTGTTAGGTTATAGGGTAGTATTGATGAAATCTTCTCAAGAAAAGAACCACACATCACAACCAAGAGACACGGAAAATGGGTTAAAACAGTCCCTCACATCACTGGGTTCTTCATCAATGGTATGGGTACTCATTTAATCATAGTATACTCTCTCAATGATCTTTTCAGTAGAAAAGCAAACAGGTTATGCCACACATGTTAATTTACAAGAGGACAAGAGAACACTCTTGCCCGACTTGCCAAACAAACTGAACCCACAAGTCTGGGCTATCAAACACAAATTTGTTTCGGAGGACAATGATGTGAAGGAGGAAGAAGGTGGTTAGACCAGTCAACGTTACATATCTTTTGCAGCAATTTTGCAGTACTTACGTTGCTCAGTTTTAAGGATCTACAATTCATTCACTTTGAAAGACTGACTGAATTTGAATTTCAGGTATCTTCAGCCCCAGTCAGTCCTAGTGATTCTGGTGGGAGTTATGGGATAATGAGTTAGTATAAACCCTCTAAAACAGCTGCTTATAACCCATGCAAACCCATTGAAGACTCATATACTCAAACCTTCTCATAACCCAATCGCATCCTAGTGCCTCTCATTGAAGTCTTAAACTTGTCTATAATAAACTCATAACCTGTGTCAATGTTCGCAATGCAACTGATGGATACTAGTAGATTCTCACTGTTGGCTAATGCATGCTTCACACTGTGCAAGTCACCCACTTTCTATCTCCAGACAGACCAGTGCATGAAAACTGTGTGGTGGTTACTCACCGGGTGTCCCCAAAGCAGGCTTTCAGTAGAGGCTTTCGCAAGTCGCTAATAAGCTGGCTAACTAAGTGAAGGCTCTGCTATAACAACAAAACCAAAACACCCAAAAACCAAGGAAACTTATGTATATGCATGTAATTTGATAGTGCAAGAGCTGGTTCTAGTGAGACAAAATCACTGTATAATTCTGTTGAGGTTCAAGTTTTGTACTTGACTGGCAGAACTTTTGGGGTTTGTATAGCTTTGGTGTTTGAAATACGACACAAAAACACACACACAAGTTCACACTATTGCAATTCACAAAGTCTTTTCAGACAAAACACAAGTTTAAAGGCTCAAGTGCCCACAATATCACAAGTCCAATCAAATAAGTGAAGACCACTATGTCAAGCACTATCACAAACAGACACAGACTCAATTTGGTTCAATATTTAAGACACACAACTTGTTATCAGAAAACACTTTATTTATTACAACCACGTATTTTTCTGCTTATACTCCCGATGAGTGAGCTTTGGAATAAGAAGCTTTTCTGTCTATTTGTGGGCAACAATCCTCTAGTAAGGTCACTACCGGTGTACTCGACGTACTTTGCTTGGGGCCGGTAGGGCCTCAAACCTATATTTATACTACCTGTGGCTAAAACTGTACAGTACAGTTGAACATCTCATAATGCATAGTGTCATTATACCCCCGGGCCTTTATTTCTTGCACAAAAAAAAACAATAAATAACTTGTTTGCTGTACAAGATCTATTTAATTTCTCAAGCACAAAAAATATATATTTGCCACTCAAAATATATTTACTTTGCCACTCAAAATTCTTCAACTTTCTTGTGTCACCAAAACAAAGGGTTGTCATTCAAGAAATTCAAATGACAAAGGAACGGTTTGCCACTCAAGATCATTTAACTTTTTCTTGCAGAGAACAAAGGAGTTGCCATAACAACCTCAAGAAAGTTATACAGTACACGAACACAAACAGTGTTGGTGACAACATGACTCTATCCCCAAAGGGTATTATCCTTTTATGGAACTGCTAAGCGAGGTCCTGATGACGTGGCCTGTCTCCTAGCAGCCTCTGCTGCTCATCACTAAAGTTAGGATTAGCCACAACACAGGCCGAAGCCCAGATACATTCTGCGGATCGAGATAGTGCTAATTACAAAGGTAGTTAACTACTGTACATAACTCTAATAATAGGGAGGGAGGGTGGGTGACGAAAAATACGTCCTAGAGGCTGGATCTGCATCGCATATCCAGGAGGGGGTGTCAGTACAGCTGTACAGGAGTGAGACTGCGTTGATAACGCACTGGGAGCGAGATATCCAACCAACAAACACAATAGGACGATGTTCTGAGGTGTTAGGCTGATATCTGTACGCTCTGGGGTGTTAGCAACGTTCTAACACACTGTAGAGACGAGCTTACCAGCTACAGTGTACACAGAGTGAGCCAATAGCGAAGCTGTACACTGTACTGTGACTGCAGACAGGTATAGAGTGATTAGAGCGGTCTAAACAAGCGAAATGCGCTATGGATGTCCTCACCAGTCTTGCTTTCAATGGAGGGGGAGGAAAGGGAGATGAGGGAAGAAAGCAAGCAGCACCAGATCCTCTAATCTTCGTCCATCAGTAGGCCTCTGCTCACTCATGTGGCACCCACTGGTGGGATTATAGGGTCTGGTGACTGGGTGAGATCCAGCTGATCCCGGGGCGGACCGGACACCAGTGTGGGTGCGGAAGACGAGAAACGAGTGTCCGGAGCGGTCCGGACCTTGTGGACAAGTCCAGGAACAAAGGGAGAACCAAATGGGGCGAAGTATCATAAAAGTCTTATCAGATCAAGAGGAGAATGGTAGGTAAAAGTGTACATAGCGTCCGCAGATATGGACCGATTAAGCCAGGAATTGAAGCTATCGTTGTTAATAGTATTAACAGTAATCTGTGAACAGGGGAAGCCCTACATTGTCCTAGAACGAGCATAATCGCGGAAATGAAAATGAAAGCTTTTCAGCTCGAGTTGAGAACAAAACACAAAACACGTCTCTATCACCCCAGATCATGACCTGCAGGCGTCTGGGGGTCGTCAACACTTCGTAATAATGTGAACAATGATATGTGATCGGGACAAGCGCATATATCGAACAGGAAATGTACAATGAACAAAAATAAGACGAAGTCAAACTAGACTGAGTTGAGAACATTTCCAACAATCTAGACAAGAGGTGCGAAAATTGTCCCAGGTATGTCTAGATTGCAGGGGTACCTGTTGTGTGCAGAGGCCTCCAAGAACGCTCCCTACCCTTGGAATCCGCCTTCATGTCGAACTCTAGATAAGCTAGCCTGCTAGCTTGAAAGCCTAGGGAAGACTATCCCAAAGCCAGGCGTGGAATTTCAAGAAGGGACTGTAGCTGAATCACATGTACTACTCAATAGCCAACACGAGAGCAGCCGGCACTGGGGACCGGTCATTGCCAAATGGATGTTCTCACACCGGTCCATGGTTTTTCATAGTGTCCTCCTCTAATGCTCTTTCCAACTTGTGAAGCAACCGCTGGCCTGGAATGTCCATCATTGGAAATGATGAATAGTTCAATGTAAGTGTCAACACAACCTCTGCTGCTCATCACTAAAGTTAGGATTAGCCACAACACAGGCCGAAGCCCAGATACATTCTGCGGATCGAGATAGTGCTAATTACAAAGGTAGTTAACTACTGTACATAACTCTAATAATAGGGAGGGAGGGTGGGTGACGAAAAATACGTCCTAGAGGCTGGATCTACATCGCATATCCAGGAGGGGGTGTCAGTACAGCTGTACAGGAGTGAGACTGCGTTGATAACGCACTGGGAGCGAGATATCCAACCAACAAACACAATAGGACGATGTTCTGAGGTGTTAGGCTGATATCTGTACGCTCTGGGGTGTTAGCAACGTTCTATCACACTGTAGAGACGAGCTTACCAGCTACAGTGTACACAGAGTGAGCCAATAATGAAGCTGTACACTGTACTGTGACTGCAGACAGGTATAGAGTGATTAGAGCGGTCTAAACAAACGAAATGCGCTGTGGATGTCCTCACCAGTCTCGCTTTCAATGGAGGGGAGGAAAGGGAGATGAGGGAACAAAGCAAGCAGCACCAGATCCTCTAATCTTCGTCCATCAGTAGGCCTCTGCTCACTCATGTGGCAGGACCGATTAAGCCAGGAATTGAAACTATCGTTGTTAAGAGTATCAAGAGTAATCTGCGAACAGGGGAAGCTCTACATTGCGCTAGAACGAGCACAATAACGAAAATGAAAATGAAAGCTTTTTAGCGCGAGTTGAGAACAAAACACAAAACACGTCTCTATGACCCCACATCATCGCCTGAGGGTCTGTGGGCGTCGTAAACACCATGTAATGATGTGAAAAATGATATGTGATCGAGAGAAGCGCATATATCCAACAGGGAATGTACAATGAACGAAAATAAGATGAAGTCAAACTAGACTGAGTTGAGAACATTTGCAACAATCTAGACAGGAGGTGCTATAAGTGTCCCAAGTATGTCCATGTTGCAGGGGTATCTGTTGTGTGCAGAGGCCTCCAAAAACGCTCCCTACAAATACATATTCTCTTTCCTCTTCCTTTTACTCAAAAGTACGCCGAAAGCTGATGAGGGTCTTTCATTGGTCCAACATTGGTCATAATGGTTTCCTTCTTGCAGTGTTTTCCCACATAGAGTTCTGTCCCAATTTGTGAAGTCAGTATTTAATTTTGGAAGGCAATCGCTCTCGTCTGCCAGCTTACTGGTGGTCTATGTATGTATTACTTAGAACAATTCTCTACTTCTGTCCACTTGCAGGGTTTTAGGTGTGCACCACGATTTATGATGGTCTCATTATAACGCCCAAAGGTTAAGATCACTGCTGTCTGCTATGCTCAGTACTCAGCCGCTTTGGAACAAAGTTATACTAACTCCAGCATTGCTAGCTATGTTCAATCATTCAATCAACACTTATGTAAACAAGGAAACAGGATTGCGTAAGGTCCAAGACCAATTTGTTGCCTGGTTTGTCTGCTGTTTTCATGCAATACCCGGACTGATTCTTTCATACTTGTTCTTTCATCTTTCATTGAAACACCATGGCTCTCCCTGTTTACAAGCCCTGTTCTTCACCTCCACAGCAGCCTAGATGCTGTGAATGCTGTTTGCTTTTCTTTAAATGCAAAATATGTTGCTGTTGCAGGTGAGAATGTTCTGAATTGTCTTCCCTTCTTTTTACCGATTTTTGTTTTCCACTGGCATTCGCAGGAGACAGTGGCATCGAGGCCTGGATTCTGCAACATCCATCTTCCGATTGCATGGGGAATCGTGTTCTCAATTTTGTTTGTGACTCTGCTGTTTCTTCCATGACCTGGCTTTTGTTTCAAGAAACCAAGACCATTCTGGTCCTGGGGTTTGAAAGTGGTGAGATAATGCTGCTGGACTGTAATGAATCCATGGTAAAGTCGAATACTTCCTTTTACAATGCAGTCTTTCTTGCTTAATCTGATGACATTTTATCTTTCAGATGTTCGCAGAGATGAGTCCGCAGGGAAACGCAAGCATACGCTGCATCACAGCCCAAGAGAATGTGATCAATGCAGGCTGTGGTAGACTGGCCCTATGCCTTGCAGACAGAACTGTCTTCTCATGCTCTGTCACCCCTACTGGAAAACTGGCAGTTATTTTTTGTGTTGAACTAGAGTTACAGCTTCCTACTACGATTCAGTTTTGTTTGCAAAGTGGTGATCTCTTAGTCTTCTCTCCTTTGGGGCCAAAGATGTAAGCTGCTCTTAAATTTCTGGTAAAAATGTTTTTAATAAATCAACAGACAAAAAGCTCCACAAAAAAACTGGTGGTTTAGTTTATGAAGTCAGTGGCTCCAAGGCTTGGTGAGTCTCAGAATTACCCCCTGTCACCCTCGGTCCATCTTTACCTCCTCAATGCAGCCATTCCCTTCCGCTTGGCCCTCCTAACACTTGGTCGACCAAAATCAATGATCCAGAAGGCGACTGTGAGGTTATCAACTACATTGGGTGCTTGGAAGAAAGCATACCTTTTGCCTGGAGCAGAAATCATGTTGATTTGGCTGAAGATGGTTGAGTTGTTATTGCAGGTACCCTGTCCAGAAAGGTGATGGTTCTAGGAGCTTCCTCTGGCTTTTTGAATGGAGTGCTTGATGCCTCTATTTGAGGGAAAGTGCAGGCCATGGTGGTAGGTGTCCCTTACTCTGAGCTAAGGATTCTCTGATACCTGTTAACAGACCGTAACAAAGCAAGACCATCATTTTATTGTTATCACTTATGAGAAGTCCACTTCAGTGAGATTGAATGTTGTCGTTTTTGAGAAAACTGTTGCCCCACAGTCTCAAAGCATGGACAAGTGGTTTGGGTATGCAGTCGTCCTACTTTATTTTTGTCTGTTCTATATTCTTTTTGTACTTGATCCCTAGAGTGGAGATTGTATTCTGTAAAGGTTTCATTTGATAATTCTAATTCAATGTCAGACTATCTCATGAAAATACGAAAAAGTACAGGTCCACCAGGTCTCATGACTTATTAGCCCAGTGCCGGTAGTCTAAATGTGCAGACCATGTTTTGACAAACATAAGAGACTATTTTTGAGAAAATTGCTACAAAATATACGGTCCCTGATGGTCCTGCCCCGGCATTTGTCCGTCTCGGTATCCACATCTCTCCAAGTCGGTTGTATTGCACAGGTCTGAGTTCGAAGTTACACAATCAAACTAGTTCAACCTAACATCCTTTAGACCATGCAGCTCCTTTGACTCCTAAGATGTCAGAGGTCTTTTGGAATAAGGTCATTGACAACAGCTTGACCGCTCTGATCATTCTATACTTGTCTGCAGTGACAGTACAGTGTACAGCTTCATTATTGGCTCACTCTGTGTACACTGTAGCTGGTAAGCTCATCTCTACAGTGTGTTAGAACGTTGCTAACACGCCAGAGCGTACAGATATCAGCCTAACACCTCAGAACATCGTCCTATTGTGTTTGTTGGTTGGATATCTCGCTCCCAGTGTGTTATCAACGCAGTCTCACTCCTGTACAGCCGTACTGACACCCCCTTCTGGATATGCGATGTAGATGCCTCTAGGACGTATTTTTCGTCACCCACCCACCCACCCTATTATTAGAGTTATGTACAGTAGTTAACTACCTATGTACTTAGCACTATCTTGATCTGTAAAATGTATCTAGGCTTCAGCCTGTGTTGTGGCTAATCCTAACTTTAGTGATGAGCAGCAGAGGCAATCAGGCACTTTAAAGAAACATTTGTACACCAAAAAGTTTTTTCTTTTTTTTTTTTGATGGCTTAGCATGGTTTTGAATGGATCAGATGTTGAACTTGTGCACCATATGGCATGTTGATTTAGTATTGACAAGATTTCTGGATAGCTGACATTTTCCAGAAATCATAGGCCTTGCGCAGAAACCACATGAACTTTCACTGATTGCAATCTGAAAATAATTTAGAATAATGATAGTTATGTTCATTCAACATCTGTTCTTTTCCTTTTACTCATAAAAGTCTTATCAGATCAAGAGGGGAATAATAGATAAAAAGTGTACATAGTGTCTGCAGATATGGACCGATTGGGCCAGGAATTGAAGCTATCGTTGTTAAGAGTATTAACAGTAATCTGCGAACAGGGAAGTCTTGAACTGCGCTAGAACGAGCATAATAATGAAAATGACAGTGAAAGCTCTTTAGCTCGAGTTAAGAAGGAACCAGAAGACATGTCTCTATGACCTCAAAGCATGGCCTGAAGGTGTATGGGAGTTGTCAACACTTTGTAATAATGTGAACAATGATATATGATCGGGACAAGCGCCCATATTGAACAGGGAATGTACAATGAACAAAAGCAGGCAGCACATTCAACGTTGATTTAAACGGAGCTGAGCAAGTTCTTGTTCAAGCACAGACAGATGGGTTGTCTCGGATTGTAAATCTTCCATGCAGTAGACCAACGTCCAAGAGCCTGAATGATGGGCTCAGACAGTCCTAGACTAGCATAGTAGATCGCACCACCAGCACAAGCTGAATGACCTCCAAACTCTTTACCTACAACAGCAAAGAACTTAGACTCAAACCAAGCTCGTGTTGAAATGCTGCCATCCTCAAGCAAAAACAGCACAGCTCTGGCACCATGTAACCTGTCCCTTGCAGTAGCATAGTCCTGAAGAAGCTGAACAAGATTCCCAACCTCCTGTGCAGCACACACGATTTCATTACCGTGATAGAAAGGATCTGCTTTGTGGTATGGGAGGTGATAACCAGCACAACCACCATCAAATCTAAGCGTAGAACGTTTAATGATTTTGCGCCAATCACACAAAGCTTTCTGATTGGGTACTACCAGCTCCCCAGTGCAATGGCATTGCAATTACATCAAATTGGCAAATACTCGCAAGTGTACTCGTGTCCTACTCTGTTCACAACCCACACTGACCCAGAGAGACCTTCATTTTAACAAAGATGGAAAAGGTGCTGTGCTGTCAGATGTCAGTCAAACTTCCTCACTGTGTAGAAGACTTTTAACATTTTGTTTTTTTAGGTTTTTACTTGTCTTTTTCCAAATAAACTGCAACAGTATCTGCAGTCAATCAAGACGCACTTGTTCTTCCTGGTGTGCAGTGCCAAAGCTTTGGCTGAAAAAACAAGCTATGACTGTGTTATAGATCTAGTGGATCAGTATGCTTTGTGCTCTTATATCCAGTATTGATTGTCATGCTAACAACATTTATACAGGGATGTTTTCTTGAACCTATTCATGTTTCCAGCCTGGAGTTTACAACCTCATATGGTTGGTCCATTTGTCCAAATGTTTGTTGACCAGGTGGTTTACAAAAGAATGGAGGTCAAAGTGGGCATTAGTATTGCTCTGAAACCCCAGGAAGATTTAGGCTTCCATTCACATATTCTCCATCTAGCTCACATCCCAAACCTTCCATCTAAAGCACTTTGTTGGGTGTGGTGCAATCGCGCACAGGCTCCTTGGAGTGTTCCTCATCCACTTTTTTGTCGCAAGTGTCATGGTCTCAGGATGCTGGACAATCCTGAGCTTGTCCACCACAATGGCAGCTTTGCTATAGTATGGACATGTACAAGTCAAGTACCCATGGAGGAGATAAAACAGGGCGGGTCAAAAACCAACATGCAGAATCTCTGTTGTGAAGAGGTCACAAAAAGTATCTCCAGGCTGAGGAAAATTTTGAGATTGCCGGTCCTGAAGGCACTGACATTTGGCAAAAGCACGAGTTTGCATGGTCCGAGGAGTTGATGCATCAATTTTGAATGAGTACAGTATGATATGTAGACCATCCATGGTGACAGTTCTTCCTTTATTCATTTTGATATAACAGTACATTCATAGCAAAGATCAGTAAAGTATCTAGTACTAAGATATGTAATAGATAGTCTGTCTATGGTGGCTGGATAAACTTCAGGGCAGCACAAGCTCTTCTAGCCTGTCCATGTCAAAGAGAATCTCTATGCCAGGTATAGTAGCATTAGCATGAGTGTTTGAGGGTATGATCTGAGTGGAGATACTATTGACAGAAACTGTGTTCAAAACAGTAGTGGCAGTAGGATATGGAGTAGCAAAATGACACACATTTAAAACAGTATCCATTTTGAAATATGTGTCTGGATATGCAGGAGTAGCAAAAGGACACATGTTTGAAACAATAGCCATGTCAGAAGCATGAGCAGTGGGATATGCAGGAGTAGCAAAAAGACACATGTTCAAAACAGTAGCCATGTTAGAAACATGAGTGGTAGGGTATCTGTTTGAAATGGCACTGGTGGGGTATATATACATGGTTGAAGAGACTTTGACAGCTGTAGCAGTGTTCATATATACACTTGACAGAATCCTGATGGGCATAGAAGCATTAGTATACAGAGAGTCAAAGCAGTAATGACATTGGCATATATGTTCAGTGAAAGAGCTGTAGGGTCTGCATCCATGTCTATGATTATAAGCGCTAATTGTTGCAAAAGAACATGCAAGGTAGTGCAATCCTCAGGATGGGAAAGAACCATGTTGATAACAAATGTAAATGGAAGGAGGTTTGCTTTGTCTTTCCCATGTTTTTGTAGATACAAAGTTACATTCAAAGGATGCTGATGTGAATAAGTTTGACTCTGAATTATGGAATGGATGGGATTGTTATCTGGATAGGTAAAGGTACCAATGTCTGCATAGCTGACTTTAACATCTTTGCAGAGCGGAGGAGGATCCTCAAGCATTGTAGTGGTTGATAATGAAATATGGCTCAAGAAGTCCTCAGGAATACCAAAATGCAGAATTCATGTCCATGGGATAATTCCTGATCCTATTTTGCCATTATACGGTGATGTACTATATGGAAGATTTTGGAAGTGCTGTTTCAATGTGCAGAAATGGAGTCTGGGCTGACAAACAAAGACTTTGTGCTGCACTGGTTTGTTTTTGAGTCAACCTGGGCACTAGGTATGGAGACATTGAAAATGGCTATTGAGTTGACCAGTGTTTCTCAGACAAAGAGGGACATTTGTATTGAAAGAGTGTCTTGGTCAAAATTTCAGCAAAAAAGCAGGAGACAACCATGATAAATAGATATGAGAACCTTGTGATTCTTGAGTTTGAGTTGGCATCTTTAGGAACAAGTGGCAACAGTTGGCATAAGTTGAAGAAATGGGAGGTCATGCCAATTGTCATCTCAGCTACTTGTCATCCCATGCATGATGTGAGCTCAGGCCACTACATACAACAACATGACAACTCAAGCATACTCCCTTCTGGATTATTCTTCTTTTTCTACTTTATCACTGGAAAATAAACTCTGTCTGTACTTCCCAAGTTGCTGATGTTGAACAGATAAGCGTGTACAGCGCTGCCTTCTTTCATATTACTTCACATTACACTGCCCTACTTCTATATGTAGTATGATTCTATGTTTATGAACACTGCATGGTCTGTGCACCCTCTTTTGTAGTATATAAACTGTAGTAGTTACTACGTTAATATTCAAAGATTAAGTAGTCTTAAGTCCCTACAGCCTTCCATTGCCTAGTAAGTCAGAACAGTGTGCTGCTGCATAGTGCTGTGCAGCTGCTTGTTCTATAGGTTATGGGCCCCGGAGTGCCGGTCTTCATTGAGCTTGTTGTAACATGTGCCATTATTGGCTGCAAACTTTGATGGTTCCAGCTCTGGAGATTGTACTCTGACTTACTGCTTTTGCGCATTTTAATCCGCTGCATTTGTTGAGTGGGAGCTTGTTCAAGTAAATCTCACAGCTCTAGGAGATGTTTAATCTGATAGCACGTAGACTTGTCGTTTACTACTGCAGTCATTGATTTAAGCACATGACTGGCGCAACATTACGCTTGCTTTAACCTGTTGCGAGCTGCATTGCGCCAAAGACTCTGTTGCTGCAGTGTCGACTTCGTTGCAAATCTGACAGCGCAGAACTCGACTCCGCTGCTTTTGTTGATTAATATGGACTTTACTGATCAGAATCCCCTGGCTGCTTTTAGCGCCAATGTTCACTTTCCACTTGCACATTCCTTACGGAGTATTTAGCGTCGAGCGAGGGGGAGTGTTGAACAGATAGGCGCGTACAGTGCTGCCTTCTTTCATATTACTTCACATTACACTGCCCTACTTCCATATATAAGGCAGGCGACACCAGGAACCAGCACCCTTATGTAAGCGTGACATGTCACCTGTCACAGTCCCATAAGAGGGGCGAAGCAGAAAAAAAAAATTTATACTACCATCCCGATCCATTATTTATGCAATATTTATGGCCTGCTTAGCTGTCTTAATCATTTCCAGGGGTCTTCTGTTGGAATAAGCACTTTTCGAACACTTCCTCCATTGCTCACTGTACTGTATTACCATAAATGGTATATCTTTGATCTTATCATATTATATAATCATATTATGTAAGGTCCCATAGTTGACCTCAAAATTTTCGAAAAGTTCTGGAATGCTTCGGAAATGCTTTCAAAGGATGATTTGAGTCCAAAGAAAAAAGTGGATTTTTTGACCCCAAATTTCAATTTTTTGAGAAATCTCTTTCATACAAGTTACTCTTTAGAACATTCTGAACACTTTCTATGAGCTATATTTTCGCATATCTAACATATGCGCAAGGAATATCCCGCCCATTGAGCGTGACAGACAGGCTTATGTAAGGGGTGCTGGTTCCTGATGTCGCCTGCCTTAGTACGATTCTATGTTTATGAGCATTGCATGGTCTGTGCATGTCTGCATGAAGATTTAAATGACTTTTTCAGAGTTGTAAACCAGGCAAGGATATATCTATTTCAGTTAATGTATCAGAGTAGTAAGACAGTTGTGTCTGATAGCATGCATACCAGGTCTTGCCTGTTGATGAAGCTCACACACTTCAATCAAATATCTTGCATATGCAACATGACATATCAATCAGACATGAACAAGTCCTTGAAGCATCCCATCATGGCAGGCCAGAAATTGTGCAACTTAACCAAAGTAGAAGGCCTGGACATCCAAGAGTAGAGATTGAATCTGGTGTTTTGGCATTTGGATATAAAACAAGGCCAACTTCTCAAATTGCACATACTTTGAATTTAGGACAGCGAACAGTAAGACAAAGACTTCTGGAGCTAGGTATTGCTCAGCCTGGAAAAAATCCCTTTCCACAAAGAGATGCTGATGAGGTGCAGGAGAATGAAGGGTGGCAGACTGATGACAGAAAATGAACAACACAATGAGTTGTTTGATTTTGAAGATGTTAACCAGCAAAACCAATCCAACATCAAATCATCTTCACGCTTCTATTTTTCTGACCTTACTGATGAAGAATTGGATGGAATCATTACAACTCTATGTAGTTCTTATTGAAAAGCAGGTGTCCAAATGCTAGATGGATCTTTGCAAAGTCTTGGACACATTGTTCCCTATGCACATATTCATCAAGCTTTGAATTGGGTAAACCCTGTTCATTGTGTAAAGTTTGATCACCTTTGAATCCAGTGTCATGGATATGAAGTACCAGGTCCAAACGCTCTATGGCACCATAATGGACAATATGGTATTTGGATTGCCTGGGTTTTTACATGCTAATACTTAACCTTGCTTTCATCGTAATTACATTAGGATTGCTTGACCCTCATTTGCCTCCCTTGTTTCAGCTTGTTCAAGCTGCCCAAGTCACAAGTGACCATCTTGCCATGTTTTTGTGACAAGTTGCTTTGGCAACTGTAAAATATAGTGTCATGCAAGTTCACACAAGTCATACAAGTTCATACAAGTCACAACAAGTCGCAATTTCATTCATTATAAATAGAATTAATAGAATTATGATGTATTGTGCATGGAAACTGCCACGTCAATATTACGTATTTTTTTAGCAATGAATTTGCTTGTCTGGCTTGTTACTTGTTGCTTGTGAAAAAGCCAAAAAGCCAGGCAAGTTGGGCAAGCAAATCACGTCATTTCATGATGTTTAAGGCTGTTTACGGATGCCGGTTTTATCCCAGTACCTACCAGGTTTTTTTTTTTTTTTTTTTTCCTCGTTTATTTGCCTCTGTGCGTTAGCATATGTTAGCGACTACACTTGCTATGTAAAGTATCTACTGTTGAGCCCAGCCGTTTGGAATTGCAAGCTAAAACATCAAAAATTAAGTTGTGAGAAAGGTTTGTGGTAAGGTAGTGGGGCTGCTGTCTGTTTGTTTCTGGTGAGGGCAGTGGGTAGGGTAAAGTATTCTAGAGATTAATTGAATGTAGTGGATGCTTGTGTAGATTAGGCGTGGCTCGTGGTTTGAGTAATGGTGTTATTATAGTTAGTGTGATAAGTATTCATATAAATTAGTGGGGAGAGAAACAGATGGCTATTGTCTTTGGGATCATCGGTGGGCATGAGTGCAATGGTTCGGTTGGCATTCAGTCATTGTCATCGTTTTTGTCTGGGATTGGTGGGAACACACCGTAGATGTGAGCAAAGTGTTTGGTGTCGTTTAGGAAGTTGAAGAGATGTTTCAGGTTTGCCTGTTCGCTGAGCAGTATGTGGAGGGTGAGGTCTCTAGAGCCTATGGCTCTTTTGAGTCATGAGTGGGCATTTTTGTGAGTGGGGCATAGCAGGAGGAAGTGAATAACGGTTTCCTGGTGCTGGTTACAACAGGGACAGATGGGAGTTTCAGTTTGCTGCGAGTGGTGGAGGTGGTGGTATAGTTGGATGTGGCTGGTGCGGAGCTGAATAAGCATGCTGGCCCGGGTGTGGGAGCAATGAAGGTCGCGGATCAGTTTCTGGAAGTTGCGCATGGCTGTTGTGGCAGGGGAGGGGTCAATGTCCTTGAAGCGCTGATAGCGCGGCGATAACTTCCACTAATCGTTGTGAGCGTGTTCAAGTTTCTCTTGGTATGTTCTGATTAGAGAGGTTTTACTGAATGGTAGGGTGTTGCTGAAAGGCTTCAGTAGGCGTGATTTCCTGCTTGATTTACCCTCTGCTGCCAGTTTTGCATGCTCGTCCGCTTTTTCGTTTCCTGCTATACCAATGTGGCTGGGTATCCAGGCAAAGGAAATTCGAGTTCGCAGGGTACTGGTTTTGATTTGGATGTAATGGGCTGGACCACTCTTGTTTGTCTGGATTGTGTCATGAATTCGCCGGTCCACCACCCCGCCACCATACCAGAAGCTACAGCGTCTAACCGGGACAACTTATTTCCTGTTCCAAAGTGCGATTAGGCACAGGATCATTACTAATCGCACTTCTGAACACGGCATACAACACGTTAGGGGCAGATCTCCTATGTGGCACCGAGACTGGGTTGATCGCAGGGGTTGATGGGTGACATAGGGATGATCATACATTATAGGTAGCGGAGAGGAGGAGACATTATGGCCGCTAGGAGTAGACTCCTTTACTTTACAGTATATATACCTTGTAGAACTATCAGTACTAGCTAGAATCCAATCTTAGTTGTCATAGGACACATTGTTCTATTGATCCTACTTTCCTGGTAGGCGACGACTTGCTTATTCGCACCACTCTCGTTGTCGACTCAGCTCCGAAGGCTGTCTATCTTGCAATTCTCCTTGGTTTCCATACTAGTTCCATTCTTCGAGCTTCTAGGCTCGCAGTCTGAGTCGCCAACACTAGGTTCCTGGTTCCTCGTATCTGTGGCTATTGTTATTCGCACGAATCGCAGTCGGATATAGGCGTATATCGACTAGTCGCACTACTCTCGAGGCTTAGAGGGTCAGGTTCCATCGCACGATCGCTGTCACTCCCCAACAGGTTGCCTAGGTTAGGCAAGGGTGTATTGCTTTTAGGTCAGGTCGTGACAGATTGCCTGTAGTGCTGCCTGGTTGTCTGCCCAAACTGCCGCCTTCTTGATCCCTGTCTCCTGTTGAATGAGGTGCATTGTGAGGAGCAAGCCAACACATTCAGCTTCGTACACCTTGTAGTGTTTTTTCGGTCCCAGGTAGTAACGAATGACTTTCTTGCTTTGCCTCTGTCTGTATAGCACTGCCATCATGCCGATTCCTCCTTCAAAGCCTGAGCCGTCAGTAAAAATGTGAGTATCTGCTGTACTAGAGTGAAAGTAGTGTAGTGCTTGTTGTTCATCGTTACTTAAGTGTACTTCTAAGGCCGGGTCTCAATCAGGTGGGTATTGTACTGGCCTTTTCTTTTCTATCTTTTTTGGGTCTAAGCTGAATGTTTCCATGAGGTCATGGAGGGGGGAGCAATGTTGTTTTTGGTTGTATCGGATGGCTTTCGCTATGCGTGGGACGAGTGGGTGCTTGGGGTTGAGAGTGCATAGACGGACTGCTGCCCGTTGTCTGACTCTTTGCACCTCAAGGTCCATTGGTAGTAGTCCCGCATGTATGTCGAGGATGTCAGTTGCTGTGGAGCATGCTCCTATGAGGATGAGTGCAGCCCGTTGTATAGAGATGAGTTTTTTGATGATGGCAGGTTGTTGTTTTTTGGCATTGGTCATTTGTCTCGTTGGTGGTGTGAGTACGACGTCGGCTGTGTAAAGTACTCGGGGTAGTGCTTTTGTTTTGTACAACTGTCAGATGCCTGTAGACGCCATGTCTTTCGATATTCATGAGATTCTCCTGAACTGGTGTACCCAACCCTGCCCCTTTTTAATCATTGCTGCATGCTGTTCCTTCCATCTCAGTTGTCCATCCACCATTACTCTCAAGAACTTCACGCAACTCTCTGCCTTTACCCTTGCATTTCCCAAATCTACCTCTGGTCTCTCTACCCTCTTCATTTTTCTTCTCCTTTATTCCCTGTGTTTGGTGTTTTTTTCTGTGTTGCGTATACTACCTTGAATTTGTCAGTTGTGAAGTTCTGCCCATTCTAGTACCCCGTCTGTCTCTCTCATCATCTTTTCCATTCTCAATCCTACTTCTTCCAAAGATTTTCCCCATACTAACCCCGTAAGATCATCCATGAATGCAAAGCCTTTCGTCTGCTCTACTCTATCCATTGCCTTCAACACTCCTGTTGTGTAAATGATGTATCCTATTGAGGATAGCAGATCTCCTTGGTCTTCTCCTCTGTTGACTGCAAAGAGGGCTGAGATGAAGTCATCGAAGGTGAGTGTGGTTTCTCTGTTAGCAAATCGTCTTTTGAGCCAGTTGAATATTTCGTTTGGTATGCCGATTTTCTTCATTTCATGGTAGAGTGTTTTGAGGTCGACGCTGGGGTATGCTCCTTTGACGTCCATGAACATGAGGCCGACTATAAACCCTTTGTTCCATAACTCCTTGATTCTATCAGTTAGCAGATGAATAGAGTCAGTGGTGTTTCTACCCGCTTGTGCCCCAAACTGGTTGTCTGGAAGTAGGTGTCAAAGTTTGAGGTTTTTGACTATGTCGTCTTGGACTATACCATTGCTGAGTTGTCCTTCTCCGTCTGAGAGGGTGATGGGTTGGTAGGTGTTTGGCTGTTGGTAGTCAGTTTTCCCTGGTTTATGAAAGATTACTGTTTGAAGTCAGGATTTCCTGTCAGGGTAGTACGGGAAGTTGAGTGAGGCTCTGTGAATGCTGCCCCAGTATGGCAACAGGATATCAGCTGTGTTTTTGAAGAAGCTGTTCAGGAAGGATCCTGGTCTCATGGCTTTACCTGTCTTCAGCCTATCAATGGCATTTCGTATTTGTCAGTTGGTTGCTGGGTGGAATTCCCATGCCGGTGGTGGGTAGACGTCGTCCATTTGAGTGATCAGGGTCACTGACAGTGGTGGGTAAAAGACTTGTTTGAAGAGTCTGGTCTTCTCTTCGTTGTCCTCCACTGTCTCTTCTTCTCCTCTGCCATCTCTTTTACCTGTCTTGAGAGCTGGAATCCTAGTTCTTCCTCCATCTGTCGGACCCGCTTCGACTAGACCTGCTATGCTCCAAATTGTTTGACCTTCTGCTGTCTCTAACCATTTCATCCATTTTTCCGTTTTCACCTATTTTATTTCCTTAGACATGGCGTTTCGGAATCTTCGGTATTCTTCATGGCATGGATGGTCTCACTAATGTTTCATGTGATACGAGTCTCATGCATCTTTGGTCGTTCTTTTTAGGGTCACTAGGTCGTTATTCCACCATCTGCGCTGTTGGGGAGAAGGTTTAGTGCTTGGTACCAGAGTTTCGTTACCTTCTATGGTTTGTCAAAGTTTGTCCATGTTCTCGCATGCTTTCCTGTATTCCTCCTCTGTGGTGTACTTGATAGGTGGGCCAAGTATTTGTTGTGCGTTTGCTTCAAGGAACTCGTTGATCACTTTCCAGTTCGCTAATACGCCTGGTGAAAATTCATGCATTTTTAGTGCCCATATCGTGACTATGAGTGCCGATATCGATACTATTATGGGAAATATAAGGACTGTAGTGAGCCCTAAACTGACAGTTAAAGTGCGATATAGATACTAAAACTAGATAAAGTGAAATGACTTCGGATTATCATTGATTCAAGTTATTATGGCCGATGCTAGTCTTGAGATTGTAAAAACCTTCGATATTGACATGGGACTGATATTGGTAACTACCAATATCGGAAGGAACAGCTTATCGGACGCTCAACTTGTATAATATTGACACAACTCAAAGGGATAATGAATGGGAGGAGCAGGAATCGAACCCTCAACTTAATAATGTTGCCACAATGCTTGTGCCACAACTGTGGCTAAAATAATTGAACCCGAAATTGTGCCTACCAATATATGAAACAATGATCATGGATAAGGTCCGAAGGATCCAGTAGAATGGTTAGATCGAAGTATTTGATTCTAAAATAAAACAGATCGCTTTTATTTGTAAAATTGCTGTAAAGTGAAATAATGTCCGATTGAAACACTGATCACAAAGGTTCTAGAAATAATGGAAGAAAGGAGTGGAATATAACCGTTGATCTGAGGCTGAGACAACCTCTCCTGATCAATAATATTGACAGAATGACTGCGATGTTTAGGAGTTGAAAAAGGAATTAGTTGATCAAGGGGTAAAGTGGTCTAGAAACTGTCAAAAACAGTCTAGAATGTCCCCTATGTCATGGTGATACACTGTGGAGCTCCGGAGTGTCAGAACACGGAGTCAGAGCTGTAGAAAAGCTGTAGAATGGCCGCCTTTAGTTCCTATATTGTATCCTTGAAACAAAGGAACCAAAATGATATATTGAAAATGATCGATATTGGAGTCTGTTGCAGACAGAAATACTTATTTACTTGTCACAGACACTGATCTATACCTATATTTAGTATCTTGGACGCTTTTATATTGTAAAATATGTTTATTTTATCGGACTTTCAAGTTTATTAGTTTTCTATATTTTTGTGTATAAATACTGCTCTATATTTATGATGTAGAGTCAGGCTAGTACTCCTACCTTACTACTTTTGCTTGGATCGTGATCTCTCTACGGATATAAAGGATCCGGCTTGATCAGACCAGCATTAGGTAAGGGAAGAGGAAACATCTCTAACCCATAAAGCTCATAAATAGTCATGCATTAGACTCAAAACAATGTAACTTTTGCCTATTGTGTTGTTTGACTTGTGTTATATTTTTGATTGATTGTTTGACCATTGAAAATTGAACTTGTGTTATTTGTGTTATTTGTGTCAACCTGTGTTTGACTTGTTATTTGAACCCCTCCTACCATCGCACTACAGTACTTTTACCAGCAGATATCGTAGTACACATAGCAATGTACAGGGGAAAATCACCCTTGGGGACTTGCAAATATCATGGGCAACTAGATGGCTATGTCTCAAACACCACTGGCATGGTTCTAAAGGCCTCCAGCACTATGGAATGATTACAAAATACATGGCATGGCTTCAGCAAGACTGTAAGAGTCTTAGTAAGGTTTTGTGACAGGTTTGTTCACGTGCATCTTGACTGGGAGGTGTACATTTACAAATGTCATAGTCAGTATCTCGATTAACTTGATGGCTGGAGACAGTGAGTGGGGGTGTTTGGTCATTGCTCCCGCCACCTTGTGCCCTTCCCAAAAGAATTATAGTCATGTGATATAATCACAGGAGTGCTAATTGTGGCTGATACAGGGTGATTTTGATAAAACCCAGTATGGGAGAGATAACATAGATAAGATAGGGGTGATTTTTATAAAACCTGAGATTGGAGAGATAAGATAAGGATGTCTCGGGCAATCTGATGCAGATTTACCCACAGATTCCAAATCTGGTAGCGATTTCTGAATAGGGGCTGTGGCTGAAGAGAAAAACGCAAAAAACTCGGCAGGAGCCGGCGATGAAAAGCATGAAAAATTATGTAAGTAGGTTTCTAGGGGTAATTTGGGATGGGGAATTCAAATTTAGCGGTTGTTGAGATATCAGCAAATTACAGTGAAAGAAAGCAAAAAATTGATTTTTCTCAGGGGGATGCTGATAAGGATCGAAAAAAATCATGTAAGCAGGTTTCTAGGGGTAATCTAGGGTGGGGAATCCAAAATCTTCAATCAGTTTTAGAATATCTTCAGCAGTTCACAAGATATCAGCAAATTACAGTAAAAGAAAGGAAAAATTTGATTTTTTCCCAGGGAGATGCAGATAAGGATCGAAAAAACTATGTAAGTGGGTTTCTATAGGTAATTTGGTGTGGGAAATCTGAATATCTGATCAGTTTTGTAATATCTTTGGTGGTTCTTGAGATATCAGCAAATTACAGTGAAAGAAAGCAAAAAATTGATTTTTTCCCAGGGGAATGTAGATAAGGATCAAAAAAATCATGTAAGTGGGTTTCTAGGGGTAATTTGTGATGGGAAATCTAAATCTCCAATCAGTTTTGTAATATCTTTAGTGGTTCCTGAGATATCAGTAAATTACAGTGAAAGAAAGCAAAAAATTGATTTTTTTGCAGGGGGATGCAGATAATGTTACAGTTATTCCCTCTCCATATTCATTTTCCTTTTCTTTTACTATATTTCCATGATCACACATGAGGATGTCTTACCTCTCATGTTTACCAAAACCTTTAGATCATGACAACCCTCTTTCCTTTCCTTTCACATCCATTCACCTCTTTCACATTCCTTCACCTCTGTCACATCATTTCACCTTTGTGATCGTACATGAGGACACCTTGCTTACTCCTCATGTTTACCTCATGTTTCACTTATACCATGTGTTTCCAGCATGTTTACTTAAACATGCTTCATCCTCACCTTTAACATGCATAGACTGCATGTCTTTATTGTTTCCTTTACATTTCCTCGCTGTTTTACTTATACTTCCTTCATGTTCATCTGAACATACTTTATTCTTGCTTTTAACACGCATATCAATGCATGTCTCCTTATTGTTTCCTACCTTTTCCCTCTTGTATTTGTTACAGTTTTACTAGACCCCTATTTCATTTCATTACATACACGAACATTTGTTTTACTTACATGCCTTTCCCTCATGTTTCTCTATTTATGGATGCCTCACCACTTCCTTGCCTTATCCCCATGTTTTCTCAAGCGCCTCACGATTTCCTTGCTGTTTACTTATAACATGTGTTCCACACATGTTTTCCATTACCTACACATGTTTACCACTCTTTTCTCGTCCCTTTACCTCATAGACACTTGACTCACTTAACACATGTAGCACATGAGGAAGCATGTATTTAAGTTAGCTAAGTTGAGCATTTACTCTTTAGCTCGACCTTCCCAATCAATACCTTTTAGCCTTACTACAAGGACTCTGCAAGATCCTTCTTCTAAGACTTCTCAAACCTTTACCTTCAGTAAAGGCTCGTCGAACTCACCGAATCCTTGACCTTTGTTTCTGTAACAAGGTCAACTCGAACCTCAGAACCCAGAACCTTTTGTCTTTGTGACGAAGGCCTTCCGAGTCTGATCTAGAACCTTTGTCTTTGTGATGAGGTTCTTCGAACTTCATCCAGAACCCATGACCTCAACATAGAATCCTTGAAGTACGGCTTCGGTCGTAACAGATAAGGATCGAAAAAATCATGTAAGCGGGTTTATAGGCGTAACTTGGGGTGGGAAATCCAAATCTTCAATCAGTTTTGTGATATCTTTAGTGATTCTTGAGATATCAGTAGATTACTGAAAGAAAGTATCTCTCAATTCTAATGATGATGATTCTTTCTTAATTTTTGAAGGTTCTCTTTGCATTCCCTCAAGAAAAAGTACATGTCAGTGAGCATAAATTTGAGGATATGTCAACACTATTGTGAACCTCAGTGATTCAAATTCCTCACCTTGGACTACACATACAACCCACTTACATAAAACCTTCTTTGCATCCCCCTGAAAAAACCCTTCTCTGATTTCTCTCACAGTAATCTGCTGATATCACAAGAACTGCTAAAAATATCAACAGTTGAATGAGAAATTTAAATTACCCATTTTAAATTGTCATTAGAAACCCACTTACATGATTTTTTCAATCCTTATTTGCATCCCCCTGGGAAAAAATAATTATTTCTGTCTGTCACAATAAGCTATTGATATCTCAAGGATGGCTAAAAATATCAATGAATTGATTGGAAATCTGAACCCCCCACATTAAATTACCTCTAGAAACCTACTTAAATGATTTTTTTCAATCCTTATTTGCACACCCCTGGGACGAAAACATTTTTTTGCTGTCTTTCACTGTAATTTACTGATATCTCGAGAACCACTAAAGATATTACAGAACTGATTGAAGATTTGAATTCCCCACCCAAAATTACGCCTAGAAACCCACTTACATATCTTTTTTGAATCCTTATTTGCATCTCCCTGGGAAAAAATCAATTTTTTGCTTTCTTCCACTGTAATTTGCTGATATCTCAGGAACCACTAAAGATATTACAAAAATGATTTGAGATTCGGATTGCACACCACAAATTACCCCTATAAACCCGCTTACATAATTTTTTTTGATCCTTATCTGCATCTCCCTGGGAAAAAATCAATTTTTGCTTTCTTTCACTGTAATTTGCTAATATCTCAAGAACTGCTAACGATACTGCACGTGATCAAAGAACGGGACACGCAATGAACCGGGACACTTTATATCTCCTTCAGTTCTGAGTATAACCCTTTGATTTTGGTCTCATTCTAAAGCTACAGTCATATAAAGCAACACAGTCACTCCAGCTCATAAGTAACATCTAAAAAACTGTATTTATAGGGTGACTCAGTCTATTACATAATATGTCCTGGTATTGTGCGATAAAACGCAGGAGAAACTCGCTATGAAGTCACTAGCAGCTATGAGCGCAAAAACACACACACAACCACACAACACAAACAACACAGAGGCTAGTTATGTCAAGCAAGTTAAACCAACGTAAGTTAGTTCGGGGGGTTCAGAGATAGGATCCTTTATCAAGTAACTTTAGAGCGTATTGACAAGGTAGAGTATATTGAAATAAACTCTGACTCCTTCGAAACGGATTGATTCTTCAACTAAATCACAAAGTCCGATTTTAAATAAAATCCGACACTGATCAAAATAGGTTCTCAAGAACGCAACGCTTGGTATATCAAACGAATTCTATTTGTGTCTAACCCTACAACACTCGGGGAAGTAGGATAAATGGAAAGTTGTAATACTATGCGCACGGGCACTAGCACTACGAGGTATGCGGAAATTATAGTCTCGGTAGACTCAGAGATCTCAACTGCAAAGTGCTGTCACTAAGCCGACCACCAAGAAACTCTAATTTTGAAAAGCCCAGCCACCAGCAACGCTCTGCTGATTCAGAAACTATACTTTTCACCCTTACTAGTCAAGTCACTGTAGACAAGAACTGGGCAAAAGTATAAGAAAATGAAACTTTATTAAGTGCAATCACAACACTGAGACTAATACACAAGACGGAGATTAAATCTGACTTTGCAATACCGTGGACGTTTATACTGCTATCAACCGTAGACCACAGTGTCCCCAAGCGCTGTCACACTTAAATCATGCTATCTGGCGAGTAATCTGAATTTCTGGTATATACATACAGGCCTTTTATACTACGAGGAGAGAGATAGTCACAAGAAAAATACCGAAACAGTAGACAGTAGAGAGATCGAGAGATATACATTTTTCTTTTACTTTATAGGGTAATTTAGGAGGCAAAACAAAAATAAAACTAAAGTCCGATTTTAACATATGTACGTTCAAGTCCATATTCGTATGTAAAATATTAGGTTAAGTTGGATCAACCTTTTGGATCGGATTTTGCTACGTTAACGCGCTTTGAATGCGTTTAAACGTACATTTTTGTGTTTTTACGTTAATTAGTACTGTTCTAGAAACCTATTAAAGGTTCTAGAAGTAATCATAGGGCAAACGAGGACTATAGTGAGTCTCGAACTAATAGTCAAAGGATGTAGCAATATCCTCATTGTCTAGAAATAGGGTCAGTGACTTCTAGAAAGTCTACGATTGAGATATGAACTCCACCCAAATCCTAGAACCTTTGAATCGAGTGAAACGACTACGGTACTGGTTCTAGAACCAAGTTGTTATGACTTGTAGGATGAGTGAACTAGGTAGAACATAGAATCTCAATACTAGTACCCTTACGAAGGTATTAGGAAGTTGACTAGGCTATTGCGCATTCAATTCAAGAGAGTAACAGTAATCTCTACCAAGGACAGAGTCAACAGTAGACTCTAGATACTAAGGGACGGCTCTAGAACAATGCTGGAACATTGTGACTAAGTCAGTTGTAAGCCGATGTGGCGCAAGTGACGTAGATGCTTAACAGAGAGGATCGACAGTCTGAAAAGCCTATCAATCTGCTCGGAGACACGTTCCGACCCAGATCTGAATATTCTACCGAGATATCCGGGTTCTAGAAATCATGAGACTACGTGGTAATTATGCACGAGGCTCTAGAACCTAAATAGGGACATCCGACAGGGAGTAGTGGCACTCGCCACACTTCTAGATATTAACGGACCGGTCAGTACTGCGAGTTGATGCATGTTGCTGATAAGGCGAGTCGAGTCATATTGCGATTAACCAATAGGATCTCGAGAAGACGGATTAGTAAAAGGCTTTAAGGCCGCCACTGATTGAGAGTCGAAATAAAGGGGTGATTCAACTCACCGCCTGACAGCGGATATGGAGAAACTTCGCTGTTTCTAGAACAAATATACCCAAGCAAGTAGTATAAATTAGGTTTTTACGGACTTGCACGACTTACCTAGAATATCCTGTTACTACCCGAGTATAGTAAATGTGACCAGATATCACGCAGATTTACATTTTTATAGTTTTTCTATTTCTTTTATGTTTCTAGAAGTATAAATACCTGTACCAGTAGCTCTAGAAGGACAATAGAAGGGGAAGGGAATTGGCAGACAGCACGCAGGAACTTCTCGTACTCTTACAGAAGCACCTGACTGCGTCCTCTGTCACCAATTCTTGACCTTTTCGAGAGTCCGAGATAACTCTATAAAGATCGTCTTTTGTGGCTTATTTTGAGCGTTTTATCGAGTGATTTAAGTCATTATACTTTGCTGGCCTTTTCTAGAAGCCTATTGCTGGCTTGAGAGTTTGTTTGAACTGTCTAGTCACAACATCTTGAGTGCCCAAGTGTGTACTTTAGGACGTAAAACTCTGGAAGTGACCCAGTTTGCTCTTAGCCCAGGTGTGTTAGATACAGAGCTGTAATCCTTCCAACCCTCTGAGAAGTATCTTGGTAGAATCTTGGCCCAAGTGTGTTAAAGACGAAGCCATTAGCCTTACAGAGTCTCCTGATTGTGAGAGGCCTTGCTCTTAACCCAAGTGTGTTAGGTACAGAGGAATAGCTTTCAGGTTTTCTTCTAGAAACTCCATTCTTTTGTTTTCAATTACATTTTTCGATTCTTGAAGTAATTGCATACCCAAACGAAGTGATAAGTCACTTGAGATACTTGAGACTACTCGTAGTTTGACTTCTAGAAAGTGTGTAACTTGCTCTAGTGTGTTTATAAACGGTTCCTACACCTAAGCACCACTCGCACTACTAGCCTGAACTAGGTTTGGACACGCACACCCTTGTACCTTTGATTGTGGTTTTTGTTGGTTTGGTTCTAGAACCGACAAGACTTCGTCTTTTGGTGTCTTGCTGCGTACCAAAGTTTTTGCATTCTAACGTGTCGGTGTTAAACTGGCCCTGGCTATCCGCTACTACCGTATGACTCTACCCATGATAAAGCACCATTTTTTCCGTGCATCCGGTATGACTCCATCGGATCACTTCAAAATCAGTCCTTATGATTGGCTAGTTGATGCCTCCACGCATCCGTTTTCTACGTGTCTATCTTTTCCTCTCACGTGTCCAGTGTTTATCAGCCACAGAAGCAAAATTACTGCTCCTGTTCCTGTCGGATTTTACTGTACCCGCTATCAGAACTTCCTGTGAATGCCTTTAGTTACCAATTAGACCTAGATGTTGGTCCGGTCAGATGGCAATAGCTCTCCGTCAATCCGTTATGTCCGATTTAAGCCTATAAGCTCTTTCTCGCTAAGTCCAATATTGGACCTTGTAGCCAACAAGCCCAACGTTCAAGTTTTTCCTCCTTCCCGTGGATATAACTAGAGTTATCCTATAGCTAGTAAGATCTGACTGTATCTTAATAGGCTTTGTGCAACATATTATTGAACAGATGCATACCTGTCAACATAGGACATAGTAGCTTGATAGACTTGTTAATCCTACCGCAGCCACAATTCCCTGGTTGAATAAGTACGACTTGGGTAAGGTTAGATTTTATCTGTGCACCTCTATAGGACTTTCCCTACTTGGTAAATATACTAAGCTTCAGTACATATAGCTCTAGTTTTTGATTAACAGCTTGGGAACAGCTATAACCCTCAGTTTCCCTTAGTATCCAGGCTCAAAACTATGTTATTAACATAATTAATATCGGATTTCGAGCCTAGAACCGCAAAATTGGCTCGTCAGCGATTCCAGTTTTTTGTTGAAAAATATTCATAGCTCTGTACATACTCCACATTAAGTTGAATAAAGTACATTACAAGGTAGCTATGGACCATAGCTTTCAATCAGTACCAAAGGGACAGGATTCTACTGTCTTTTGGATGGTACAGGCAGGTTGCAGATCTGTGTCCAACTAGCAAATTAAGCACAGTATTTCAAAATTGATTGGATATTCAAATTTCCCACCCCAAATTACCCTAGAGACCCGCTTACATAATTTTTTTTGATTCTTATCTGCATCCCCCTGGGAAAAAAATCAAATTTTTGCTTTCTTTCACTGTAATTTGCTGATATCTTGTGAACTGCTGAAGATATTCTAAAAATGATTGAAGATTTGGATTTCCCACTCCAAATTACTCCTAGAAACCTGCTTACATAATTTTTTTGATCCTTATCTGCATCCCTCTGGGAAAAAATCATTTTTTGGCTTTCTCCCACTGTAATTTGCTGGTATCTCAAGAACTGCTAAAGATATTCTAAAACTGATTGAAGATTTGGATTCCCCATGCCAAAATACCCCTAGAAACCCGCTTACATGATTTTTTTCAATCCTTATCGGCCTCCCCCCTGGGAAAAAATCAATTTTTTGCTTTCTTTCACTGTAATTTGCTGATATCTCAACAACTGCTAAAGATATTACAAAACTAATTGAAAATTCAAATTCCCCATTCCAAATTACGCCTAGAAACCTACTTACATAATTTTTCATGCTTTTCATCGCCGGCTCCTGCCGAGTTTTTTGCGTTTTTCTCTTCAGCCACAGCCCCTATTCAAAAATTGCTACCAGATTTGGAATCTGTGGGTAAATCTGCATCAGATTGCCCAAGACATCCTTACCTTATCTCTCCAATCTCAGGTTTTATAAAAATCACCTCTATCTTATCTATGTTATCTCTCCCATACCGGGTTTTATCAAAATCACCCTGTATCAGCCACAATTAGCACTCCTGTGAGATATATAAGTCCATACAAATGTATTGTCATACCATGTGATATCATGTGATGAGCCCAGGCCAGTCAAATCAAAAAGAACTCGATTGCAGAAGTTACTTTAGCTGCCGCCGGTAAATAAATTGTGAATCGTGAATCAAAAAGCAAATCGTACCGTACCATTCGACTGGGTACTCCCAACTCTGTCGCTTACTTCTATAGACTTCTCTGTCTGTCCATCTGTCTTGACACCTCCAAGTCGTTGTCTCCATCCCTCAAGCTTCTCTATCTCCGATTATACTAATGAAATGCCCGACTGCCCAACCTCAAATGCCAGTCACACACAAACCTTTCCTCCCAATATCCCTTTTGTTCTTTCTTATTGATACTCATATGCTCAATGTCTTACCTCAAAAAACTGAGTGCTCTCAATATAGCCCAAATAATTCAACTCTCATTGCACTATTATGATTTAAATGGTACATTGCATAACATTCCCTAGTAAGTTTTTTTTTACCATTTCCGAGTCGTTCTGCTGATAAAAACATTATCATACAGCCCCCATGAAAATGGACAACCAGTCCACCCAGCTATAATCATCGAACGAATCCAAAATGAATGACTCGGATACAATTATCGATGTGCATGTATGAGGCCTGATGCACCCATTCACCTTTTAGCCCAGGCATGGACTGCTCCTGCCGATTGTAAAAATCCATTCTCTGCCAACCGATCTTTTATTCAATGCAGGAGATCGAAGGGTTTGAGGTGTGATTACTTCAGTGAGTTTTAATTTACCTTTGATCACCATATGTACTGATCTTTTCTTTGTTATAGTCGATCTAACTGCTCTTTCATCAGAGAATGAGGTCATTTACAGGGCTGGATTGACCGGCTTTTCGGCTTGCTCCTAAGCTGTAAGCCAACAAGCTCGACAAGTTAATAGAAATATATATTCAAATGTATTGAAATTCTATTCAAATTATTCATTTTGTACTCAATTTAATTTAAATAAATCGGTCTTGTGACGTTAAACCACCAGTCTGGTCCGGCTTGTCGCTTGACAGGCTTTTGTCACTTTTTTTCGCTTGAACAAGCCGAAAAAAGCCGGTCAAGACGGGGTCAATCAAACTCACACGAATCCCGATGTTATGAAGATGCTTTACTGGTCACTAAAAAACTGGCTACCTCTACCTCAAAGTCCACTTGTATTGAACCTCGCTTACCCCACACTTCCTCTTTATCGAAGTCTACTAACTCCGAGTCGTCGAAGTCTTCCAACTTAAAAATCAAACAAGAACCGGTTGGTGTCGAGGTTATCGATTTAACTGTTGAACATGAGAAGCCAAAAGTCGACAGAAAGGGCAAGAGAAAGGCAGATGTCCTTGACTTCACTGGGGATAGCGACGAAGACCATGGTATTGTGATCATACTGTCTATCCCAAATTATGAGACACTGACTCACGATACTTATTTTGTATCCAGATATACAAACGAAGAAGGTAAAAACACAAGAATCCCAATATTACTGGTGCAACAAATGTGATGATATCATTGAGGCTGGTGTATTCCATCCATGCTCTGGGCAAGTACCCATCGAGATCACCGATTAAGATTTTTCTATCTTCATTTTTACTTACCACAACCTTTTCATGTAAAGTATCCATCGTATGTTCTTTCGAATCCCTTTTGATAGCTTGTCGAGTGTTTTTTAGGTAGCATAAACTTGTCATTTTGTACTTTATATTAAAATCAAATGCAAAAAGATCGTTCGTATATCAATATTTTTAAAAGTAAAACAAACAAATTACAACTATTAGTGTCTGAGTTGCTTTACTCCTGGACTCTTGTTGAACTCTTCACTGTCTGAGACTCTAGCTCGCTTCCTAAAAACTCTTCCCTACCATCCTCCTTGCAACCTTGGTTTTAGATCGAGTTACTCTTCCTTTTACCCCTACAGGCCTTGTCAAATCACTGACAAGCCAATGATGACCTTCTTTTACAAGCTGCTCCGGTGTATAGTTGTGGTTCGATTTCTTGAAAGCACGTACAAGTCGAGTTGAGGTTGAGATTGACAAACTACATTGAGAGACTGGAGGATTTGGATCCTTAGAATCGACACACATGAGGGATGTCACATGTGCATGTTTTGGGTGGAAAGGAAAACGGTGTTTGAAGCAGCTTCAGCGCAGATACCATAAGTAGTATTATGGAAATGTCCACCATCCTTGACAGGGCCTATTCGGCTTGTGTTCCAAACAATTATAAAAGGATGGGGTGAATGTTCAAAATGTACATATCTGTTAGGATAATGAGTATGAAAATATGAAAGTATTATTATCAAACTTACCGAGCATAATTGCGGGCACATACACCTGATGGCGGTGCCATTTCAGCAGACCGAAAGACTATCTCCTCATCTTCACAAAACACAGAATACTGGCCACCTCCACCTCCAGATAAAATCCCATCATCCATTCTCACCAAGTTATTAGACTCAACAAAGTCATTGAATGTATCAATGACCTCATCAGGAAAAATGTTACAGGCCAGATTCCACAAAAGAGCAAATGCTGATGCTTGCTGATACCGGAGTGAGGCAATATCATCATCAGTTAAACCAGGTTTTGTAAAGTTTCTAGCCCAATCAAATTGGACACTAGAGCGGTTTCCTGCAGACATGCCTGCAAGGGAAAGAATACCTGGATCATCCATCTGGAATTTAACATGAGATATATAAAGGAGAAAGCAAAAAATGCACACCCAGATATTCCGACATGAATCTGTACATTTAATAACAGCTTCATCGGCACTTTTGACAAGCTCAGGGTAGGGACAAGCATCCCGAATGACAGCCATGATCAATGTACCTAAAGAAGATTAGAGAATAATAAATTAAAAGTCCAAAGAAACACTAACCTTTCTTGTCACAAAAAACAGCAGACTCGTTGGCCTTGACATTATGTGGTATCATTTTTGGATCAATCAGGACTACTGGTTTACGGGAATTTCGCTTGTCTGCCATCTTTCGCTCCTTATGATGTTTAGTCCAGATCTTGTGAGCTCTGCGGCTTTCGGTAATCCATGTCTCAAGCCGGGGAAATGGACCAGCGGCAAGAGGCTTCACAATGGTGACAGGGATCTGTGAGAATATAGCAGAGCGCTCATTTTGATCACCCTTCGAACCAAGTACCCTCCCATATTTTCTTCGCAAGTGATTTGCTTTGATTACGCGCTCTCGGCGGACACGAAGAGCACTAGCAATAGCAATCGGCAAATCTGTTTTTTTGTCGGCCCATTGAGAGAAAGCGCGCACAAGATTGTCAATGGTGAAAAGACGTGGATTTCTTAAAGTATTGAGAACATGTCAGCCAACATGTCGAACAAATAAATTATTGTGTCGTTTGTATGTCTTTGAGGGGTCAGAAAAGAACTCGAGTGCAGATAGAGCTAGGGGATTTCTGCACATAACTTCACTGGAAAATTTATCGAAACCAGCGTCAGTAGGACTGGAGGGGGGGTGATGAACACGACGGCCATGGCCCATGATGTTGGTAACAAAAGAAGTACTGAGAATTCGACTGAGAACTCAACCACAAGTTTAAGAAGCAAAACCAAAGGAATTACACACCCGGGGTTAATGACCGCACCGGCTAAACGGAAATTATATTTATACCCGGCTAATCAGAAATTGAGCCAGCTAATCGGAACTTATAATAAAACCGGCTATTTGGAACTTATAATAAAACCGGCTAAATGAACTCTTTTTTCTTTTCAACCACGGCATTCCACAGAACTTCTCCCCCCAATCTCTAGCCAAACCGTCGACTCGAGCATCTCATGTAGCGGGCCCATCAATTCTGGCTTATGCTAGAGATTTTGGAGTGGAGAACTCAGGATAGTCTGTTGGTGCCAACATTTTTTTGATTTTTTTTTACCTCAAGTCAAAAACTTTGTAGCAAAACCATCTCTGGACCGATTTGGATGATTCTGGACTCGGCCCCAATGTTTTTTGAGTCGCAAAATTGATTGGAAACAATAGCAGAGCGTGTGAATGAGCGGTTCTCGAGTTAGAGGCAAACCTCCTGCTGGAAACCTCAAAATTCAATTGTAGAGGTTCCAACGGTTGAAAAATCTTCAAGTGCGTCCATTACTCCTTTTTTGATGTCTATTTACTAAATTTAAAGTTTCATGCCCTTTGGGCTTTTGGTTCTTTTTGTAGGTCCATGCTGTCTTCCTCCCCCCTCTCTCTATACCTCCCATGACAAGTATTGGGCCATTCTGGATGGTTCTAAGCTTGTTTTAGTGCTTAAAAACCTCCTCTAATCCATTTGCATGCAAGATGTTGGACTTTTGGATAGTACCAAATGGACCATGCAACCACCCCCCACCCTCCTCCCTCCACCTACCCTACAACAAGTTCCAGGTGGAATTATATACCCCTGGACTCGTTTCCTAGGTTATTTTGGTCGTAGAATCAATTGGTGAAACTCGCACAGCATGGGAATTAGTGGTTCTCGAGTTAGAGGCAAACCTCCTGCTGGAAAGCTCAAAATTCAATTGTAGAGGTTCCAACGGTTGAAAAATCTTCAAGTGTGTCCATTACTCCTTTTTTAATGTCTATTTACTAAATTTGAAGTTTCGTGTCTTCCGGGGCTTTGGTTCTTTTTGTAGATCCATGCTGTCTTCCTCCCCCCTCCTTCTACACCTCCCAGGATGAGTATTGGGCCATGTCAGTCTACATATTCCATTTTTATCATACTATATGATCTAACTACTCTGATCGACAGTTCGCTAAACATTACCCAGGTAAACAAGTTCTTGCCTGCTTCCTTGTCTGCTTCTGCTCGGCAGATGGCTGCCTGAGCCGCTTCTCAGGCTGGTACGATCGTCCAAAAGGCCCAGCTCTGATGGGTCTGTCACTCGAGGGGATGGTAGATGGAGTTGGATTGAATGGGGGTAAAAGGTTTGATGACTCAGAAACAAAGGTCTGGCTTGAACTAGTTGCAGTGCTTGATGTTGGGTCGTCAATTGTCAATCTTGGATTTCTAGATGGTATTGGAGTCGCTTCTGCATCCTGTAGGACTCCAATTGGATGTGAGACTGTTCTGCACATCTGCCGTGGTTCAGTTGACTTTACAGGAGTCGATGGCAAGAAATTGGTGTGGGGTTGGGAAATGGGAGAGAGTGAGTCTGTGGTGAGAGTCGAAGCCCTTGAAGGAGAAGAATGTAGGGAAGTTTCTTGTCGTAGGTTCAATGTACCAATGCGCTGTTCAATACTTGTAATTAATGTTGCGAACTTGGAAAAATTGTCGTTTGAGGGAAGAGAATCGATATTGTGCTAGTTTTGGAAGTATTGCAGCCACTTCGAACTCAAGAATGGTTTTATTTTGGAAGTTAATAGACTACCATTGCTCCTGAATATCATGTCAGTCGAAATTTCAAGATATTACTTCGAAAATAAGCAAACCTTGTTACTAATGACTATTGGAATTTCTATTTTACGATAAACAGATTTACTAGCTTAGTTGATAGCTATGTATCTAGCTACGATCTTTTGATTGTTTTTACTCCAGTTGACATCACAGTAGCCACAGTAGCCACAGCACTACTTCATTCTTTCATCATAGTTTTATCATTGCCTCGACATGTAGTATATGTTGTCATACTTATATTTGTAGTAAACTAGTAGTATAAAAGTAGGTAGAAAACTTGTAGTATCTTCACGCAGTTGCAAGGCCAGCCAACTGCGAAATATACTTGTACTCAGCTCCATTATGTGGTCCTAACCTTCCTCTACATTTATATCTTAATTGTGTGGCGCGATGCTCCCCAATATCTCACACAACTGCGTGTGCAAAATCTCACAATGACTGGCTCTGCTGCATCTTTGATATCATTCTCATCCTCTCCACAATCTGAAGTTGGGTCGTCAAAATCATTACCTTCTTCCACATCAAGATCATCACTGAGAGTGGTCATGTCCTTTGCAATGAACTGGAGACTGACTAGGTCTGGTCCTGGAATATCTTGTGGATCGCATTTGGGGGGTTTATCTTCAGGTAGTCCTTTCTGAATTAATAAAGCCTCTCCGACTGAAGATGGATAGACAAAAGCAGGAAATTTGTTGATTATCAGCCAGTTGTCGACTATGATTCGCAATGCTCGCAAGTGCTTGCAAGCACCTCCTCTGGACTGGAAGTCGGGACAAGTACAAAGGGCTTTACCATTGTGCTGAATCTCCACAGTATAAACCGCGTGACCAGTTGAGGATTGACAGGTAGCCCTGAAAGTTTGCTTGTCGCTAGCAATGTCAATCAAGTCTCCAAAAGACTGTGCTCATAGTACCTTGAGTGCTCCCTGATCTCTCGATGCATCCTCTTTCCACCAACATACCCTTGTCTCTGCCTCTTTCTCCACATTTTTTTTTATCTTGCCATGCTTTTTCCATCTCAATGATATCTCCAGTACCACCAGTAACCTTGCTAAACCGCTCTCTACACCAATCGTTATACTCTTTCCTTGCTCGTATTTTTTGATAAACATTGGGAATTATTTCGGTAATGAGGACAAAAATGAGAGTGTCAAACCGAAGACAATGTCCTGAGTGAAGCCAAGCTGTGATTTCTTTTCGCTTGAGAACACAGTTGAAACTTTCAAGGTGATTTGTGGTCGTGAGGACACCTTCAACTGGAATTTTGAGAATATTTGCTGCAGCTGTTCGGTTATATTTTTTCAACCATGCGTTCTTCGCTTACGCTTCCTAACGAAGCTGGATAATGGAACCGTGGAGTTCGGTAACAGAGTTGAGGGTTGAGAGGAAGACGGCCTTGAACTTGGAGGAGAGGAAAGAGGACTGGAAGCAGGGGAAGACAGAGATTCTGGGCCTTCAAAGAGCAATTCTTCAGTGAAAGACTCTGTGGACTGAGCTAGCGTCTCCCGTGTTTGAATGGTCTCCAAAAGGTTGAAATCTTCTGGAGTATTAACACAGCTGCCGTCCCAGGCAGCAAAGATGGATCCAGAACGAGTCTAAGAGTATATTAGAATGCTTTAAAAGTAGAAGATGACGGAGTTCTTACAAATCTCTGCATTGAAAAAGACCTGTGATCAAGGAACACCGTTTAGCATCTGGCAGGAGAAGACGAACAAAGGATACAGAGTACAGTGTTCCACCATCACTTTACACACAAGATTAAAATCTGCGAATATAACTTCCCCTCGATGAAAATTTTTAATTACAAGTTGCTCAGTATACTTTTGACTGTCTTAAATGTAAGATCACCAATTCTTGGATACAAAAAACAACTTGAAGTACTCCTACTGTATCATTTCTTTCGATGAGTCCGAAATCATAGAAAACAGCACTTTACACAGTGTGACTTGCATGTGACCAGGATGTTCTCACGCAATGTTACCAGTCCTTCTCCAGCTCTTCGACGTCCAGCACACTACTAATGGGTCCATCAGTCTCTTGGTAGTCATCCTCAGTCACTGGCGACTTCAGCCTGGACCTTCCTGGACCTTTTGGGAGGTCCTTTGCCTTTGTCCCTGCATTCCTTAATGCCTGGCAATGATCTCTATGCCTATCAACCTCTCCAGCATATTTCCTTTGAAAACTCTGCCATGCCAACTCTATCTTCGCTTTCTGACCTTTTTAGCAGCTCGACCATTATTCTGAAGAGGGACTTAGAGGCAGAATAGAAGTGGAGAAGGGAATAAATTAACATGTTCTGTTGATAGCGTGCGTGCTTCTGATGTTCCTGTCACGCTTTCCGGTCCAAGTTTTCTTTGGCTTCTACATCCATCGTTTGTGGGTCAAATTGCTCAATTTTTAGTACCAGAGATACCAAATAAACATACCATTGAGATAAAAAATGTTGTGGGCCAATATCTAAGCTAGACATGGCACAGTGGCTGGTTTAAAACTTACCGAACTTCCAAAATCACAAAATTTGATGTTAATATCAATGTAAGTCGAGCTCAGCATGTTCAAAAAATCTGAAAAAAAAACCACAGCTTCTACTACCTTTTATAATGTCTGAAATATGAGGATTTGATGATATCTGAAGGTATGAGGAAGTTATGCTCAAGTGTGTAAAGTGATGGGGGTGTGTAAAGTGATGGTGGAATACTGTAGATGTAGAAAAAGTGGATCAACGCATCACAACTTGTGCCCAGGAATGAGAACAGAGTGGAGCATTCGGTCCAAAAGAATCAATGAAAAGAATGAGTACAAAGGCTTACCTTTTCTACAAACGCTGTCCTTTGACAAGACGCAGTCTTAAAGCGCGCGTGTCAGAGGTTTCAACCTTGATCATTCGTTTATCACATGACAAATGACAACACGTTCAGTGAATTCAGCTCGAAGTCTTGTATCCGCTTCACAATGCCAAAATCCAGAAAGGGCAAAACCGTTACTCAAACTCAAAGGTCAAAAGAAGCCAAGAAATCCCGGAAAGTCATTAGCTGTGCATACTTCCAAGGGGAGCAGCTGGAGTTGCTGGAGAGTTACTTCCCTAAGTACTTGGCCACTTTTGGGAACAGGGAAGCGTTCTGGGATGAGCTGAAAGGGGAATGGATTCAGAGGTTTCCCAACAAGCTGACACCAGAAGAAAGAGAACACGTCATTGGTCTCAAGAAACGTTTGCTCCTTGATGGCTACAAGGACAAGAAAACTGAGGGCGACAATACCAGCGGGGACGAAAGTTCAGATGAAGAACCCCTCAAGGACACTACTCAACGTGGGGATGAACCTGTCGATAAAGGCAAGGCCAAAGCATTGGTTCATTGGGTCAGTAGGGCAAACCGACAGAAGGAACTAGAGAGAACGGCAGAGGAGAACGCATTGTTAGCGAGGGATATTGATTTTGACGTCGTGAGTTGATCGATTACACTTTCAATTGTCACTTACTGACCTTCATCTCAGAAAGTAAAGTCTTGGTTCAACAACAGGCAAAGTAAGAGTAAAACCTCGAAAATGCCAAGCTTATGGAGCGGCTTCGAGAAGATACTTGACAAAAAAGCCCTCGGTATGCAGCCACAACCCACACCACCATGGCGATTCTATCAGTCCCACTCCGATTATAAAGACAAGATTTTTTCCCAGTACCAAGAACTACACAGCGACGTTTTTGACAAAGGGCACTGGTTGAAAAATTATGGCACCGTCGCTAAGTCACTTTATGAAGAAGAGACCGAAGAAGTGAAAAAGACCATTGCCGAGGAGGCTAAAGCTAGGTTTGAGGAAGAGTTGGCAGAATATGAGGAGTTGTTGAATGGGGACTGGGAAGATACAGAGGACCTGGCCATCATTGAGAGGTACGTTTCTTTTTGACTTGACTGAGTTGTCTCTAACCCTTTGACTTACAGTCGCCGAGAGCAATTACCAGCTCTAATCACTCAAGTTGTAGAGCTTGCTTGCAAGCTCTGTCACACCTCGTTTTCTGGAGTTTTTATGGGCTTGAATGTGGATCCCAGCGGTGACAAAAATAAAATCTTCACTGCTAGGTATGTCGTGCTTTCATAAACTGTGCTTTGTTTAACTAAAACTCATTCTGTTCAGCATCTTGGCCGGTAAGACTTCAGGGCCTAACCCTCAACGCTTTGATGAATGGGATCCCGTCAGTTACAAATTTCACCACGTTAAATCTTTCACTCAGTTCTTTATCGCATGTTCCCGAATGGAAAAAGGTGAATCTGACCCTTTAATGTTGACCAGGGAACCACACTAACATGTTATGAAGGCCTACCTGTTACTCCTCCTACCTATAATCCCGAACAACTCAATCAAGATTTCGTAAACTTTGAACTCCCGTTTCCACTGGGAATAAAGACCAACACTTCCCAGGAACCTGGGCCTTCCAAACAGTCCGGAAACCAAAAGGGGAAAAAACACACTAAACACGCCAGCACCAGTGCTGATGAAGACTCTGACGGGGAAGTGGAAGACGATAATTATGACAAATTGGACGCATCAGGTAAAGAGAATAATGAGGAACAAGTTGACACACCACCAAGTACGCCAAAACTTCAGAAAAACCGTCGTCTTGGCCCTAACTTACAGGCTGAGCTGGAGAGTATGGAGACCAAAGAAAGAAGGTTGCGGATGGGCCAGCTTCGCTCTCTGGATGCCATTGCCTTTGAGATCAAAAACAACAAGGCCAAGAATCGGAAATTCATGAAGGCTTTGAACCTCGACACCGCTGTCCAGGACCTCACAAGCCTGATGATGAAGGGAACGGGAAGCAAGCCGAAGACCAGGCCTAGCAAGAAAGGAACCTCAGTGCTCAGAAGGTCGGCGAGACAGGCAGAGAAGGAAAGGAGTTAGGAGAGAGAAGAAGAGGAGGAAGATCAAGAGGGAGAGAAGGAGGAGGAGGAGGAGGAAGAGAAGGAGGAGGAGGAGGAGGAAGAGGAAGTCTCAGAGAAGGTGAAGGATAAACGTAAGGAGAAGATGAAGGAGGTCTCAGACAAGGTGAAGGGGAAGCGTAAGGAGGAGGAGGAGGAGGAGGTCTCAGAGAAGGTCAAAGCGAAGCATAAGGCGGTTTCGTCTCCCAGAGCTTTGAAGCTTGTGCCAGTGGTCGAGATTCCGCCTTCACCAAAGCCGAAGGGGAAGGCTCAAGAACCAAAAGCCGGTGCACGCCCACGTCCACGTCGACGTCCACAAGACCCTTCTGCTGACCCTGCCACCGGACAATCATCCGTTTCTGACGACCCTATGGAAGTCAACCCTGCTGGCCCTTCTGCTGAACGCTTATCCCTTCCCGACAACCCTATGGAGGTTGACCCTTCTACCTCTTCCGATGCCGGTGAAAAAATCTCCATTGCTTGAAGATCTTTGTTCTCTTGTCTTGGCACTACCTCCAACTGTTCCCGAAGCCTCCAGTGACTCACCTTGGGCGGTTTTCAAAGGTGACGGTTGGGTTATTGATGAACCGGGTGAAGACACTTGGGAAGAATGGAACAGGACGTTGGACACACTTTTACAAAAGTCCCTGACAGAATCTCTAGAGGCTTTTCAGAACAAACTGGTGCTTCAAGGACCAAAAGGAACTCCTGCCCTCTTCAGAGCGTTGGTATACGTCTCTGACAAGATCGTCTTCGACCCATGTATGTTGGATGGCAAGGTGCAACAGGTAATTGAGGCTATTGAAACTAAGTGCGTGTCTTATCAATTGAAGTGTTCTCTATACTAAATTCACATATTTAGATGCCCTGATATCAGAACTCTCAATTCTCCACCTGAGAACGCCTCCGCCAAAACCGCTCTTGACAACACCGACAACGCTGAACCCACTCCTGACAACACCAAAACCACTCCTGACAACACTGAGACTGCTCCTGACCAAGCCAAAACCTCCTCCGACAACGCCGGATCCACTCCTGAAGACACCGGCAAAACCGCTCCCAAAAACACTTCCCCCAAAGCCACTTCCCCTGAAAAGGCTCCCCTTCAAAATGCTATCCCTGAAAAGACTCCCACTGCTCCATCTCTTCCACCAACCTCCATTCCCGCTCCAGAGGTTGTCACCCCTCTACATCCTCCTATTGCGACTCTCCAAACTCCAAGGACACCTGAACCACCTACAACCAAACTCACACCTACACCCACACCTGGACCAAGCACTTCCCACGCTGTCTCTGCTCTTCCGAGTAAACGGTCCCTTCCTACCAAGAGGGTTACATTTACTGGGAACCTCCCTACCTGGGTCCAGTCTATGAAAGAATATTTTTCAAATGACTTGGAATCCTATCCAGAATGGTTGGATGCAATCAAATCTTTGGTTTCTCTTAAGGCAGCCTTCAAATTCACCGACTTCAAGAAGATTTTACCAACGATGAAGAGGCCTGTTGCAGTACCTGTTTGAGTGAAGAACACCAGACAAGAGCCCCTTCCCAAGAAAGTTGGCGACTCAGTTACCTTCAGCAACAAGGTCTTGATCTGGTGGAATACCATGCAGCCGGAGTGGAGAGTTCTTGAACAAGGCGCTCTGGATAAAGGAGAATGGGTTAAGGAAGTGAAAGGGCCATAGGGGCAGCTCAAGTGTCCTGGAATCAATGGCCTTTATTCCATGATGGCTTGTCTTCGATGGTGGGCAGTCAGAGAAATCAGCGAAGGAGGGAAGCTAAGTGAGAAGTGGAAAGGGTTACTTGGAGACTTTGTTTGGGTTATGGACTCTATTGCTGCCGATGAAGAACAGCCCCTACTAAGAAATCTCGACCCTCTGCTTGATTGTTTTTAGCAAATATGTAGTGACATGTAACGATCTCATGTGCAATTATAGGTGCAGTGTTCTAACGCTTTCATGTAAGGATATCTTAAGCAGTGGATAGTCCTATGTAATAATTCCGTGTACAATTATAAGTGCAGTGATCATAAGCTTTTATGTAAGGATAGCTGACTAATTATGAATCTCCCATGAGCTGCCGTTAGTTGCCGGGCTTCCCAGCATTTCCCCTGCTGTTGCCGGGTGGCTGGGGACAGTGTTTTGGCCCCTAAGCGCACTTACGTCCACACTTGCAATTGTCGTGTGGTCATTATAATGTGTACAATTAGAAGTGTATTACAGCATCAGCTGAGTTTTCTCGGAAAGAGTTGAAGTAAGATGATATGATGGACCTGGCTTTCCAGTCCCATCTTTCATCAGTACATCATCCTTCTCCCTTTCTTTACCTTTGTTGTTTGATGGTTTCAACACCTTCCACCCTTCCTCATGGTTAATCGGATTCTTTGGTGGAACTACCTCAATCGGTTTCTGTGCTGGTAATTGAGGTGGTTGTTGAGTCGAAGTCGAAGGTTCCTGAGGAGGAATCGGGACTGGCGGTCTGTTTGAACTTGGAGTTGACTTTGCCTGGTTGTCAGCTCTAGGTCTAGCTTTGGGATCATACCTTTTGGAAGTGTCTCTTCTGTTGCGCAGAGTCGGATATGCCGATAAGTCATAAGAATCTGGAGCCGACATGGCAGATACGTCTGAGGAGAAAACATCGACTCCTTCATACGATAATCCTATATTGGAAATGTTAGCAGAGTTACCCAGAGCATTACCCAGGTGTGGTGGCTGTTCTCATCTAAAGTCAGAACCAGTATTCTGTTGTCGACAGAGGAAGGCTGCAGCTCCTCCCTCGTAATCTCTTGGTAATTTCGGAAGATCATTGCCTGTAGGAAGTTGATAACGCTGATTATTAGGATTGATAATTACCAAATGATCTCGAAGGAGACCAGGCATCAAATGACAACAAGAAGGATGCATAGGATGAGAGTTAGTTTCCCCACAAATAAAACACCTTCAAAGAATTTCGTATGGAGGCTGAGAGGTTTGACTCGAATGCTAGAGTTGGATTGCTGTCTTGTCAGAGCGCTCGAGTAATTTCGTTGAGTGCCGTCTTCATGCTAGCTTGATCGATGCACATATCCTTGAAATGTTTAGCTAGCTCATCAATGGAAGAAGAAGGATTGGATGATTCTTTCTTGTTTTGGGTCGACGAGTCTGTTTCCTCATTAGGATCAATCCATTGTCCATCCAAATCAAATCGGACATGTTTGGTCTTGTCTGTAGAGGTAGTCCAAGGTTTGTAGAAGATTGTGTTGTGGTCGTGTTGTTGTTTGATAACTTTAACTGCATCTTCTACCAAGGGAGCACTGTTAACATACCTCTGTTTTGGATCTAGCTGGTTATGGAACCATTCTAAGGTCGCATTCAGAAGACCTGTAACAAAACAATAATTTCTTTCCTCCTTGGTTATCTTTTTGTTTTTGATAAGTGGTGCAGAAAACTTCGAAAACTTGATCTGATAGTTGTCGACATTGTCTGAAGAGGTAAATACTGTATTCTTGGAAGTATGCTTACAAAAATTCTCAAGATCTTTGCAAGTAACTTGAGGAGCTTTGTCTCTAGACGTGTAGAGGCTTTTGAGGCATTTGGTGGCAGCTTCCCAAGTCTTTTTGGCCTCGTCAGGATCAAACTGTTTCATCCATTGGATGGTATCGTGAATGTCGATAATTGGATAACAAACTATCCATTCTACTAATAGATCTTTGTCAGTAATACCTGCTTGCATACCCAATTGTTCAACAAGAACCAAGAAATCGGAAGCGTGATCGCCGTTGAACACAGGAGCTCCCAGAGCACCTGGAATAGGCATCAGAACACACACTAAGGCTGTTGTAGACATAGCTGAACCTAATGAAGTGGAGGTTTGAATGGTAGTATTAGTAGCAGAGGATACCAAAATTGAATCGGAAGAATCAGAGTTGGGAACGGTCCAAATGTCAGGTAATGTTTCTGTGTCCTGAAAAGGTAAAAACCAGAATAATGAATCAGGTGAATCTGTTGACCAAGGGTCAATGTCGGAATTGGGATTAATTGAGGAAGCTATTTTGGAAGCTTGCGATGTTACCGGATCTGTGGAAAACTTGAAAGTCCCCTGCGGTGGTCACCACTATCGAAGGAGAAGCTAGCCCAAGGGGGCTGCAGAGGAACAAGTCAGGAGGCGGAGTGTAAGAGAGGATTGAGAAAGGAGAAAGGGCAACACGTAGATGCCTTCTATCACTAGGAGGTTAGTTAACACAGTATAGAATTTAGACACATCTAATATAGTAATCAACCAAACACAAAGCTCACACGATTGTTTGATGACAGTCATAAAGCGGTCAAATCGATTAAATACAAAGACGTAAGGCTCAGAAAGACTCAGTAGATAAAAATGGGGCTCCGTGAGAATACTCAGGCTCAGGCTCGAACAAAAAGTGACCAGCAAAAGAGGTGGTTTTATTACAGTGACAGTTTACAACTTTTATACTACTAACCATGGTCCGTGCATGCACCCCAGCGAACCAAAAGAAAGGATCAGCGTGAAAAGTGTCAATGATAATAAAACAAGTGTTGAAGTAGTAGTACGTTGGGTGAAAGAGAAGGATTTTAAATAAGTAGCATGTAAGTAAAAATAGAATTCACATGAAAGGTGTTTGGAGATGTCGGTGTACTTGCCGTTCAAATTGCAGTCTTTACACATGCTGGTACACCTCTAGACGTAATTTGACACAAGTAGGAGGTTCCTCAGTCCTCAAGCACTTGCTCAAGGTGCTTCTTGTGAAGAGAGGGATGGACGAGTGGTTCAGACTTAGACCGAAAAGTAAGTGCCTGATGACAAAATATAGTGAGTAAGCGTAAAAGGAGTAATAAGTGCATCTAGTGCTTCGAAAGGAAAATAAGTCATTGAAACACAGGTAAGAATAAAGAACGAACGAATGGCTGAATCTACGGGTAGGGTATCTATCCCTACTACAAATGGATCTCAGTTAGGCAACAGGCCATATTTTTTTGTGTTGTGCATCATTTTGAAGATACCAAAAAGCCATACATTTTTAGTTCTAGAAGTTATCACACAAACTTATTGTTGGGTATTTATTCATGTTTCTAGAAATTGTGGCACCATTTGATATACTGTATGATTTCGATCAATTCACTCAAAAGTGGCCATTTTTTCGGTTTTGATAAATCTCAGAAAATCCAAAAAGTCAAAAGAAAAATAATGGTGTGGTTTTTGAAAATGGCGCATGATGCGTGACACATGAATTGATCAAAATCATACAGTAAATGGAAAGGTTCTATATAAAAATGTGGAGTCTAATCCAGTGTGTATATGATGATGACTTGCACAGATTTCATTTTGAGAAGTAGTTGTCAAACTCAATATTCAAAGTTGAGAGTACAAAAAGGCCCTAAAAATCCTGTCTGACTATGAATGGATGTATTTTGTCAATTCAAAAAATTACTACTTCAGTGAGACTTGTTTTATTTAGTATCCTTCTGCTGTTTCTGAGAACAATGTTTTTTGCACTCTCACCTGCAAATATTGATTTTGAGCATCTAGAAATGGAATCTGTGCAAATCATCAGTCTGTACACACTTGATTAGGTTTTGCATTTTTATATATAACCTTTTCACTGATATCAAATGGTGCCACAATTTTCAAAAACATGGATAAATACCCAACAAGAAGTTTGTGTGATTACTTCTAGAAATGAAAAATGTGTGGCTTTTTGGTATCTTCAAAACAATGTACAGCACAAATAAATATGTAGTCTGTTGGCTATAATCTTAACTGAATATTATTGACCTACTAAATAAATAGATCGTTGAAACTTCAAAAATGGCATTGAATATATATTAGTTTCAGACTTAAGACAACATGTTTGTGTATACTATAGAGCTAGAGGCAGGTAGTAGCAAGTGATGATATTTATCTCATAGTGATTTTGAATTATTTTGCATAAATTCTGACTGTTAAACAGTGAAATTACACTGTATACAGATGCTGGATACCTGCAGGTTTTTCAAAATTTCCCAAAATCTCGATCCACATCCAGCAGTATCTGCATCTGCAGGTTGCGGATAGATTTTTTATCTGGACCGGCAGGTTTTCCCATGGATAACCTGGTAGGTGGGACACGTCTCTCTTCAGTACCTTCACCACTTCCAATTTTCTCACGGTCTCGAAAGGACTAAAAGAAAGAAGGAGCCTCGGTGAAAACTAGAATAGCAGATTAGCATACATCTGTGCAATCCTAAAATACCCTAGAATCCAAACTGGAAACAACACACACACACAAGAATGTGAATGGTCAACAACGTGACCAGAACACCACCTGTGCTGTGTGGTGCCACTGCAGCAGACAATCCACCAAACTCAAATGAACTAATTCGGAAAGCCATCGCTGACGGACTCTTGCATGAGGGTGAAGACGCACTAGCTGCCATCCCGAAACTGATCAAAAACCTCGTGGATGCACAAGTGACATCACCCACCAAAGCTGTAGAAGAAAGGAAACAGAATTGGTGAAAGGTGAGTCTCCTCTCCAATATTCTTTTACACCTCATTCCACAGAGAACAATTTAAAATGTGAAACAACTGGAAGACGACATCAAGAAACTCACATTGGAACAAGAATGATACTTAACGGAGATGAAACACGACATCCAGCAAGTACTAGAACAAATGAAAGCAATCAACGACAGAACAAAAGACCGCATCAACCCAACTCACGAATCAGAATACCCGACAGACTGGCCAATCTACCAAGCAACCAACAACTTCACATATGGAACCCAACCAACATACGCACAAGCAGTCACCAGACCGAGACAATCCACGAAACACGACGAGGCAGTAAGCAGAGCAAACACCATGGACAGAAGGTTAATGATGAGATCGACGGAGAGTGTTATATCCATGCCTTTCATCCACCTTCATCCGGATTAATCCGGATCCTTCCAGTCCAGTTCATTTACATTTTCATTCAACATTGTTACGTTTGTGTTGTCCGGCCGGATCCGCTTTGTCCGGACTATTTTCTCGCACTTCCTTTATCTATTTGTTGTTTAACTATGTCCGGCTGGATCCGCTTTGTCCGGATTATTTTCTCGCGCTTCTTTCAACTATGTCCGACTGGATCCAGACTGGTCCGGACTTTTTCCTTACATTTCTCACCATCCGAAATATTTCCGAATACTTTCCCTCATGTTTTACTCATTTCCCCTCATGACTTCTACTCATTTCTCCTCATGACCTTCCTCATGTCATGTTACGCCCTGTCCTTTTCTCTTTATATCATTTTCCTCTCATATTATTGTCTTTTCCCTACTTCTTTTTACCTCAGGTCCGGAAAGTTACCTCCAATCCGGACTGGAAATCTTTAGTATTTAAGCTCTATACTTTTTTGTATGTATCTCAAGTCAAAAATCGACTAAGCTGGTTCTTTTTCTCTCTTGTTCATCCTAAGCCAACACACGTCGATCCGGTTCTGGTCCGGTAAATTTTAGACTTTGTCCTCTCATTTTGTCTTTCATTGGATCCACTCCGGATCCTATTTTTCCCCAGAACTCTGGATGAACTCCGGACGTCCCTCTCCTTGCTCTGGACTTGTCCGGAAGTCTCTTCCTACTCGGATTTCATTTTTCGGATCCTTCCGGATCCACTTTTCAGTCCTTCTTTGACCTCCACCCAAGTTTTGGATCCATTCCGGATCCGGTACTTGCCCAGACTTTACAGAGAGTAGTGTTGCAATGGCTTGGCTCAAGCCAGCTCCAAATACATGGCTTAGCGAGCTGACCTTAGCTGCTTAGCCTGGCTCGAGCTGTTTGCCTTGAAGGTGCCCAAATATGGGTATTTGGGTTCGCTTAGGTACCAATTTTAGGGTTTCAATAGCAAAATGAGCCGAAAACCAGTCTCCAAATACTATATATAGGCAGAAATTAGTGAGCAGCTATGAGCCAGAGCTGAGCTGAGCTGAGCCGTTGCAACACTAACAGGGAGTGACACAGACTGGAATGCACCGGAAGCCGACGTGGTAAGGAAAGCAAATCAAATACTAACCAAAATGAGGAAGGATGGAGAACTCAGAGAAGGTGATGGAGGAGCCAAAGTGATAGGGATAACGAAACTTTCAGGCTACAGGGCACTACTGATTTTTAGAAGCAAGCACGACACTGAGTGGCTCACTATGGACAACAGACTAGAAACCTTCTCAAAAGAATGGGGCACCAACCACAATCAAGCCAAACATTCTCACACTAGAAACCTTCTCAAAAGAATGGGGCGCCAACCACAATCAAGCCGAACATTCTCACACTAGCATCAGGAAAAACACCTAGTGCTGGGATGCACATAGCAATGTACAGGGGAAAATCACCCTTGGGGACTTGCAAATATCATGGGCAACTAGGTGGCTATGTCTCAAACATCACTGGCATGGTTCTAAGGGCCTCCAGCACTATGGAATGATTACAAAATACATGGCATGGCTTCGGCAAGACTGTAAGAGTCTTAGTAAGGTTTTGTGACAAGTTTGTTCACGTGCATCTCGACTGGGAGGTGTACATTTACAAATGTCATGGTCAGTATCTCGATTAACTTGATGGCTGGAGACAGTGAGTGGGGGTGTTTGGTCATTGCTCCTGCCACCTTGCGCAGCTGATGCTGTAATACACATCTAATTGTACACGTCAAAATGTCAACGCGACAATTGCAAGTGTAGCTGTAAGGGCCATTTTAAAAATAAATAAATAATAAAAACAGGCTTATATCATGCTATGTTACCCTTTTTGGGGTGAGGTCACAATCTTTGACTGGAATTACCTGTTTGATCAGTGTTTAAGAGGCAGATTTGTCATTGGAGCTAATATGAGCCATTTAGACTCTAAATGTAAACAAATGTAAACAACATGATAAACATTGCTTTTAGAGCCTTTCCTAACCCTAAACCCTAACTCTAACACCCTAACGCTAACACTAACACTAACCCTAACATCCCTAACCACCTAAGTAGCTAGTTGCAGGGTACAGTTCAGATCCAGGGGGGCATTTTTAGATAGGGGCTTTTCAGGGCTTTTTGGGGTTCAGCCACCATGGCTACTTACATTTACACTTGCAATTGTCGCGTTGACATTATGACGTGCACAATTAGAAGTGTATTACTGCATCTGGTGTGGAAGCCTCATTCCCCTTTTCATACTCCTTATCATTGCGTCCGTCTTAGTTTTCTGAAACATACTACTGACCTTTTTGGATTCCATAGGCCCGAAGATCTTTTCTACCTTCGTATTTCCATGGGTTGGAATTGTCATGACACTCTACTCGCCTTCCAACATGAACCTCAGTTATGGATCGACCCCATTCCAATGATTGACTTCTCTCGGTTCCACTTCTGTATGCGCTATGTATTCGACGAGGTTGTCACTTGCATCTTCGGTGACGAAGAATACACCTTCCCATGCGTTACTTACGTCTACATTCGAGATTGGAATCTGACTTGGAGCGAGGTGGCTGAATTTCACTTAATGGGAACGATTCCGGCTAGGTATGGAGAGGAAGGTGACGGTCCTTTTAGCAAAGAGAGATTTCAGACTTGGATGAAGCCATTCATTGTCAACGAGGTTGGAGATACTCAGTTCGAAGTTTTACACTGTCAAGGCATCAAGAAACGCGGTACTGGTCTTCCAGTTATGCAGATTCGAGGGAAGTTGGAGGAAGATGTCATTGACTATTGGTGAAAGAATAGGCATATTTGGAAAGTGTCCCGAGAAGTGTTTGGATGGTCAGTGAGGAGCTTGATCCCATCAGTCACTAGGTATTGGATCTTTGATTTGGAAAGGTGTTTGGACTGGTTGTATGAAAAATGTTTCCCCTTTTGGTGTGCGAACCCCCGTTTCCCTGATCGTTCTTTTATTTTTCATTACAACATGTTTTCCCCTACACACGTTTCCTTTCATCCGATTTTAGCTCTTTCTTCGTTTGATGTTGAACTGATTGTCCCCGACGTCGATCATGATTACACTTCTTTTAACAACCCGTTTAACACTCCCCTTGTTCAACTTGATTGATATCTTTTCTTCTTTTTCATGGAGTCCGAGGTCAGACTCATATATTGTTTTTGTCACTGTGGTAGGGCAGGTTGCCCTACCGGTAGTTTCTTTCATTCTCATTGTTCTTATACATAAACCACCTCACATTCTATTTTACTTATTATTTCATTAGTCTCATCCCCATCCGCCTGGGAGCTGTACTGCTCACCGGACAAGTCCGGCGGAATTTGAAACCAAACTGCGCGCGGTGCTACCAAGACGTCTGGTGCATTTTGTATAGAAACTCACCCATGATGTCATGTCACTGATGGGGTCACATCACACTGTATGTAATGACAATACCAATATACCTTTTTTATACATCTCTCATGTCTCTGAAGCGCCCCGACTTCTTCTCAATTGAGTCTGACTTCGCTCATACTTTCTATGAACAAGACGACGATTTCATTCAAGACAGCCTTGGTGATGATGACTTTCCCACCCCTGTCCCATGGCCAGATGTACTCGGAATGTCAGATTCCGAGGACGAGCAGACCTCAAGTCCACAGGCAGGAAAGCCTGACCCTATCACAGGGAAGGTCTTACTAGTTCTCAACTATATGCATCACATTCAGATCACCCCAGTGGAGTTTCTGAGTGCCTTTAGTTGGGGGAATGATGGCTGCTCTGCCAATAAAGACATCAAAGCAGCAAGGACGACATTTATGAATAGTCCCGATTTACTCTCGATTCTGCGATGCTGGTTTAGTCCGCCATTTGGAAGAAGCCGGAAATCGCGTCCTAAAGGAGCTCGAGATGTCCTATTGAAGCTATTTCAGGAGCAGGTTGTGGGTGATATGATGGAAGAAGAAATCGAGGTTCTTGAGCCTTGGTTTAGAGGTGATGCAAGTCTAGACCTTCCAGAAGAAAGCCTAAAGACGTTCAAACTCTATCCCCTTATCTCCAAAGTCAAAGAGCTGGCTCCGTTTACATGGTCATGCTTTCACCAAATGGCTCAAAGTCATTGCCAGCGAAAAGAGGGTTCTCAGAAAAACCTCAGACCAGTAAGCTTCTTACGACTTCTAAAAGCATTACTCTAATCAAGTTTTAAGCTTCTTCTCATAGTCATTTCCATGCTATCATACTCAAGATCCCATGCACGGAATCGACTCCAGAAACTATTTGGCATCTACTTCAAATTTCATGGGACAACTGCCAAGGCTCAGGATGTACTGCATGCATTTGGCTTTACTATGAGCCACAAGTGGACATGCGATGCTGTTGCAAACATCTCCATGCATGCTATCAATAACATGCTTGAGGAGATGGGAAAATTTTCTTTCTTCCTGTCCGAGGACAATGCCATCATTCCCACTCGAGTTTTCTCCCAGACATTGGACAATCAGGGAAGCCTTGGAAATAGCACCACTGCCACAATTTATATCAAGAAAAGTGCCAAACCGCTATCTAAAGATGCCAATGAACGTCTCCGCTCTACTCATGCAGCAGGAATTCTGAATCCAATCAATGGATCAGACATCCTTATGCATGGGTTGCATTCCGGCAAAAAACTATATCCATTTTACCTGTATCAGGTAGTCGACATCCTCACTCATATCCCTGAATTCGACTTCAAATCTTATCATGCACGCCATGGCCCTATACTTCTAAAACCAACCCCTATTCATCAATTACCTCATGGACCAGAGCACATCACCTGACAGTTCCTTCTGGGTACACTTCCTCTTCCTGAAGCTAGCTACGATGACCACCTTCGATTGATTGATGAGTGGCTTATGCAGCTTAATATGCATACAAAAGAGGAACGAATCCAGACTGCTAATATATCCACAAAGGGTATCTTTCATCAAAGTCTGGATGAAGCCTTACACCATATTTCCGAAGCACATATTCGTATTGACTGGCTCAAGGTAGCCAAAGTACAGAGCTTCTCGGAACTTCACCAAAAATCTCCTCAGCAGCTCGTGGCCCTTGCTGAACAGCTGATTGAACGACGTGCTTCCTCTCTTGCATTGTCAAGAATGGATGAAATGGGAAATGATTGAGATGAATGCCAGAGAAGTATAATCCAATTCAATCGTGATTTACTTCAGTATCGTGTGCTTGGAGAAGCTATTCGCACTGGTGATGTCAGGGTGATGGAAACATTGATTCCTGATCTTATCTTTCAATTTTCAGGTAGTGGAAGCAAGCGCTACACATTAGAGATGCTGGAGGCCTTTCAACAGCTCAACCGGGAATTGCCAGATGATGTTGCCACTTTCTGGAAGGAGCAATGTTGGCTCGTCAACTTTTCAGGAAGGTCTGATGGGTTTTTACCAGTTGATCGTGCACAGGAGCATAATATTCAGGATATAAAGGTGAGTTTTGATTATGGACTGTAAAAATGTCATGTTAAAAATCAAATAACTTTAGGTTACTCATTGCTTGGAAGGACCCTCGATTGACTGGAAATACTTACAAAAACTCCACCCTGCAATTCCAGTCATCCGTGAAGTCAGTAACCTTATCGAACGTGAATTCAACTTAATTGTCCATGGAAAAAGACACACATCACCTAGTGCCGAGCATGACATTCAAGAGCTACAGATTGCTTTTACTGAATCTACATACCATGACTACAAGAAAGGGTGAAAAATTGCCTCAAAGGACGATAAAGTAAAGGACTGTATAATGAATGGAATGGAGAATATTCTCAACCGACCTGCACCATTGAACAACTGGATTGACAATAGAGAATTTGAACGCTCTCGGGAAGAACATTGGGGTATGGAAGATGAGTCAAATTTGGTTTATATTGGGTAGAAAAAATGTATAAGTTAAGAATAAAAAAGTTTGTCTGTACGATGAGGGCACTGACCCATACTGGGGTTGAATGTAAAGCAATGGTTTCCATCGGAATAGCAATGGCCGTAGTAAGGATGTATGTAGTATCCAGGAAGCATCATATTAGGATTGGGAGGCTGAAAGTGAACAGTAAGTAGTGGTCTTTAGACTTGGTATGAAAAAGAGAACAGTAATCTTACCTTTGGTACAGTAGCGATGGATTGATTTTCCTTGTCGACACGCCTCTTTTTTTCTTCGCGTTTCCTCACTGTTTCTCTTCTCTTCTCCTCTTTCGCCTCCTTTTTACTCCTCTTGTGATCATCATCAACAATTTTTAACAGATCCAATACATCCCTACCATGCTCCAATGCTAGCGCCCACAACAACTCCATCTGCAGGACATCTTCCATGGTAACATGGATAAATCCAGCAAGTCGGGACAAAACTTTATCAGGAAGAATTGCCACAGCAGTATATGGACAGTGATGGTAGCGTTACTTGAGCATTTTTACCCACCAATGCTCCAGTGTCGAATGGGCAAGCTTAAGATGCTCACCTCGGCGCTCTTTGAGTCCATTACCACGTTTACGTGATGTCATGTTATGTTTTCCGTTGGTATTTCGTGTTTTGGAAGGTGTCGAGAGAGCACTCCCAGGCAGCTCACTATCGTTAGGTGGTGTTGATGGTCATGAGATTGGCATTGGTGGATGAGATTCACTACCACAGATTTTTGGATACTAGGGAGTTGATTTAGGTTGTCGCAATGACCACAACATAGACCGAGAGGAGCTGAAAAGCAAAGTCAATTGACTGAAATGTTTAATGATAAGTACTCACGTTTCCGGTTTGTAGGATTATCGAAATACTCGTCAGAGAGATCTCGCTCACATTTATGCATGAGAATCCATGCCCGAACACTGGGATCAACTGACTTTCAAAACTGCTTTCCTTCTGCCAGCTCGATGCCATTTATTGCTGCATCAGCTTCTTCTAGCTGTCTTCCCTCCTCGGTATCAATATCCAAATCACCATCCACATCCTCCTCGTCCCTGACACATATATCATCATCATTCCCATCCATATCCACTACTGTATCATTAGTATCTGCCCCTTTTTTCTTCTTACACGTATTTTTGCGCTTTTTGATCTCTTTGAATGTACTTTGTTCAATGAGTACGATGGCCTTGGCCCGGATACTTGGATCTTGACCGATTCGTCCAAGTCGCTGCTTAAGAACAGCAAGAGAGGTGGGAACGCCAAACTGAATGCCAACTTTGATGTCCGGAATATTTGCACCCTAAGAATTGAATAGTGTAAGATCAGTCAGAACGTGCATAGCCCATGCATCAAACACTAAAATATACCATTCCTGCTGCTTCTGTAGTGATCAGAATCCTGATTTTTCCATCACGAAATTCCCGCATTACTCTTCTCTTGTCTGCAAGAGATCGGTATGCATGTACTCATGGTCACCAAAAGTGTTGGTCCCCTATGTTTTCAAACATATCCCGTGAACCACTTGACATTTTTGCTTCAAACAAGTTTTAGAGTCAATCTATAGATTATTTCTCAAAATGTGAACCCAAAATTAAGACTCTCCTTAATGAGTTTTTTTCCATAATAGGCAATTTCAAGAAAATCTGTTTTTTTTTCAAGTTAATAAATAAAGCTTTTCAAGGAAATCTACTTAAGCCATCTGAAAGAGAAAGATTAAAAACAGGAGGCTCAATTTACCCCATGCCAATGTAACAAAAATGAGCAGATTTTCTCAAAATTGCCTATAATGGAACAATCTCTTTGAAGAGGTTTCTGTTCTTGGGCTCAAATTTTCTGGAGTAATCCATAGATTAATCTTACAACTTGTTTCAGCCAAAAATATGGATTGGTTGATGAGCTACATATGTTTGAAAATATGTGGGACCAACACTTTTGGTGACCATGAGTAAAAAGTCTACCGTGTCATGAAGTTCGGGCGGTAATTGTTTGCGGAGTAATCGGCAGACCTTTTGCGAAGGTCTAACAAAATTCATGAAAACAATGGTTTTCGTGAGCTCGTCCGGAGAAGAGGCTTGCATATTTACATGGGGAAGCAGAGCCTCGTAGTCTGCTGCATTCCTCAATTCATGAACAGAAGTACATATATTGCTCCAATCATTACCAAGATTAAGCATAAAAGACTCATCAGTATCAATAAGGAGCTTCAAAGCAATATCTGCAAGTGCAGCACGATGGAGGGTAGCTGAAGCCGGAAGAAGGGGAGTGCCTGGAGGTAACCACAAATGAACTTTCTCTAACACGCCGTAAAGGGGTCGGAAATCGCCTGACCACTGTATATAATTGCGTGATTAATTGCCGCAGAACGTTCGGAAAGCTTACTTACCTGCGAGATACAGTGCGCCTCATCAATTACACCAGTGAGAGCATTGCGAAATATCTTGTGTTCTCGGGCAAACTGGCAGAGTTCCTCATGCTTAAAAAGCATCTCAGGTCCTATAAAAATTGCACGAATCAAGCCTTTTTTAAGATCCTATGAATAATATGAGTAACTCTTCTTGAAATGTAGAATTAGATTTACTTCCTGTAACGGCTTGTTCCTCCAAGTATCACCATTGACTGCCGCCGCTCGGATTCCAACCTTCTCAAAACGCGCTGCCTGATTCTCACTTGATATTTATACAAGGTATATAAATAAGTAATATATACCTGGTCTTCTTGAAGTACCTTCAAAGGAGATATTACGAGTAAGGTTTTCGTCTTGGTCCTGTCATGTTGAAGAGCCAAAATGTAAGGTATTGTCTTCCCATGACTGGTACCCGCAATAAGAATACTGTTGAGACCTAGTACAATGGCCTCTGCAACGTCGATTTGCCACTCGTACGCCGGCTTCCCAAAGTTTGCTGTAATTCGGCTTGCATATAATTCCGGGCATCTTGAGAACTGTAGGTTTTCCCTCTCGCAGCTGTTTCTTGTGCCTTGCTCAAATTGCTGTATGACTGGCGGTGGATTCGGTCCCAGTCAGTCCTACTAGGTGTAGACATTGATGCATTGAAAAATTGGGGTCCGGGGAGTGGGAACGAGAGAAAACACAATCGAGAAAGGTCGCGACAATGCTTGTTGACTGGGAAGACGCGTGCCAGCACGTGCTACATGGTAGCAAAAAAGGAATGCGTGACAGCGGAATGACATCATGGGTGAGTTCCTATACGAAATGCACCAGACGTCTTAGTAGCATTGCGCACAGTTTGGTTTCAAACTCCGCCGGACTTGTCCAAGTGGGCGCAAGAACTGCTACATCAAGACGGATGGGGACGAGACTATTATTTCATGTCTTTCGTGCTCAATGCACTTATTCTCACTTTCACGATCATCTTATATTCTCTTCTTTCCGACACTTCTCCTTCCGTCTAAATCTAGATCGCAATCCCGACCCACTCTTCACGGAAACGCCTTGAGCAAGCGTTCGAGGCTCGGGCAACCTCCCTCTGTGTCATATGTCATCTAGTGGTGTTCCGGCTTGCGAAACGGATGAGGATTTGAAGGGTAAGTACTCGGTTTTGCCCCTATTCCCTCTTTTCACATGTATTGCGACTGTGTCCATTATACTTTCATTACTTGTCATTTCTCCCCAACGATTCCCTTCCTCTATTCATTCTTCGTCTATAAATACTACTTTTATCACACTCGTCTTTCTATCTTTTCCTTTGGGGCACACACAGACCATCTCTCATGGTATAAAAGATGTTGTATTTCATAGAGGAAAATCACCTCTTTGCTGGTCAACTTCTGCCTGAGCCTGAGCCTTTCAAGCACTTCTCTTCATCTGAGCCTTTTATCAAGCCTTTTGAACGGGTTATTGACCCTTACAACTTTGTTTATATCAATACAAAATATCGTGTGAGCCTCGTGTTGAGGTTGTTACCTGATTAGGTATGTAGATTGTATTCCGTGAGTCGCTAACATTTCACACGTAGTATACTCTATTGTCCTTCTTCGTCCCTTTTCTCTCTTTACCATTACTCTCTTGCCGTCTCTCGACTCCTTGCTCCTGCAGCCCCCACTTGGGCTAGACCTTCCTTCCACACCAGGATCTTTGATATCGCTCAACCAGAAATAAGATAAAGGCTCAGGAGCTTTTGGGTCTTCCTCATCCTGATAGATGTCAGGTAAGGTCTGCACAAAGGCCTTCATTTTCCTGGCTCAAACCTTATTATTAGAACTTTTCCTCATTATTGCCCTGCATACAGCAGGTGCAATCTTTAGTAGTTCTTCCGTATCAAGTTCAACCTTATTTCTAAAGATCCTTTCTGCTAACTCTTCATCTAGACTGCTTTTGAATAGATGAGTCTTCCCCTTCCCTTGGGGATTATCACTCTTTATTATCTCCACCAACCTATCCACATTACTCGTCCTTGGTTTGTCCTCTTTATCCACTTTAACCTCCAATATTGGAAGTCGTTCTTTATTAACAGGTTTCACCAAAGCAAACAGTCTGGCAGCTAGTTTCGATATTGGTACATTTGATATTGGTGCTTTCACTGGCGATATCGGTACTTCTGGTTGAGTTTCTGACCCATCATTATGTTTTTTCATTATCTGTTTTGCTTTTCTAAATTTTCTCTTTCTCTAACCTTTCCAGGGGGTACGTAGACATTATTATTGTTGGGTTTTCTGATTTTTATTTCTACTCCATCGAACTTCTTTCGAGACTTTCGTTCCTCAAGGACTGCTCCTCTGCTTGAAACAAATTGAGAGGAAGTCTCAGCAGCACCAATCATTGGAACGCCTAGTTTTCCGACTCTTCATGGTTGTACAACCTTCTATCTTTCTCAATAGTGACCACCCGATTATCAATGGCATCTAGTTTGTTCATCATCAAAGACCATCTATCGGCATCAACCGTTACCATGTTCGATATCGCTACTGTGGAAGTTCTTGGTTCATCCATAAAGTAGGCTTGTTCATTCTCTCAATCAGTAGCAAACATCATAGTACTGGGCGTCTTCTTATCCCAGCCTTTTTCTCTAATGATGCACTTGATTTTAGTCTGTCTAGACTTGTTTGAATCCTCATATGGTACTGGACTACCATCTTTTAGAGTAAACTTATTATCTTTGTTCTTTATCAAGATCTTCTTCTTCTCTATAAATTCATTTTAAATAGGGCAATCCCTTACTCCATGCTCAGTAGATTGGCACATGTAATAATGGAAACCTTTCTGACCTCCGCTGTCCCTATTAGGTACATACAACGTTCGTGGCCCTCTAGTTGCTTCCTTCATTTGATCCATGTCATGCTGCAATTTCCTAAGGTAGGCCCCATGAGAGTCTACATCACTTGTAAGTTTCTGCCACTGTTCATCTGTTCTAGATGCTTCAACTTTAACCTGAACTTGTGGCCTTTAAGAAGCTTGAGAAGCCGTTCCTCTAGTCACAACTTGTCTTGGAACTACTGATATCGGTACTTTGACATCAGATGCATCTTCACCATAGAACCCATAGATCACTGATATATGATTCTGGCATGCCTCAGAGGCAGCTGTGATCACATCTTCAAGATCCCAAGGATCTTCCTTACGCCTCAAAGGATCAGTTTTAGGCAGTAGGAGAGTAATGGCATTGTGATAGTCCTTCTCCAAGGCTCAAAGGAACAATCTCACTGCTTCAGCATTCGATATTACTGCTGGTGGCAAGACTAACTTCACATGTTCAACCTTGAACTCTCAGATGTATTTGAGCAGTTGCTCATACTGTCCAATAGGGGTTATACGATGTTGATTGACAATTTCTCTCAATCTAGCCATACTTCCTTTTCCTCTATCAACCGATTCAGGATAGGCTTTCTGAAGTTCTTCTTTGAACTTGTCGTAGTCCTTCCCACATTCTTTAGCTAACGCCTGGTGCAATTGACGAGTATGGTACTCCATATAGGTAATGGCTAATGTAATCTTGGCATCTCCATTAACGATATAGGCATATTGGAAAACTTCTTCCAACGCGTCCAAGAATTTCATCAATTGACTCAGGTCACTACTATTGAAAGTAGGGGGCACTTTGAACTTCTTTGGCAGCTTGTCACTTTGCAGCTGCTTAAGTGCTTCATTCGATATTCTATAGTCAGGAATCAAGCTATAGGACTGATTCCCTTCCTGACTAGCTTGTGCAGTGGCCGCCGGAGCAGCTGGTGCAGTACTTGGTTCAGGTATTTCTAACGATATAGGTGGTAAATAAGATGATGATTGAAGTGGTTGATCTGGGTAGGTAACTTTCAAACCGTTATACAAGTTGTAGAGATGTTTAAGCTTCAATAGATTCCCTTGTGGGTCTCTAGAAAGCTTCTCGTTGTTTCTTGTATTATGTAGAAAGGATTGGTCGGCCTTTGCTACAGCTGCGATTTGTGCTGAAAGTGTTTTGTCTGCATAGTGGGATACGAACTTTTTATAGATTTTTATTTGTCTCGCTAACAAGTCTGGATCACTAGCTTCAATCGATGTTGTTCCTTCAGAAGTATGTCTTCATCTAGGAGGAATTTTGACTTGTTAAGTTGTTCGATATAAAGTAATAACTATCGATATTGATAGTCGAAAATGAAGCAAATGTTAATTTGCTACAAAAGAACCCCCTCATGGTGGGCTCCAATATAATCTGCTGTGTGGGACTAGACAACACCAACACAAACACCACAAAGTGAGTCTGTATGAGGTATACGATCTAGCAAGTTTGTAATGTGAGTTGAAAGGACAGAACCCTTCAAGGTCTTTGTAGCGATATAGGTAGTTATAGTTCAAAGTTCAAAGGTTTGGGATGTAGGGTTCAAATATAGGCAATCAATTGGACAATATCTCGAGTCAAAGCACACAATATGGGTCAAACAAAGGTCAAATAACACAAGTCACAATAGTCAATGGTCAAATAACAACACAAAAATATATTACAAGTCAAATAACACAATTTGTTCAATCAATATAGGGTGCTGAACCCAAAGGTAACAGACTTTGAATGTGATTTTAGGTTTAGACGTTCTTGGAACTACAGCTGGTCTGATCAAGCCGGATGCTTAGATCCCTCAAATGACCAATAGCACAGCTGCATGTCCACAGTACTAATCTGCCTTTTTAACGCCAATCCTGGACCCTATTTATACTACTGTAAATAAGAAACTATTAAACTTGAGAGTCCGCTAAAATATACTAAAATAAACTATTAAATGTCTTTGTTCATGTGCTACTACCAAAACTGGGTATAGTCCTACTCGATATAGTACTCGGTCCGTGTATAATACTACATTGTTTCAGAATATTCACTCTCTACGTTGTAGTTGATCATACTCGATCACAACTGTTCAACCGTTCTGTACATTTGATTCTTTGGGTCACGATATCGGAACTTACAGTCGCCCATCTACAACTTTGCGTCTGAGTTATGATATTCTCGATATTCCGCAGTGTATCAGTAAGATGTCAGCCCATTCTAGACTCCAATATCTACAGCTTTTACCCCCTCGATCAAAGTGGCAACTCCATTGTATCCTTTATGTTGTCAATCATTGCCAATCTAATGGATGTTTTACATGGGTAGGCGGTTATTATACACCTCCTGTAGAATGAGTGCAGCACTGACGAGAGTCTATAATAAATAGACCGAAGGCTCAGCGCAAGAAAGAAAGCGACTAGATGTATTATATACCTATAATAAATAGACCAAAGGCTACGATATCATAAGTATAAGCTGGAAAGGTAACGCTAATAGGGTACTCACCTCAGCGCAAGAAAGAAAGCGACTGAGGTGACAAGTGTGACTACGTAAGTATAAATACTCTACATACGTGTATAGGGGTTTCGCATACAAATAAAGTGTACAAATCTAACGACGCGTATATCTACTAAGTAACTAATTGTAATACTGTCCATCTTGTATATTAAGTATAACGATATGAAAACCAACACCTCCACGATCGGTCCTTCTAGATTTCCATTGATCTCAATTTGCATAGTTACTCCTAGCCCAGACATAGTCTGATCAGTAAGTAGATCATTGTGTGGCGCGCTTTGTGGCAACTCGGCATCAAGCCGTAGGTTCGATTCCCGTTCATAACATTTCCCCTTCCCTGAGGATCGTGACAATATATCCAAGTCGAGCGTCCGATATGCTGTTCTTCCCGATATCGGTAGTCACCAACATCAGTCCCAAGTCATTATCGAAGGTTTTTACAATCTCGAGACTAGCATAGGCCATAATAACCTTGAATTAATAATAATCCCAAGTTATTTAACCACTTCTAGCTTTAGTAGCTATATTGCACTTTGACTGACAGTTTAGGGCTCACTACAGTCCCCTTATTCCCCTTAAAAGTTACAATATCGGCACTCGTAGTTGCAATATTGACACTTAAAATGCGAGAATTTTTGCACAGCGTATTAACGGCTGTATGTGTACAACACAAGTTGGGCAACCATTATTGAACATACTTACTTGATGGGTCTTGATACTTACTGTCAGTATATGTTGGTCTGCTTTACTGGATAAGGTGTCCAAGCCAAATATTGTGGTGTTGTTGTCATAGGTAGGTATGTTCCCTATGATGGTGGTTCTCAGACACATCAGGAAGCGAATTGCTGACAAATAATTCAGAGTTAAAAATAATTCAGAGTTGAATGGCAAAGTGTGGCATTGCAACTCTGGCTGTCAACGCTTCTGAAAAGTTAAAACTGACCTGTTAATAACATGTTATAAAGGTTAATTAATACCTGTTAATAACATGTTATAAAGGTTAATTAATACCTGTTAATAACATGTTATAAAGGTTAATTAATACCTGTTAATGGCGAGCAGCCTAACAAGTTATTAATTTAACCTGTTATTGACCGGTTATAACAGTATTTAATTTAATGTAAACACGCCGTATGTGGCGCGACACTGATCACACGAAGAGCCAGAAGCTATATCATGTCCTATTGGGCAAGGCGAGAGAGAGAGAGATACAGGAGCGTACGCTAGCGAGACGTAGACGAGCGAGCGAAGCAAAAGGAAGAGAGAAAGAAAGAAGAATGCATATGACTAACATGTGTCAGTGTATAAGTAGGTAAGTAAGTAAAGGGTCACGTGATTGTCAAGTGAAGTGCTGTGAACATAGCACGTTTACACTCCCACCCATCCTAAAGCAGAGTACAGATGCTAACCATAGAAGCGAAACATATATAATATGACCAAAAATGGATAGTTTTTTCCCAAAGCCAGAGAATAAGAAAATAATGTTCGCGGCCAAAAGTTATAAACCAGACGAAAACCCGCTCTGAGAGATGCTGAGAGGGGCGTTTACAAGATATATGAGTTAACCTGCTTTGTTGAAATTTGACTCTGAGGTCAAAAAACAGCAAAAACCGAGTGTTTCGCTTCCCCGGTTTTGCCATGTTTTCCATCCAAAAAAATATTTGGTCGATATCTCTATTATATGAGGCCCGAATCTCTCAAATCTTTTTTTTAACTTGAAGAACAGATTACGAAGGACAAGAAAAAAAAAGATCTAAAAGAATCCATCAATATTTCGGGCTGCAAATGCAAAATTGCTAGAGCGTTTCGCTTCCCGGTTAGCATCTGTATATATATACGAAACAAAGATAAGGAGAAACAAAAAAAAAAGGAGGGAGAGTAGAATGAGACGTAAATAAAAGAATCATAAGAAAGGAAAAAATTCAATTAACAATAAAAATCAATTAACCAGGGCCAGCTCCGCCACTGCTGAGCCAGTCATCCAAAGCCGCGCAATCACGAATAGAACTAAAGCTAAGCCATCTGTCTTCCTCGGGACCGTATCCGGACCACCTTATCAAAAACTGCCAGCCCCGACCTCGTTTGCGGGCATCAATAATCTTGTCGATCGTGAATTCTTCATGACCATCAACAACGAGTGGGCCAGGCCGAGCTAATTGACGGCCAGGGAACAGTTCATCATTGTTGTGATTGAACTTCTTCAACTCCGAAATGTAGAAGGTAGGATAAACTCCAGGCTGAGCAGGAAGCTTCAAGGTATACGAATCCGACTCCGGATGAGCGGCAATGACTTCGTAAGGCCCATCGAATCTCGGAAAAAACTTTGCCATACGAAATTCCCCAGAGGACTTGTATTGTCTGCGTCTGTGGAGGGTTGAAGGCCTAACCCAGTCACCCACGGCAAACTTATCTGGATTACCACGGTACTTATTTGAAAAAAAAGATTGGTGCACCTTGGCCTTGAACAAACAATCCCGAGCGTCAGCCTCAATAGACTGGAATGATTCAATGAGCTTAGCGGCATCCAATTCAGCAGGGGCAGAGGGATCCGGGACAATCGGCGGTAGTATGCGGGCACTCAACTTAGTGGGAATTAAAGCTAAGATCTAATCACCGCCGGAACTTCAGGTAATGATTTGGAAACAGATCTCGGGAATAACCAATTGACGTTATACTGAGCTGAGAGGGATAGTCGACGTACGTAATCAGGCGTCGTGACTGGCCAGGCATTCACGCCTACACTAGCTTTAGTGAAGGGTAAGCTCAAACATTATGAGGCTATTTTAAGGACCCCAAGATCTCGAGCCAATAGAGCCATTTTATAGGCCGAAGGAGATCTATAACAAAGGTCTACCTAACTATCCGAAAACTGAGAGAGCTAGTGAAGATCACTAGTGAACGCAGTAGTACGCGGTAAAGGCTTCCGTAGCCCAATCGGTGTTTACAAGGTCAATCCAAGATCTTGGAGTACGAACTATGTAGCTCAGATCTTGACTGAGGACAATACATCTCTGATGAAATATAGGAGCCCAACTTACATGCTATCGAATTAGGTGAAGGATTATGGAGATAATACCATGATCATAACTCTAAGTTCCAAATGGATAGTGTTAACAGGATGCTCGGTATTACTGAACCAAGATCTTGGTCATGGCATCAGTAAAGTGAGCTAAAGTTGCAAGATCCTAAAGCTCATCTCCAGATTAGAGTTAACATCTGAAGATCTTCATTGACTGGTATGAAGATCTGTACTTTCGGTAACAGTTGTAAGAAACCGATAGTCAAACCTCGAGTGATATCGGGAGCGTAAGGTATAGATAAAGATCTCTATAGAATATGGAGATCTTGAGGTGATTTGTACAGTTTTGCGTTTTTATGTACAGATCTGCGTAAACGCCGTGCAATGACGTGAAGGCTTTCAGGCCAAACTATAGTACTTGAGCACCTTAAGATCGTGCCCCTACTCGTACAAAGTCGAATTCTGGCCAGCAAGGA
>ML179069.1:31302-251438 GCA_004369135.1 Dendrothele bispora CBS 962.96 | reverse complement strand
TGAACTTAGCTAACAGTCACCACCTCCAGCCGTTAAGGTGGCTTCAGGACCAAAACAAACAACAACAATGAAGGTTTTCGAAAGGACGATTTAATAGTAGACACTACAGGCCACGTGAAAAGCAGTGTATCTGTACTGGATTCGGAGTTGTAAACCTCCGTTTGAACTGACGTAAATCATATAGATCCAGGACCAGCTTGCCAAAACATAAAGTACATGTAATGTGATATCATGTATGATGTGTATTCATACATAATTAAGTATCTTTCTTCGATTTTTTTTAGACCAGCCGGTCCTGGATCTATTAAGATAAGATTCGTTCAAGTGTTTTTCTTACCTCCCTTTTCTCATAGTATGATCCCTCTATAGACGTGTCTCCACATAACCGAGTAAACTGCGCCTTTGCGCGGTTAAATGGACTAAAACGGATAATGTATATTCCGAGGTTGGATTATGTTAATTTATGACAATATTGTCCAATTATTGTCCAATTTAATTATTGAACAATCTGGAAACCGGTAATTGTCCATAATTGGAAATATTGTACAATAATTGTCCAGTCAAAAGCCTTCTCGTGAACAACTGTCGGTCTCAGTGTTACGGCGTGAAACGGTAAGTTGAGGCTTAATAAAGGTTGAGGCTTAATAAACAGTCGTCAAACGAAGGACTGCACAGACTCTTGGTGGTAGTACTTGTATGGATACTGTCGCTGAACCTGTGGGATACTAGGGATAGGTCACTTCGTCTGATTATAAGTGACCCTCACTCATAGTTCTGGGTAGTTCATTCATAAGTTACTACCAACCGGATGAATACGGTACGTGCCAGTATCTTGGTACCAAGATGGAAATTAAAACAGTACGTCTGGCAAGAGTTGTAACTCATTTATAAAAATATCTGAACTAACTTCACCATAGGTTTAAGAAAGTATGGAAAAAGAAAAACGATTATGGACGTCCACTTGGGCTGCATCATACGTCGTGACCGCCGGCGGGCACCAAAGGAAAAAACAGTTTGCCTTCGTTTACTCAGAGGTTTGTGAGCGTTGATCACTTATTTTAAAGTGAAAACGAAAGAACTGTGCTGTTGGAGGTAGGACAAGAAAAGTCTCGAGTATATCATGTTCTACCGTTTGGATCGCGTATGTTTTATAGAGCTGTGGCCGTTCATGATAAAAATTGGGGAATAAATGGACGGATATATCCCCAACAAGAGAATCCAGGTTTCAGACACGCATGTGCGGGGCAAAACTCGTCGTGTCTACGAGCTCGGCATCGAAACGTATAGTCTTGAACCAAAGTAGTCCTTTATGGGGGGGATAGGATCATAGGGACGGTCTCAGGTGGTATAAGGTTACCTACGACTTTCCTGAGGTACCCACATGTACCTAATGTACCTAATGTACTCTTGGTACCCTTGGTACCTACGGTACCTATGACACCCTACAGCAGATGTTTAGAATTCGAGGATGTCAAAGGTACCCTCGACACTCCTAGTGGGTGCCTACGGAAACCTATTGAGTACACCTATTGACACCTATTGATGTCTACGGACACCTATTGGCACCTACGGAATACCTATTGACACCTATTGACACCTATGGACACCTATTGACACCTACGGACACCTACAGACACCTAGGGATACCTATTGATACCTATGGACCCCTATTGATACCTATTGACACCTAATGACACCTATTGACACCTACAAACACCTACGGATACCTATTGATACCTATTGACACCTATTGACACCTACGGATACCTATTGACACCTATGGACACCTACTGACACCTACGGACACCTACAGACACCTATTGACACCTATGGACACCTACGGACACCTATTGTCACACCTACGAACACCTACGAATACCTATTGACACCTATGGACACCTATGGACACCTATTGACACCTACGGACACCTACATACACCTATTGATACCTACAGACACCTATTGATACCTACTGATACCTATGAACACCTATTGACACCTATTGACACCTACGGACACCTACAGACACCTATTGATACCTACAGACACCCCTGACACCTATTGATACCTACTGATACCTATGGACACCTATTGACACCTATTGACACCTACGGACACCTACAGACACCTATTGATACCTACAGACACCTATTGATACCTACTGATACCTATGGACACCTATTGACACCTATTGACACCTACGGACACCTACAGACACCTATTGATACCTACTGGTACCTATGGAGACCTATTGGTGCCTACTGAAAACCTACGGGTGTCTACGGACACCTATTGACGCCTAATAGAGAACCTATGGGCTCCTACGAACACCTACTGAGCACCTACTGGATTACCTACGAGTGTCTACAGACACCTATTGATGCCAAATGAGAAGACCTATGGGTTCCTACGAACACCTACTGAATTACCTACAGGTGTCTACAGACACCTACTGAGCACCTACTGAATTACCTACAGGTGTCTACAGACACCTACTGAGCACCTACTGGATCACCTACGGGTGTCTACAGACACCTATTGATGCCAAATGAGAAGCCTATGGGTCCCTACGAACACCTACTGAGTCACCTACGAGTGTCTGCGGACACCTACTGGAGTCTAAGATTACCTATGGAAACCTAGGAAAATTTATGTCGGTTTTTAGGTGTAAATCGTCGCACGAGATGTCCCAAATATGGTAGGTAACTGATCGAAAGTCGTTAATCTAAAATAATACTGGTGTCGTTACATGTCCTCCATCCATCCATCGACCTAATGTACCGATGACACTTTACGAACTATGGTCTCTTATAAGTTTAACGTGGTTAGTTGCTCGGGTGTTCGTGGATAACGTTTTGTTTAGTCTGTCCGTAACCTTGCATAGTTCTCAGTGGATGAAGTCTAGTTAGTATACATCCTTACAGAGGATGTCGGCGAAACTAAAACCGGCGTAGTATGACAACTTGAACTTAAGGCAGGCTTGGTGAACGGGACAACTAGACCATTCTTTAGTGGTGAATTTAGGGATAGCCAAGTATCTTTGGGTGGTCCGGACCACTATATATACAAAGAGGTTGAAAAAGTCTATCAGACCGAGCTGAAATAGGTCCAGGAGGTAACAAAATTCGTGTGGAACTATGGATGTTTCGATAATCATACCAAATAGGTCTCAATTTTTCCATGTTTGAGTAACTCTGTCAAAAAACTTCTTTTCAAGCGCAACCTGGGTCTAACTTAAAGACGTTCCTGTAATATCTAGATGTTCACAAGTAGTCACTGGTCCCCCTTTCTGGTAACAGTCTCGTATGTGTTCACGTGTCTTCACGGTTTTCCCCGGCACCCTGAGCGAACAGGACAGAGTATTTTAGATCTTGCACAAAAAGATCAAACGAACTCTGACCGACTAGTTGTTCATGGGCATTGTGAAAACCTTCGTCGCGTCTGACCTTGCCAAACAAGAGTAGTATGTGGGCACGGACACTTTTATACCTTATTCAACATTGAGGTTACTAGCTGCCAGTACTTGGAGAGAATGTCGGTGTAGCTGAGGGGGTACTACTATATGGGCAGAACTACTCAAGGAGTCGGTAAACTGCCCCGTAAACTGGGGGAGTGAGAACTGTGTAACGTAGTTTTTATGACTTCCATGGCTTCTCTCTATCTACGGTTTTGAATGCTCAAGGAGAAGACGAAGCATCCGTCAGTTGAATATCTTCAGGCATTAGCACTCAAAACTCTACAAGAAATTTACTATAGCCTCGAGGGGTCGTCGCATTGAGTAGATCTTGTTATTCTAATTAATTTCTAGTATGAGAGTTATTAGTGTATGATTAGCTGTTTCGTTAGCAAACTGTATCAGCAAGAGCCTACGACGTAGTTTACGGAAAACGTTTATAAGCGAAAACTGTAACGAGTAGCGTAAGAACTCCATCAAGGTTCAAACGTTAAGCAGACCCTTCCGTATCTGGCATGTCCACGTATCCGCACAACGAACAAAAGGGTGGAACCGTTCGCGGTAGCATGGGGCCAGTCCCTCTAGGAGTTTGGCCTGAAATGGTCCCTACGCCGCAAGGCGACGTCGAAAACGTGGTACTAAGAACAATTAGTGAACGTAGATCCATTGTACTTGTCACTATACGTCGTTTCTCGCTTGTCCTCTGAGTGGGCTAGTCCAAGAAGCAGCGACCATAAGGGTACAAGCTTAAGTAACATGTAAAGTAGGAGGTTTAGCAGGTACATTAACAGCCGCACGAGGAGGAGTAGCAGTTTCTCATATGGTCGGTATCCTAAGCCCAGATCTGTATATTCCAGTAGTTACTTAGTTTCACCTTCTTACTTTTCTGGACCTTACTTAGGAAGGGGTAGTACAAGTTAGGGGAGATCGAGTTTAAAACACCGTCGCACACCACTCAAGAAAGGTCGTCGCTCGCAGAATGCTATGAAAACGAGGAGCAGTAGCTCAAGATGAGCCCCATCCTGGCCGCTTCTCGATTCCAGTTCTTGGCCGTGACTCAATTACGATAATCGAGAATAAAAATTCCGCCTTTGTTTTTTCGATGGAACTCGTCAAAAACTAGAAAAACGAAGTTGACAAAAGTCTATCAGCGGGCGCAGTCACCCAAAGGAAAAAAGGCAACACCTGCAACAACTTCTACTGGATCTACCTCCTCGGCTTCGGCTTCTATCAAACCTCCCTTCTCGGCTTCTGGCAAACCTTTTTCTTCAGCTTCCACCAAAGCGGTCTCTTCGGCTTCTGCAAAACCTCGCTCTTCGGCTCCTGCAAAACCTGACTCTTCTACTCCAACTAAACCTGCCACCATGTCGAAAACAAAAGGGGCACAGGAAGACAAGACAACCTCGCACTGACGATAAAGACCAAGAGGAACCCCGGTAACCTCTAGGCATGATTCACCGCCTCTCCAATCTTCAGTTTGAAGCGAAGGTATAATTCGTTCAAGCGAAGAATAAGACCTTTGTAAGAGTGCGGTATCGGCCGTACTACGCAGTCCGGGCCTGTCGGATTCTCTATTTCATTTCTGTATAGGATGACGGGTATGTGCAGGAAACCTCTATTAATAGACCTTAACCCTACCTAATAGAGAAACAACACTTCTTTCAACTTGACACCTGGGAATATAGGTGAGGAAAAAGATGAATGGCAGGTTCGCGGGCAGTCGTAGGGTGTTTGTCTACTTCATGCAATCTCACATGGAACGAGGAGTCCATCTTGTCAAGTACCTACCTCGACCTGTTGACGGTCTGAGCCTCTAACACATGTCTCTTTGATTTGTGGAAAATGTAATTCAGGTTGTAGAGATTACTAAAGAAGGCGTTCAAAGTCAGAGAACGGATAGTCTAGAGGTCAACGAAGGTTAAGTTATAGTGGTTCTTGACGTAGATGTCGTAGGCGAAGATAATCTGCGAAGTTTACGGTGTCCTGTACATGTGGCGTTAGGCGTGGTAACTGAACTTTCAAACAGATTTAGGAACCAGTCTTTCATAACTTTCGTATTGGCGTGCTGGGAGTGGAAACGTACCCCGAGTTTTAGGGTGAGTCTTCAGCCCAACAAACGGTCGTGATTCGAGAGGGGAGACTGAACGCGTTACTCAAGTCGTTGGGTGTAATGTCGGAATTTTTACAGTCGCACACTTACAAGGTTTAGTTTTCCTGAGTGATCGTTCTAACCGTGTACGACAACTGAAGAATCGTAGGAGCAAGAAAATAATTGATTATAGATATACTTTTGATCTCCATATATCTACATGATCTACGACATCTCAACGTCACCATCCTCGTCCTCGCTGTCCTCATCTACCCATTCGTCTTCATCACTCCCTTCTTCATCTGCAGGAGAGGCATGGATACCGGCGGCCTCAAGTTTGTTAATCAGCTCGCGAACATGCTCAAGCAACGGCTTGTCGGGATGCTGTTCATTGATATGCAGCTGGAAAAGAAATTTCACTCAGACAGTGTTTACGATTGCAAGCGAAACACACCAACCATCTGACATGTTTCCAGACGGTCTCTAGCATCCTTTGCTAATTCCTCCCAAGTCATGTCATCTATTTTACCGCGACTTTCTTTTGCCTGTTCAGCCATAAGGAAATAGCACCATCCCTCTAAATACCATGCTTCGACTTCTTGGTCGTCTGAAGACATGATACCATGCAATACCAGCAATGCAGGAGCATGCAGAGAGAGTTCAAGGAAAAGTCTGACCAAGGCTAGACGTGTGGGAACCGGCGGGACCTTGGGGTCGTCTATATTTTCCGTCAAGAAAGGCAGTCACATCCTTAATGTAGTAGCACACCTATATCTAAACCCTTCCAGCATGTCCATGATTTCTCCAGACACTCCTTTGCGTCATTCGGTCGTTGTTGGGACATGCGTACCGATGCAAGCATCTGCAAGGCTTCCGTATTATCAGGATCAGTACGCAGCGCGTCCGCAATCAAATCTTCACATGTTTTTTCTGCTTCCGGTTCGAAACTGGATCGTCTTTAAAATAAAAAATGGAGATGTTAGAAAACAAAGACACACCAGAGGTCATACGATGGATCCATCCAAATTTCGACTTGACTGATCAGGGCCCGAACAATGTTACTTCTAATCTCTATCTCGTCTTCACTCTCGTTGCCATTGGCCGCTCGTTCTTTGCCTTTTAGCTGACCGGTCAAGATGTCGATAGCTGCTTGATAGTACTGCAATGCCAATCGAGGATCATCTTCGCTGATTTGCGCAAGATAGAGGTATGCGGATGGTGGCGGAGCGGAGGACGCAGTTGGTGCAGGTGGAATTAGACTTAAGAACGTCTGGAATTGAGTCTGAGAAGATGTATAATAGAGAAAGAACCTGGGTACCTGTTTAGCAGCCTCAATCTCTCCCGTCTCTAGTTGGACGACGCCGAGCATCTCTTTTGCTTCTACATTTGAGGGTTGTTGCTCTAATATCCGTTGAATGAAGCGAACGGCAAGATCATAGTCGCATTGAACGATCAAGGACTGCGCCTTTTCGATTAAGGAAGATATTGATGGTTTTTTTGCAGATGGAGAATGAATCGTGGTGTCCACTGCTTTTGAAACCGCTTGTTTCTTGGGTTTTGTGCGTCCCATAAGAATTTGCGGTACTTATGTAGTCTGAGAAAGTTAGGATAACTATTACGTACATCTCGTTTCGATTTTGCTCGCCATTATGCATGAGCTCACCAGTAATGAACACACCGCTCCCGATGACCTTTTTCTGGAACGTTTTGAGGCTTTCATGGCAAAGTCGCTGGCAGAGATAAGAGCGTTTTCGGAAAGGGAGAATATGTCTTTTGAAAAGGTTGACCAGGACATTGTCACGTCCCCAGTAATACTGACGAGGTAGCTCCAGACAAGAAAACGCGTTGCCCAGTGGCACAGCAAATATCTCTTTCAACTCCCTCAGTCCCATTCTACTGACGCTTCAAACCCCATAGAAAATGACCGATTACCAGAAAGTCAGTCGTTCGTTGTCCCGATGCTTTACCTCTTTGCTCAAGTTCTAGTGGTATAGCTCGAAGCATCCTTATGCAAGCTTCCTACATATTGGAAAACTTGTGTGAAGTGGCAGGGATAGAATCTTTCCTTCTGGCGGTGGACCCGCATGATCCCGGAAACGAGAGTTTCCTCGGCGGTTCAGTCATTGGGCGAGAGTTTTGGCGAGGATTTAGGAACGGTGGGGAACATGGAGCGAGGACTTTCAAACAGTACTGCCTCAAGACAAAACCCGGACTGGACATGGTCGTTGGACCAGCATCAACCAGTGAAGCTGCTGGTCAAGACATGCGGACATTGACTTCAAAAGAGTCTGCTAAATCCATCAAACTCGAGCTCTATGAGAGCGTACGCAATGCACTACGGCAAGTATTCTAAGATTTCGGGTGTCCTTGAAATTGACCCACTCTAAAGAGTTGCTTGTGGCATACGCAACGCCGAAATGAAGTGGACGAATCCCGATCGACTACACGCATACGGAGTATATCTCGTCGGTTGGCCAGAAGACATCCCAAAACAGAACCCTTCTACATTGAAACTGTGTCAAAATAGACGACTTTTGGGGTTACTTGAGAGTGGGCAGATGAAATTTATGAGAATCGCGACTTCTGCAACTGAAGTACCACCGATGCACTCGTCCCCAGAACCAGGGTCCAGCAGTGCAGCTGACGATGAATCAGACAATTTTAATTCTTGGATCCAATTTGACGACAATTCTTCAGTGAGTCTTGTTGAATCGTTCACTCACTGATAATGTCTTGACTATTCTTGTTTAGGGGCAACAAAGTAACACGATGAAATCTCTTGCTCAGGTGCCGTCCATAGTGAACCAGGAATCTATGTCCAGTTCAGAGAATCCGCCCAGGCCTCCGAAGCGTCCTCGCATCCATGAACAGTTACCACGTTCTGAATTAGCGGATGAAGAAACGTAGTCAGAGATTTTCACTTATACCACTTCATATGATATACCCAGAGTTTTTCAGTAAATGCCATGCCAACAATTAAGATCTTAGGTCGAAGGTAGTATCGTTGGACCACCATCCGTTATTGGTATCGACATGTCAACAAATATACGTAACTACACACGCTATATGAAATTAGTGTTATTTATAACATAATTGCCAGTGCTAGTCGACTCTCATTTTACGACCATCATGTTCTCTTCGCTCTTCTCGTAGGTTCAATTAGAATTCTGTCTCATCATCTCTGAATATCGCAACAGAACTTCACCCCCAGTTGACCCCACTGCCCCTAACTTCCATCCAGTGTCATCAAAGTACAAAGATGCTGAACTTTTCGGAGAGCTCACTCCCCAGGACACGGAGATGCTCTGCACATCCAGCGGGTTTGTAACGGAAACGCTGGTTTTCTATGTCACCACCCCGGACGGCATGTCTGTTATGTGCCAGGTGATCCATTCAGCGGTTGGGTGAGTTCTCATCCTTGACGACTACGACGATGCAATTAATATTACGGGCCCATCTTCTAGTGTCTGGTATCCTACTATCCAGTTCACCTGCAAGATATACGACCCTCAGACTAAGAAATCGATCTGGAAATCTGTCAATGTTTCCAACTTTGCTTGTCCGATCCCTGGTCGCGATAAACGGTCGTGCAAAGCTGATCAGTTCTCCATTACCCACAAGTCCAGCCCAGGATCCGACTATCCCGAATCATACGTGATCCAAGCACAACCGTCTGATGATGTGCAGATCTTTTTGGAAGTCTTACGTCCAGCCAACGTCCCGGGATACAAAATTGGCAACGACGCTCAAGGAGGCTACTCGTACTTCGGGCCGGATCCAAAGAACGCGGAAGGCTATGTCATCCATCGGTTCTGGCCTCAGAACAAATCCACTGGTCATCTTACTGTTAGCGGACAAGCAAAACCTGTAGAAGGTCTAGGCATGTTCGTACATGCTATTCAGGGGATGCGACCTAACCTTGTCGCGGCCTCGTGGAACTTCAACAACTTCCAAAGTTCCGAACATGGTGGTGTATCCGCTGTCCAGATGGAGTTTATTACTACTGAAGCATACGGGAAAAAAGGGACTGGCTCAGGGGGTGTTGCTGTTAATATAGGCTCGCTGGTCGTTGGCGGGAAGCTGGTATGTATCACTGCTGAGACCAAATGGCCAGGCGAAGCTCTCCCTGCAGATGCACCGATCAAGTCTCGCGTCTCTCATTTGAAGCCTTTACTCGACGCTGAGACTGGGTACCAAAAGCCCTCTGAGTTTTTGTTCGAGTGGGCAGGTCCTTCGATTATCCGTGATGCCCCCGGCAGCTACAAAGCCTCATTGCAAGTAGATGTCGGCGATGTCGAGCATCCTAAGGGCTTGATCGAGAAGGTTGACGTCCTGGCAGAAATCCCATATGTCATTAAGATGGCTGTCAACTATGTCGCTGGAACGAAACCTTACATCTACCAAGTCAGTGATTTTCTCTCATTACTAACTCAAACGCTGACGTCGACAACTTATTACGCAGTGGAGTAATCCCGCCAAGTTGTCGATCACCGAACCTAATGGTAATGTCGTAGAGGCAAATGGCCATGCTTATAACGAAGCCACCTTTATTTCCTGAGTAGTTTACTTTAATAACACCTATATCATTAACACCTTGTACGCATGGAATCAGCGCATAATGCGTTCTGCTTATACATACTTTTTCACCTGCTGTCCTGATTAACATCTTCTAAGTACTGATACGAATCAAGACCAACGGCTCCGTTTCTGACTTGGTGTGATGATCACAAGCTTCTGCCAAACTGATGGTCTGCCGGTATAATACGTATGTTTCGGCAACGCTAAGCCATTCTCATATTGTTCTACTCGTTGGCCTCAATTCTGGCTGTACGATGTGCAATGCTGCGTCAATTGTCACGCAGGACTTCAGTAGCTTCCAACATACGAGTCTTCGGAACGACTACCCACGTTCAGCGCGCTCCTCTCGGTCGATATCGAGCTGGGTTGGACCTGATCCAGGTTAAATCTCGTTCAACAGACTATTCCTCCAGGACACTGAAAGCGGCCTTTGGATTTCACACCACGGTGCCCAATCAGGGTTTACCACTGGTTGGGCTACTTGCACTTAAGGTACGACTTGAGGAGTGTTCTTAGCTGCAAGAAATTGACTAATGAGTGACAGTCTGCTACCGCACTGGAGCTCGCTAGAACGGCTGCCAGAATTGTACTGACATTTGTTCCTGTAATATTACTCAAAAACCACAAATCTCGGAAATATCTCAAACTAGCAGACGTGAATGGAACTCCCGCGACTGAAGAAAAAAAACAAGCGCTGCTCAAAAGGATACGACATCGAACTGCCTTCTTTCATTTCCTTCTCGCAATACCGGCAGTCCTGTTCTGGGCTGCCATCTTTGCTAGTATGGAGCGAACTCCTCTGACCGGGAGGTGAGGACCCGTGTTCTCGTGTCGCAGCCACGTACTGACTTGGTGTAGGATAAGATTAATTATTCTTTCCCCAGAAGAAGAGGACGAGATTGCTGCACAGCTGGCTGGTCCAGGCTGGTATAACGCAGTAGGAGAGATATTGGCTCAGGATGGTTCGTACCGCCTGATAGCCCCGACAGACTGGAGGTACACATGGGTGAATGAAACTTTACGTCGGCTAGAATCAACTATCCCCCTTCTTGTCCAGGAGGAGCAGCTTTGCGCAAATTGGCTTCAAGCTGGACCCGATGCAATACCGATACCCCCTCCGGCAGAGTACCCGTTACGTCCCAGACCTCGAGCATCGGAATACTTGAGGTGCATGTGTGAAAGAATGTGCGAGAAAAGAGACCCGCCGCCAGTTCCCCACACGATAACTGGCCCACCATACAACCTTCTGATCGTCGAAAGGCCGGACGCCTTGAACGCATTTTCTTATGGCTTTGGTCCAGATGGTGGGGGTGGAATCGTCGTTTATTCGGGATTCATTGACGACATTATGTCAAGGGTGACGCCTGAAATCCAGGAATCCCAGCCTCGACAATCCCTGTGGTCTTCTCTGCTAGGTGGCCTGTTTCCTCAAGCAACCCCTCCTCCACGGCATCCAATGCCTAATGAACAACAAACCTCACAACTTGCCATCCTCTTAGCCCATGAGTTGGCACACCTCATCCTCTCGCATCACCTTGAAACATTATCCTCTGCCACCGTTATCATCCCTGGCACCTTATCTATGCTCTCAGATGTTATTCGTGTGCTCATATTTCCGGTGACAATGCTTCTGGGACCGTTCGTCAATGACGCTGTCGCGCAACTTGGTAAAATCGGGTCCGGTGAGCTAGTGAAGATTGGCGAATACTGTACAAGTATCAAACAGGAAATTGAAGCGGATGTCGTCTCGGCAAGGTGAGCTCCGGACTGTGCTTAGGCATAAATAACAATAGGCTAAAGCAATGCCCACTCCAGGTTGCTTGCACATGCTGGGTTTGACGCTCGTGACGCCGTCATGTTTTGGGAGAATCGTATATCTTCTGCGACGGAGTGCTCCCATGCAGAAAGCATTGACCTTGCTTCGGGTAAACACTCAAAAGGGGAATCACTTGCGCGAAGAATGACAGGTTCTGGGCACCCCGTCAATGAAGTACGAGTCGATAAATTGAAATCTGAGCTAGTAAGATGGGAGACCGAGAGGCGAGCTGCTCTGGCTAGGTTGCAGCTGACTTCTGAACAAGCTGCAAGTAATGTAAATCTTATTGCTGCCTAGATCACCGTACATACATTGGAGTCATCTGTTACAAGGGCTTCAAGTGCGAAGGGACACTGCTTTTTACAGGTATTAGCTTCCCAGTGTCTTTGTCTATCCTATACATCTTTAATTTTGTACGTAGTTAACAATGTTCCCAAATCAACCTGTATGCAAGGAAATCCAAACGGAGATAAGGTTGATAAGTTAAAGAGAAGTAACTATCAATGTTCTAGATAAGATAAAAGTTTGACGGCACGTGCCACAAAAATTATCACGATCCCTCATAACGTGTAGCGAGTCATTTGTGATCTTTTAAAGAACACCTTTCATCTCTTTCTTTCTCAGAGTGGTTATTGCCAACCCTCGGACTTGTCATGGATCAGGAGGTCGATAAAATTCTTCAAGCCATTTCAATTGCGTCAGATCCTAGGCAGAATGCTCTTCATCAAGAAGCTATAGCCTATCTCAATACCATACAACAAAATGCCACGGAAACATGGAGACTGGCACTTCAGTTGTTCATGGACGTTACTTCTGAAGGCACTCGAAAATATCCTGCGCAAGCTCGGTTCTATGCACTACGCGTTTTAGACGAATTTTTGGATAATCGGTGAGACTCTTCAAATGCTCGACATCTCCCTTCTTAATGTCTTCGCAGATTCGAGCCCTTTGAACAGGAGATATTTCAAACGCTTCAGCAAACACTAGTCTCCTACATACAATCAGAATATGTCTATGGATCTGCAGAGGCCAATGCACCTTGTACGCGGCTGAGATTTCTCATTTCTTCCTACACCTTCTGATTGGAATCAGATCTCAGAAACAAATTCTCGCATACCCTGACTCTTTTCTTCTTGTGCACCTATGTTGATCAATGGCCATCTTTTTTCGCTGACCTCTTCATTCTCATACGTCCTTCGGAGGATCCTTCCAAACCATTCAATCGACATGTCACTTTATTGTTTTTCCACCTGATTCTGGAGATTTCGGGCGAAGTGGCAGATCAGATGCTCAAGGCTGCTCGGCAGTTCAGTAACGCACGTCACGCCAGAGATGGTCGTGTGCGCGATGCTGTTAGAGAACGAGACGCAGTGAGGATAAACGATGCGGTCCTAACAATCGTATCAGAAGCGACGGAGAAAATGACCCTCTTTCGAAAAGATCAAGATAACATGGGATCCAAACGGGAATTAGACGATGCCGAGGAAGTAGTCGATTGGGGAATCAGAACGTTCGCTTCATATGTTGGTACGTCCTTACAACTCCTGTCCAAAGAGTTTATATCAACGTAGTATCACAGGCTGGATTGACATCAATTTGACGGTCACTCCTACGACAGTCCCATTGCTTTTCGCTCTACTGGCGGACCAGTCGCTGCCCATTCGGTTAGCAACATCTGCCGCGCTTCTGCGTATCGTTTCAAAAGGCCTCAAGAAACCAGAGGACAAACTGCAGCTCATCAAAGTGTTATCGTTAGGTCAAGTGATAGATGCATTAGAGTCAAAAACTCGCAGCCAGCAAATAGAAAGAGGTTTAGACACGGACGAAGGCGAGGAATCGTACAGGGAAGCATTGGGGAAGCTGTTAAATGTGTTAGGACTGGAACTAATCAAGTTGAAAGTGTGTCATCTTTCAAATCTTTTACTGTGCGTTCTGATGCTGGAATACAGGAGCCCAACAACGACGACGAACTCCCATCTGAAGCTGAAGTCCGGGCTGAAGCTGCAGTCCTTCTAAACCAGATTTTACCAGTTCTCGTTCGCTTCATGTCAGACGAGTACGACGATACCTGCAGTACCGTGTTTCCACTTCTTCAGATGATATTATCCATGGTGGGTTGGCTGTTTTATCTTCAGTGCGATGTCTAAATATACAAAATCTTATTTTTCTTTCTCTCAAGTACAAACGCGCTCGGAAATCCTCGTCTGGTCCTATTGAAGCAGAAAAACGCAACTTCCTCACTTCTCTATTACAAGTCATGCTTGGGAAGATGAAGTGGGACGAAGAGGCCAATCCCGACGATGTTGACGATGATGACAACGCCGAATTTGAAAAGCTTCGCAAGGTAATTGCTTCCCTGCTGCATTTACCGATTTGTACAAGACTGATGCACGATACTGTTAGGACTTGCGTACTTTCATGGACTCTGTATTAGTCATTGATCAGGAACTTGTCACAAACGCAGTTCGTAGCCTAGCGTTAACAACAATTGAAGCATATAAAAGCAATGTTGGCACAAAGTGGAATGACGCTGAGCTGGGAATCTACATGGTATATATCTTCGGGGAGATTAATAAAAGTACATTTTTTCCATCCTTTCCCCTCTTCAGGAACTCAAGATTTTTTCTTCTTTCAAGGTGGCGGAAAGGGGCGGGCTGCATTCTGCCTTGCTCCAGCCTCCCAAGACAAAGACAGCAGGAAAGCAGTAGACTACTCAGAGTACCCATTGACGACACATGGCGAACTGCTTTTCGTTCTCGTGCAATCGGGAATGTCGTCTTATCCTCATCCAGCTGTAGCTCTCCAATTTTTTGAGACTGTATCTCGATATACCGATTTCTTCAAAGTTCGTAAAGAGTGTATTGCGCCTACGCTGGAAGCCATGATTGATTCCAGGTATGTTATTCGCATTTCACAAATATTTGTCTCGACTAAGACCATTTTGACAGAGGCATCCACAACCAAAGTTCTAGCTTCCGATCGAGACTATACTATCTCTTTTACAAATTTATTAAAGATAGCAGGAACGATATCCCCCCCGAGATTGCCCCTAACATTTCTCAAAGCATACGCGATCTTCTGGCTATCGAAGTCCATCTTCCTGATCCTGAAGAAGTGGAGATAGATGTCTTGACCGACGCTGTAAAACATTCAGCCTTCGACTTTCAATTGTACCTATTTGAGACTGTCGGCATTCTTTGCTCTCTGCTGTTCAAAAACCATGAACAACAGAAAACCGTCCTTCTTTCCTTTGTAAAGCCTCTTATGGACGACTTGTCAGCAGCTTTGCAGGCATTCCAAAAGGGTGACCAAGATGTTGTCCCTGTTATCAAATTACACCACATCATAATGGCCTTGGGAAATACTGCGAAAGGATTTCCGGATTATCCATCTCCACTGCCAGATGGATATATCTTGCCACCTCTAGATGTGTTTGCCGAAGTTGCGCAAGCGATCTTAGTATGTTTGGAAAATACCAACTCATTCAAGGTTGTCAGAGATGCAGTGAGTGTTTTTGGCGAACCCATTTTCGCAATACAGCTAACTTATTCCGAAGACTCGATTTGCGTTCGCCCGTATCCTCGCAACAGCAGGACCCACAGTCACTCATTTCATTCCATCGCTCATGTCAAACCTGTTGGTTCATTTCGAGCCTTCAGAATTAATCGACTTTATGAATTTCATAGCGCTTCTTATACACAAACTTTCGGTAAGACCCTTATAATCGTTGACCTGCAGAAAATTCATCATGTTGTAGGACGACATGTTCGATGTTTTAGATGAACTTGTCGGTCCGCTCACTGCTCATATATTGTCGGCGTTAAGCCAACCAATCTCTGGCTCGGACGATGAACGAGCCCACACAGATACGAAAAAGGCCTATCTTGCACTTCTGAATAGCATTATGGTTGCGAAACTGCAAGGAGTCTTTATTTCGCCACGTAAGTTAGTTTCACTCGACCGTAGACCGCCATTGCTCATCTCCCGAAAGGAAATAATGGTTCTTTTGACGCCCTCATCGAAGGCATGCGAGTGTTAGCGGAAGATGTCTCCGATCCAGGAAACCAAAAAGCGGCGTTCACTTTCCTTACACGATGTGTCATTGCTTGGGCACAGTTAGCTCCTCCTCCTGTACCGGCTACAAATGGCAGTAACCATAACCCTCTAAATGACATGGGACTGCCAGGTTTCGAGCAGTACATCTATGAACGTCTCGTTCCTACTGCTTTTCGCGTTCCATCGACCCCTGATTTAAATCTGAAAGATGGTCAAGTCACGGTGGTACGTTTGAGCATTATAACATAGTGTGACAACGTTTCTGACAGCCACGCTCAGGTTCTTCACGAGATAGCGAATTTCTTACAGGGAGTCTGCGCAGCTAGAGGCCCCGAAGCTATCAATTACTTTGTCAATGTCTTCCTCCCTTCCCAGAATTGGCCGCAAGATACTTCAATGGATTTTACGACAAAACTAAGGGATCTTGAACCAAAAGCTTTCCGCAGATACTTTACAGACTTTGTGCGGTCTTCGCGAGCCGCTTAATAGACCAGACAAAAAGTAGATCAGTTCTTTTGCTATCATCTTACATTCTTCATCTGCATGCATAGTATCTTATTCCACCTCTCAGCATGGCACTCATGTTTTCAGCATCATTTTCATGGCTCATTTCTATATAAGTGTACTTTGTGTTACATTACTGTTACGATTTTCACGCGTTGTCCATACTCATACTTGTCGCAGTGTTTTTATGTTTAATACTTGTGTAGCTACGGTTTTCTTCCTGTACTTGAGACATACATAGTATCTCGTTGTTTGGCATCTGGATACGCGACAAATATATTACGTCGGCCAATTGGACGCGGTACCGCGCGGTAAAGGTGTTTTGGTCCTGACCGCTTCTGAGCTAAGTAACAAATCGTGCTTTTCGTTTTCTTCCATCATGGCTACCGGTGCGTTTTATTGGAATGGATGTACGCGCTCTCACCAATATCTGATTCACAGCCGCCGCGAGGCGAGTGAAGCCCAAAATCGTAAGTCAGTGACAGTCTCGGTCTCAAACTAACTGATAGATATTGCTCGCAGAAACCACCGAGGAAAGTGCGTAACCGTGCTCGACGAACGTTCTGTTTCACCAGATTTAATTTCTAGCATGGGCCTGACGTATCGATTGAGCAAACTTGGCAAATGCTATCGAAGAACATAAAGGAAATCCTGAATCACAATGCTTCAAACTTGTCTTTTGAAGAAAATCATCGTTATGCGTATAACATGGTTTTGTTCAAAAGCGGAGACATTTTGTACAAAGGGATGAGACAACTTGTCGCGGAGGAATTAGATAGGCTTGCGCAGCAGGAGATAATTCCTACATTTCCTGCGGGTACCAGTGGCGATCCAATGCAGAGGAGTCAGGAGAATGAACTTTTATTGAAAGCTTTGAAGCGAACCTGGGACGATCATACTTCAAACATGGCGAAACTCGGACAGATACTGAAGTATATGGTGCGAGACTATACGATCTAATTGAGATTTCGTCTAACGGACCTTGAAGGACAAAATCTACACCAAGAGTGCAGAGGTCCCGGAGACATGGGACGCTGGGCTCGAGTTATTCCTCAAGCACATCATTCGTCCACCGATAAAAGATCGTCTGATTACAGCCATCCTAAACCAATTAGAGTTCGAGCGGGAGGGCTACACTATCAACCGTTCTGCGATGAAAGGCTGTGTCGACGTGTTTTTGAGTCTCAATGTTCAAAGTGGAGGACCTACCGTTTATGTTCATGATTTAGAACCCGTTCTTCTCGAAGAGAGTAGCGCCTTCTACAGGACACTGGGCCAGACACTCTTGGACACCTGTGACGCACCCGAATATTTGAGGAGGGTGAGTTCTAACTGAGTGCTATCTGAAACCAATGCTTAATATGTTTTCATAGGTCGAAGCTCGCCTTGAGTCCGAGGAGTCCAGGACACAGTATTACCTGTCAAGTCAAACTGCTACTCCCCTACGCCAAATCATTGAGGATACACTTTTGACGCCACATCTTGGGTCTGTAATATCCATGGACAACTCTGGACTGGACAACATGGTCGACTTTGACAAGACAGACGACCTAGCGCGTCTATATCGCCTATCCACCATAATCCCTACTGGTTTGACTTCCTTGAAGAAGGCACTCAAAAACTCCATTTCATCACGGGGAAAAACCATTAATCAAACGTCTTTGGGTTTTGATGTTCCTGACCCTGAGGCAGCAGGTCAGAACAAAGAAGAGAATGGCGGGAGTTCGTCCAAGTCACGTCCATCTGGGGCGCAGACTCTTGCGTCAGCATTGAAATGGGTTCAAGATGTGCTTGATCTAAAGGATAAGTTCGATACAATCTGGAAAATGTCGTTTGATAGCGACCGCGAAATAGAAGCTGCGGTTATCGAAGTAAGGCTCTTGCTAGATACCTCTTGCCAAGCGGTGCTCATTCGTTCCCTTTTCAACTGAAGGCCTTTGAAACATTCATCAATAAGAACGACAAGTGCTCCGAATTCATCTCGTTGTTTATTGATGAGAATCTCAAGAAAGGTCTCAAAGGGGTGCGTTTTTTTTTCACTGGACGAAAATACACCACGTTATTAACTATTCTCGCGCTAGAAAACGGATGCAGAGGTCGACTCGACCCTGGAGAAAGCTATCATAGTTTTCCGGTATCTGTCAGAAAAAGACGTATTCGAGCGATATTACAAGAACCACCTTGCTAAACGTTTACTTCTTGGCCGTTCCGTGTCAGACGATGCTGAACGTGGAATGCTTGCCAAGCTTAAGGTAGAATGCGGATACCAGTTCACTCAGAAACTGGAGGGAATGTTCCATGACATGAAGATATCCGACGATACCATGCAAGCTTATAGGAAGCACTTGGAGAACGCTACTTTGGTATGTTCTTAATCACTCCTAACGGGTTATCCGACCGACGTCTGCCTATATAGACTCCTGGTATCGATCTTTCGGTCATTGTCATGACATCCACGTTTTGGCCAATGACCCATTCCTCTTCGCCATGTAAAATGCCTATCGAGTTGCTCACAGCTACACAGTCATTCGAGAAATTCTATAACTCAAGGCACTCAGGTAGACGATTGACCTGGCAGCCTTCGTTAGGAAACGCCGACGTAAGGGTTGCTTTCAATAGTCGAAAACATGACCTCAATGTATCGACTTTTGCGTGTGTCATCCTGCTCCTTTTCCAAAATTTGGCGGAAGGAGAGTTCTTAACTTACGAAGTATGTGTATTGCAATTCCACATTGATTTTTGGTTACTCAGGCTTTATTCTCGGTCGCTTGCAGGAGATTAGAGAGATGACGTCTATAGAAGATGCCGACCTTCAAAGGCATCTTCAGTCTTTAGCATGTGCCAAATTCAAGATTTTGAAAAAGCATCCTCCTGGACGTGAGGTCGACCGTACAGATTCATTCTCGTTCAACTCTGGTTTCGCGTCGTCGCTGCAAAAGATCAAGATCAGTACGATCTCCTCCAAGGTGGAAAACAACGAGGAGAGGCAGGAAACCAAATCTCGAATTGACGAGGAACGAAGGCATCAGACTGAGGTGAGCTGTCCTTGAATAAGAAAAGCTATTGTCATCTGCGGTGACTTGTTGATGGCTATTTCCAGGCTTGTATTGTTCGTATCATGAAGGATAGAAAGCATATGACGCACAACGATCTGATTAATGAAGTAACACGATTGTTGGCTAGTCGGTTCTTGCCAAACCCAAACATAATCAAGAAACGAATTGAGGGTTTAATTGAGGTAACTTGACATACTCCCTGAGACAGTGCAATTCTATGCTCACTCTGGTTTTCAGCGAGAATATTTGGAACGATGTGAGGATAGGAAATCCTATAATTATCTGGTCAGTCTTTTTGCTTTGACTTTTACACCTTTACTGAACTATTTCTCGTCGTGTAGGCTTAATCGTCGTCGCCGTCGTTGTTGTATCTACCATTTCTACCATTAAACCCTACGCTGTGCATCATTTGTATTTTTACCTCACATTCATCATAAACCTTTTTGCCCTTGATATTCTTCTCGTGGTTTCTTGAAGAACTGTAAGGGTTGGTCGGTAACATACTAGGACCCAACGAATCAAACTGGCAGTTATGGACGTGATTTGCGGAGCACGTATGGGGACTTATTACAATAAAGATATATAATAACTTTTTTGAGCCCTCAAAATACACCGTGCACTACGTCCTCCGTTTACGAGTCCTCCAATCGAAAACCTTGACATTCCTAAGGCTTTGCGCCCATCCTCTTCTCAGCAATACTCGAGAGAGCACGTCTCCCCGTGAAGAGCGTGACGAGACCGAGAACGGCACCGTAGAGTAAGACATCGCCGAGCTTCAACGAGACCCAGTATTGGTACAAGAGATATTCAAATGCACCAAGAGAAAGAGTGAAAGGCAGGACGTTGGGCGAAAAGAGGCGAGGGATTCGAGGTGAGATGGTAAACAACTGTCAAAAGTAGTGATATTCAATACGAGTCACACACCCTCTCAAAAAGACAAAAAAGTTGTTGCAGGGGAGGGGACATACCAATACGAGAAAGACGACCCAGGGACCAAAAACGACTGCACCGGCGAACACGGCCGAGATGAAACGAGGAGGTAGTTTAGGATCTGGCCTGAAAGTGTGTTGAATTTCGGGGAGAAGATGGAAGGAAGCTTCGTCTGGGTGTGGAACGACGGGGTAAGACGCTGGCACGTAGAGATCGAAGAGTTGCACTTTAAGGGGAGCATGAGAGGAACTGCCGAGTAAGAGAGTGACTTGGAGAGGAGCGGTAGAGGTGGGTGGGAGGGAGAGTGGGGGTTTGGACATGTTCTGAAGGAGAAAAAAAAGAAGTTTTAACGAATATGACCGAGAAGTAGTCACCCGTTTAGAGAAAAAGGAACAAGAAACGTACGAGTTCAAACTTGACTTTCCCTGTGGACGCGACACGAAGAGGTTGGATGCCTTCTTCGCCCGATTCTTCGTCGTAGAATCTGAGGAAGACTTGCTGCGGTTGGACGGCCTTCCCGTTGTCCTTGTCGACGATTTGGAAGCTAAGTTTCAAGGTATCCGCCGGAGAGAGTTGGAGAGGTGGAGAGGGCTTTTGTGTCATTGAGATGCTGGTAGGAGATTACCAAAGTACAACCATGCTCAGAAGTAAGTACAACTGCAGAGATCGAGATGTTTAGACATACGGCTCCGAACGAAGTTGGTCTCCATTCTTGGAAGAAATTGTGAATTTCGGCGATTGAAGAGTGAGGATGGAGGCTTGGACAGTGGCTGCCAGCAGCAGCAGCGGTGCGAACAGCTTCATGGTGGAGGGTAAATGAAAGTTTAGTAGGAAACACGTCGACGTGTACCTATCTCGCGACTGAACTGGTTTGCGATTCCACGGTCCGGTTCACTTTCCGACGTAAGTATAAATTTAGAAAACCTCGTCTATTTCGTGTGTAGGTACACTGCGTTGCAACATGAAGTTCAAAAAATGCAATTGTACTTGAAAATATACCTTGAATCTATGTATGTACTGTAAAGGATTGGATTGAATCGTCATTCGTGCAATATCAACTGTTTTCGTCATCCTACGACTTCCACCGACGCCAAACACGAGAAAAAAGAAGCCAGCACCCAAGAAGAGCAGACACAACTTTAAACCCTGCTAATTTTTCTCCGCAAATCCTTCCTCACTCTCACTATATGCAGTGCTGCTGCCATACGCAGAGCCCAACTCGTTGTATCGGGCAATCTTGAGCCTTTGAGAGGGAGGGATAACCTTGTCATCCAAAGCATGAGGGTGTCCTCCGTGTAAAACACCGACACGTTTCATAGCGAGGAGCTAGAGCACAAATGTAAGCATTGCATGCATGTAAAAGTAATAGAGCGGACATACGTTGTGAGCGGCATTGGAATGGTCGTATACACCACCGAAGAACGCGGTAGTAGCATCTTTGCCTACAAAAACACCGTATCGTGAATACAAAAACTACCATAGCGTACAAGAAGCAACCCACCGATGAATTTAATTAATAAGTGGGCACCTCCAGGATGCTCTTCAATGAAACTAGAGACATCATGTATGAATCCAGAGATCAAGATCAGAGGGCGCTTCAAAGACTGTTCTTGGACTAAACAATACTCCGTCATTATTGTGGCCGCAAGGGAGTTACTACCATTTGAACTTACAGCTATCCCACGAGATGACAGGCAAATCGTTACTATCGGAGGGCCAAGAAAGCTTCTCTTGAGTTTCGCGCAAACGTTTCAATTGCATAGTAAGTTGACCCTTGCGGACTTCGTTGTCGGGGAAGATCTGAGATTATATCAACAAACGACTCTTTTGTTTTTATAAATGTGCACTACCTTGAGGTGGCTAGCCAAACCAAATGTTGACATGGTCCAGATGAGCCACTTGGTAGGGTCGTACTGGTACCATTTAATAGCATTCCTGTAGTCCATAGGGAACTGCAAACGCGTCAGTACCTAATAGAGGGAAAAGAAGCGCGACCAACATACTTGATGGTGGAAGTTGTGGTAACCTTCACCGATGGTGACGAAGGCAGTGATCATGTGGTCCCGAGGGGTGTGCTTGTCGTCAAAGGGAGTCTCGCCGAGCCAGTGGGCCAAAGAGTTGACACAGAAGGTAGACTGATCAACAGAACAGACAGATGTGAGCAATGATTCAAACTCGAATAAATAAGAATGACACGTACGTGGTGAACAAAGACCAATCTCAAAACTCCAGCGTAGACGAATCCACCTCTTGCGTCGTTCCATCCAAGCCAAGCGACAACGGAAGGAAGTATGAATCCCATAGTAAGGATCAGAGAGAGATAGTGCTTGTGCTGCCACTTGACTACAGGGTTCTTGCTAAGATCACTGACATCAGCAACACCAGGCTTACGCCTGGGTTTGATGAGCATCCAACCGAGATGCGAGTACCAGAACCCTTTGTGGGCATTGTAAGGATCAAGGTCGGTGTCAGTGTAACGGTGGTGGGCACGATGTCCACGGGACCACCATTTGATAGAACCCTGCAGAGCACCTGCACCGAACAAGGCAAGCGCGTATTGGAGTGGAAGAGAGGCATTATAAGCACGGTGGGCCCACAGACGGTGATAACCCGCTGTAATACCAAGACCGGTCAAGAAGTAATACAGCACACTCCAGACAAGCGTCTCCCAGCGAAGCTTGACATAACGCGAGCCAATGAAACCAACGAGAGGGGGAACGATGAGAATGGCAGTCGAAAGCCAGTTGATTTCTTTGAGTAAATTGGACCACGTTACTGGTGGGAGGGGCTTCGTGTTTTTGAGGGTGTAGGAAACATAGTTGTCAGGAATGTTGGCATCGATGGGGGTGTCATCCTTTTGGGCCGTGGACGTTGCGGACGGGGTTGAACGCGATTTGGGGGACATGACGGACGCGGACAAGGAAGCAAACCGGCCAGGAATCCACTTTTTTTTGAAGGACTCGGGCTTTGGGGATCCAATTAACAGATTCCCACCAGTCACGACCCCAACCTTTCCACGCTTCGCTTCGCGATTCCGTCATGTGAGCGAGTTCCTTCCCTCAACTCCGTCTCCATACGCCGCATACCACTAGGAGAATGCATGAGATTGAGAACCATACCCCAATCAATATCCGATGCCAAAACGAATCATTCACGGAGCCTTGCAAGCACCCAGGCATATGATTAATATTCTCCGCTAAGCTCCAACAAAAAAATTGCCCCAATGAAATCATTCATGACTACTTCCAGGCCCATGCACGGTGGAACCACTCATGCGGCGTCGGAACGTCAGCCCAGGCGTATTCTATGTACAGCATCGTCGTTGGTCTGATAAGCAAGAATTACAAAATAAACGTTTAAGCCCTACATCTAGACACCCTTCCACTTATTTTGCCGTCTTCCCTTTCCGGGCCCGAGGCCTGGCCGCAGCCGTTGGGGCTTTGGTCTTTGGTCTGAAATTAAGCTCCAGCTTCTGCCTTCCCCCCAAAAAGTTATTGGCATTCGGTCCCAGCTTCACAAAAAGTGATCAATTCGAGATCCCCAAAACCCAAAAAAAAAGTATGAGTGCCAAGCACTGGGCTCACCTGGAAGTAGTAGTTGTGCCATCCATTTGGTGCCGGCATTGACACCTCGTCCGTAGCCCCAAGTAAACAGAGTCGCTTGAACAATTGCTCCAGCAGTTCGTTCGCCAGATGCTTGCCTTTCCCATAATATGTGATCTGGTCGTGCCTCTTGGTCCGAATGATAGTGGTAGCAGCACCCTTGAACACTGAACGACAGTGGTCCAAAGTAACCTGCTCACCCCGATCCTGGAAATGTTTGACAAGCGCCACCACATCTTTCGCCTCTTTTGTGAGATCCTCCTGAGAAACGACACCTGAATACGCGCAGTTGTCGCATTGTCGACGGCAGAGCCGCGGGTCAAACTTTTCATTGAAGAACTGGAGTAACTGCAGTCGGCGACAATCGGACTGGTTCAAACAAAATTCGACAACATTTCGGGCTTGGGCCTCCAATCTCGCGAGCCCTTCACGACCCAAACGTTCGGTGTTTTCAGGATTGTTGATCATTTTGAGGATTAACTTGTAATCTCGATACGAGTAGTCTAGAACAAAAAGTCGGGTCAAGACAAGATCGAACCAAGCGTTCTCGAAGAGGACTTACAGAGAATGCAATCTGCTGGGAGACCATCTCGTCCCGCACGACCTGTAGAACGTTGAGTTCAAAAGCGACGTCAACCAGAAAAAGATGAGTGAACCTGTCTCCTGATAATATCTGGACCACAAGTTAGCATACAGACACAAGGAAAAGATAAATAGAGCTAAGCTCACCCATCCAGCGACTTTGGAAGGTCATAGTGTATAACGAACCGAACTATTTTCGAAATTCAGACAAGTCGAACCAAAACTCAGAGTATCAAACTCACCATCGGGTTTATCGATCCCCATTCCGAACGCAATCTATCCAGATCGTCAGATTCACAACATTCGATAAGGTTTTCCAACCCCTTCTTACCGTTGCAACAACAATCTTCACCCGGCCTTCCTGCCAATCCTGTAGAACTTCATTCTTCACATCCGCCGCCATTCCAGCATGAAAATGCATCGCACTGATGCCCTTCTTCCTCAACTCTTCCGCAACCTTTTCGCATTTCGCCCTTGCAAGACAATAAATGACACCAGATTCATCACGATGCTTCGACGAAATGAATGAGCAAATGTCGTCAATGACCCCCTTCAAGTTCCCCTTCTTGTCAAGTATAAAATAGTTGAGATTGGATCGGTTGAACGACTGCGAGAAGCACTCGCAATCACGTAGCTTGAGACGTCGCTTGATGTCGTCAGCCATAACTTGATTAGCGGTGGCTGTCAAAGCCATGATAGGAACAGAGGGATAATTGTCTCTGAGACTTCCGAGGCATTGGTACTGCAAGACCCGAAGAGAAAGGATGGTCAGTATCGAAGGTCGGAATTGTAGGGGAAGGATCATTTTACCGCCTCTCGGAAATCTTGTCCCCATGTCGAGATGCAGTGAGCTTCGTCAATCACAAAGCGTGCCAAATGATTTGAGCGGTAAAGGTCGGTGAGGATGCTATGAAGTGAACCACTCTCTTTAATCTTTTCCGGGGACACGTATAACAAACTAGGTTTGGGGTTCCCTCGAAGTCGCCTCATAATCTCAACAACGTCCGTACTTTCTGAATTCCATAAAACGACGTCCACGTTCTTGTCCCTGAGTGAACTGACCTGATTCGTCATCAGGGATAGGAGAGGAGAGACCACCACAGTGATGCCTTTCGTAGATCCACCCTTGCATACGGCTGGAAGTTGATAACATAGACTTTTGCCACCGCCTGTAGGCATTAGGACAAAGACATCTCGTCCCGATAATGCGGCTATGATGGCTTCGAGTTGATTTGTCCTGAACGACGGCAAACCGAACACTTTGTTTAGCTTGTCCATGATCTCTGGGTAATATTCATGATTAATGAACTTAGAATCATCGGGCGGGCAAGAGGCAGCTGGGCTCTCGTAGCAGGTATCATCAAAGTCAGTAGGTATCTCCTCAAAGTGATCCCAATAGGCGTCGTCACTATCTGGAATAACGATAGGCTCTGGCTCCGGCTCGTCGACTAAAATGTCCTCCTCTGGATCTGGTTCAGCTGGTGCTGCATCATTCGATAGGACCACAGATGATGGCAAGGCATTGGTGGACTCGGAGGTCAATATAGGAGGGGCGTCGCCGGACCAGAAGTAAGGTGATGTAGTTGCTGTTTCGGCTTTGGGTTCCTTGTATTTGATGACGGCTTGAATGTCCTTGATCCTTTGTTCATGCTTCGACCTGTTCATACCAGAGTACGTTCAGCTAACGATACGATGACCTGAATCGTGCCGAGTCACGTACTGTATAGCATCAACCATTTCCTGGTCGATACCGTGTTTCGGCTCCCAATCCTGTAGGAGTTGTCTGAATTGTTCCAGACTTTGCTGGTTGAACGACAAAAGCTCCTTCAAACCCGTGATTGAACGCTATTGCATATGAGAGTGAGTCGGCTCGGGTGAAAGAGGCTCTCAAAGCCAACATACCTGTAAAAGTCCCTCATCAATTCCGGCACGCAAACCAGGTTTTTTCGGGGAAGGGGGTAAAGGGAAGTCATTGTCCAGCTCCTCGTAGGGATTGCTATAATGAATTTCGGTGGGTTTAGTCGCTCTGGATAGCCACTCATCATCGTCTATTTCCAAAACATTCTCTTCCTGTCTTGCCTTCCCCTTCCCTTTATCCGTAGACTTCCCTTTCTCGTCACGACCGCTACGGAAACCAGAACCGAGATGGAAGTTGTCATTGACCTTGGAAACGAAGGACTTGCTCTTTGATTTCTCTGTTGATTTGGAAGACGAGTGAGCCAATGACATGTTTTCTTTGTCGTCTGAGAGATCGAGCCTGGACCTTTTGCTTGACTGGGACTCGGTCAAATTATTACTCGAGTGATCGTAGTTACGTTTCGTTCCGGGACTGATAGAGTCCGTCGACAAGTCTATCACGTCCAGGGGATCCTTTGGTGAGTTGGAAGTAGAGGCAAAAGATGTGTCAGCGACCGGAGTGGCACTAGAACTGCTTTTGGATTTAAACCCAGGTGTAGAAAACGAGGGCAATGCGGTTACTTTCTTCACTGCAAACGGATTAGCATCCTATATAAATTGAGTCAAAAACAAAGAAAGGCACACATGAAGAGGAAAAGGCATTGGACGGCTTGAACTTAGACTTTGAAAGGAATCAGAAACTTAAACACGTAGGAATACAAGTCATTTTTTCGACACACCTTAGTTGGGATGGGAGCAGAGATAGAAGATTTTGAAAGCAAATTTAATGAAGAATTACTGGCCCTGCGCTTGAGGACATCATTGAGATTGTTCTTGGGGGCACTTGTCATGGATAGAGTGAAAGGCGGGCTTACCGTTTCTGTTTGCCGAAATTAGACGCGTCGTGGTCACGAGACCGTAAACAAAGCTTGCCCAGAAATTCAGAGTTCTCAGAGTCATAGTATAGGACACAAGCTACCGCTTTTCAGTTCTCTATTGCTCGTATCTTAAGAAAAGGTAACTATGTTACAAGTTGAAACATTAATATGAAGAAGTCCATGAGGATGAATGAGTAAACACAGCAATACGACAAAAAGTGAGTATGCAGGAACTGAATGTGTTAAAACGTAGACAGGAGGCAGGTGGTAAGACTCGGACGTAGATATATAATTAATTTATAGAAAGTCTTTCATTGAACAGAGAACGATTGGTATCATCAGTGCAATCATCGGAACATGAACAGCTGCAGGAGCGCTATTCCATCCTGGCGGGACACCCAGCACTACGGACGCCACGGATAGTGTTGACACGGAGGTGCTCACTAGCCCGGCAGAATCTGTAGTTGTAAAGGTAGCTACCGTAGGGGACGGAGTTATTAACGGTAGAGCAGAAAGATTAGTCGTGGCTGCACCAAAAATGGGACTATAAGTCTGGGTGGCAAGTTCGGTTGCAACTATACCGCCTGTTGGAGCGGGTACAGATGAGTTAAGACCATAGGTGGGCGGCGTTACCGATGGAGTAGCAAGGAGAGAATTAGGCAATGTGGTATCAATGGTAACGGATATCGAGGATAGGAAGGAGGAAATCGTGGCAGCAGAAATTGAAGTGTTTTGTCGTAAAGGATAAAAGCCGATCATGGGAGGTTCTTTCTCATCTATTCCAAGACTGAATACGGAATAGACTGTTCGTAAAAACGGAGTTCCTGATGTAGATGGTTAACATAAGCGCCGATGAGTTAGGTCTAACTTCTCATACCGAGTTGCCAGTCAATTTCATCTGCTCCCGGGGTAACAGCTCTTGGCCAAGACAGACAAATCTCCGGGTTCCCAGAAGCAGGACCAATAAGATAGTCAGTAGGTAACAGTGTGAAGTTTTGTTGTCTGAGTAGGTGATAGGTGCTGTGAGCGTCAAAATAGAAAGAACTGGAGAACACTCGTACCCGATGGTAAATGTCATAGGATCTAAAGTATCACAAGGAATCGCCCACTGTCCACTTTCATCGACCAGTCGAGCACCGTTTATCGAAGCAAAGATTTTAGAGACCTGAAGAAGTTGTTTAGCCACCCGGTAGATAATTATGAAGCTTGTGACTTACATCGGCCCACGGTCCAAAAATGCCCGGCGTCCCTCTGTACACTGTTAAGTTAACGAATCAAAAGGTTGGAAGAGAATGCTCACACATCAAATATTGCAATTGAATGGTTCGCAGTTACATCGGGATATGAAGGCGAAAGAGACACTGGCACTCCATTGACCTATGATCGGATTTGATTCTTCTAGTCCGGAATGTATAAAGACGCAACGTACTGAGATTCCTCCCAATGGCACAGCCCATTGATAGTAGCTCGAAACATTATTCTCGTTACCGATGGGGGCAAACTCTACCACCTCGTTCCAAACAATCTTATCGACGTCCGTTACAATGGAAGAATCAATGGCACCTAAAGTTTTTTAAGAAATGATAGCATCGCAGCATACAGAATCTCATTACCAAAGGTAAGGCTTCCAGAATCGTTTCGTGTCAAGCTAAGGCCGAAGAGAGGATAAGGGAGTAAGCCCTGTTGCGCCAAACTTGGAAACAACGGTGTGGCTATCAAGTACTTAAAAAGTTAAAAAGTAGATCAGACATCGTAAGAGAAAGACGTACAGTTGGTCGCAGTTCCGTTGATAGTTGATACTCGAGGAAAACCAAGGCCCATGATTCCGCTAACATCATCAGCCATGTTAACACTCGAATCACTAATCAGGGCTAAATGGAATCATGATGAATAAACTGAAAGACATGTACAAGGTGGAGAAATAGCATTCACCAAATGCTTGCTCAGGCACAGTTAGGTTCGACACATGGAACGTCTCCTTTGCAACGAAACCAGCGACAGCTGAAAGAGATCGTTTAGAAGAATAGCACCGTATCGTCTCAGGAAGCAACACTCACCAGATCCATCAGCATAGCTCGCCCTAAACTCTGTAGTATTCTCATTCACTGACACAAAGGTTGGGTTCTGGTAAGCAACTGGATACCGGGGAACTGATTGGCATTCGGATGTCGAACAGAGGGTGGAAGTTATCCAAATGTCGGAAGACGCTGTATCCAGTGCGAGTCGAAAACTAATCTCGCCGGTTCTGGTTACTATGTAATAGGCTCTGGAGGAAACTTTGTTAAGCGAAGATTCACTCTGACACAATATGAGACTTACTGGCCGTCTTTCGATAGAGACACAGGAGTTATGTAGGCAGCAGAGGTTGGAACATCCCGACGACCGATTTCATTCGAAGAGCGACGAGGAAGTCGGACAGAGGCCGCAACCGACAGAGTCTCCAGAACAAACAGCGACAAGAAGGCCACAGAAAAAAACCACATGGTTGACTACAGTTGGTACAGCGGTCACCTAGCAGATCATCCAAGGGTAAGCTGGATATTTCAGGGCAATTTTGAAGGGGGAAGGAATGGACAGGTATAGATCTGGGACTTGCAATGCTTCCCGAGCATTTGACGACAATCCCGTTAAAGCCGCTTAGTCAGCACAAACCCCTTTGTTCTCTTCTGGAGTCGGGCAGAAAGGGCGCGTTCATCCGCGCAACCTCGGAAGTGAAAACGAAGGTTTTGAGGTAAGTAGTAGATGTCGTGTCAGGATGGCTGTAAGCTGCAAGTGGCGCGTCAGACCGAGATAACACCAGATGCTCAACATGCACTTTCCAGCCAATCAGGTACCGCGTATGACGTTTAAATCCACACGTGACCACTACTAGCTATACTGGACACGTATACGAGAAATAAATGTAAGTATCCGTCAAGCTACCTATCTTTCTTTTAGACTTCACAACCGGATACTCCTGGTGCCGGGCTCGCCATGTTAACCACATTCTTTATTCTCCTCTTCGCTGCTTTTGTGACTGCTGCCGACCTCTACAAAGTTCTTGATTGTACGCCTCCCATCCGTTTCCCGGATATTCGCTAACTTCGACCTTAGTGCATAGGTCTGCTTCCGAAAAGGATATTAGACACGCGTATAAGAAACTCAGTAGGAGATACCAGTGCGTATAATGCTGCTATAACGTTTGGAATATCCAATAATGTTCACGTAGTCCGGATAAAAACAAAGACCCAGGAGCAGAAGAAAAATTTGTCGAAATTGCATATGGTACGTGTCCCTACCTCTCCAGAACCTTAACGCAATTTGTTCATGACTCCATAGCTTACGAGGTTTTATCCGACCCAACTGTACGCCTTTTATCATGCTTGTCGTAGCGTCACTCATCTTCACAATAGAAACGTCAAATCTATGATCGACATGGGGAGGTATGGAAAATGATTTCTTGAAAGGTGTATCACCTACTCATATCCTCTTTAGGAGGGCTTGAAAGCCCATGCAGATGGTCAGCAGCAAGGCAATCCCTTCGATATTTTCTCCAATTTTTTTGGCGGCGGACGTGAGTACTTCCCTCTTCGCCCCTAACCAACTTTATAACCATCCTGGGATAGACCCCGCACGGGACCAAGTCCGCCGTGGGCCAACGTCTGTAACAGAGTTTGAAGTTGATCTTGCAGATATGTGAGTCCGTACCTGTCCAAGCTCTACTTTGATGTCGACAACACGCTTTGCAGGTATAAAGGAGCGAGCATAGATGTAAGTTGACCATTACTGCAACGAAGACCCAATTCATTGGTATTTCCTAGTTCATGATTAAGAAAAACATTCTTTGCGACCATTGTCGAGGTTCTGGAGCTGCGTCTGATGGCGATATACACACCTGTTCCGGCTGTGGCGGTTCTGGCGTCAAAGTGGTGAAGCAACAGGTGGGCTCGAACGCGTTCGTTCTTTTTGGTGGTATCTTAGTTCCCATCCGTTCAGATCTTCCCTGGGATGTTCGCTCAAAGTCAAGTCACTTGCAACGAATGTGGTGGACGTGGTAAGACGATCCATAAAAAGTGCCCGCACTGTCAGGGCAACAAAGTCGTGGATCATACTGCGCATTACACTCTCGAAATCACACCTGGTATGCCCGAGGGACACGAGGTGGTTTTTGAGGGTGAGGGCGATGAGAGTCCTGACTGGGAAGCCGGGGACGTCATCTTACGCGTGAGAAGTAGGAGGAACAAGGGCGGATGGAGGAGAAAAGAGAGCAGTTTGTATTGGCGCGAGACCATTGGTGTAGATGAGGTGCGCATACTGCTTTTGTCATGGGCTTTATTTATGGTTATTCATTCAATAATCGCAGGCACTTCTTGGTTTGGACCGTAACCTAACACACATGGATGGCCATGTTGTTAGATTGGTTAGAAAAGGAGTAACTCAACCAGGTATGGAGACAAAGACACTCTCGCTTCAAGCTGTCACTCATAGTTTCGTTTGATATCTAGGATTTGTCCAAATAATCGAGGGTGAAGGGATGCCGTTGCCTGAGAATGAGAACTTGAACGGAGACCTGTTCGTTGAATACAACGTCGTATTACCAGTAGACATATCGCCACAAACTCGTCGGAGTAAGTCGTCCCAATTTTTTCTTACCCTTTCCGAATTCTCAAGTTATTATCCTTCGGCAGAACTAACGGAGGCCTTCCGACCGTCTGAAGCTGGTCATGATGAGCTATAATTCAATGGCTGATAGATGAGTACACTATATATACTATATTTCGCTTTTCGAAAAGACCATCTCGCAAAAGCCCATGCCCAGAGATCGATGCCGTGAGAGACCGGATTTGCTGTCTTGATATCGACACTTCATCCTGACCCAGAGTGCGCAAAGCCATGAACATCTTTCCGAGATACCCATCGCATAACATTAACCGCCGTGCGATCAGACAACTGCAATCTTGCCCGTCATGAATGCTTGGTACGAGCCATCTGCCCGACATTTTGGTTTGGCTCCCCGCTCAGAAGTCATCGAGTCTCGATGACTGCTTTCCGCCTCGATGCGGGAAACTAGAAGCTTCAGAACCATCAATCATTTACAAAAGACTACCAATGTTAGCTGTTCATTCCCTTATATCTTTGATCGCAAGTCTGGAGACCAAAAGAAGTACTCTTTTGACGGCATTATACTTGATACTAGGCAACAACAGTGATCGCGGACCGCAGTACTCTGCGTTTTGATTCTGTGGTGGTTTGTTTGAAGCAGCAATACAGTCTCAACCTTTGAAGGAGTGTTTGTGGATATGTCCCCAACGACCATGAACTTTAAGGTTCAACGAGACTTCGGGCAAATAGCCAACCACATAGAGGTAAAACCAAGGTAACGTGACGTGGCTCTATATGTTATTCTGAGTCTATTTTTAAATGCTCACGCATAACATAGTCTCCGAAACAGTGGTAGATTTCTGATTTCATACTAAAGCTGGAATCATAACGCCAAGCCTTTTTGTCGCGATGAAATGTGTAAACATATGCCAGTAACCCGAAGAGACCGAGCAACAATCCAGAGTTGGACGTTAAAGCTGTAAGTACCACCAGGTATTGACAAGGTAGATGGTTTCGTACGAGCACTCGAGAGGACTTGCGTCGCCGGAGTGAACATTCTCGGTGTCCCGCGCGAGCAGACCTTCGGATGTCTTCCATGTGTAGAAGAAACCAACGGAATGGGTCAGAGACTCCCGGTACCAGTCGCTAAGGCCATGATAGGTAGGGGCGATTCTGGTCACATTGGTTGGGAAACTTTCCTTTTCCGTACTTAGCAATATATCTTTTTGATTCGTCCAGAGACTTCCTATACCAATATGTACCCACCCATGCACGCTCACATTTACTTCGACGTCCCCATGGATACTCAATAGGTCCGAAGCATTCTGACTTGTCGTATAAAATCTATATCGATAGGCCAGTCTCAACCCCCATCATCTTCTCTCCGGACCAGTTCCACTTTCTTCATCGTCTGGCCTGGTTGCCCTTGCTGCAATCTTTTTTTCGTTGACTTTTGTTCATTTTTCGTCCAACTTTTGCCCAGGTCGGCTTATTACCTTCGTGCCGTATGTGATTCCTTTCCTCATAGTGGATCATTAGAAGCTCATAACAGATTTTTAGTTTACTGCTCAACCTTCGTTCATTCAAGATGTTCAGCCTTCGTTTCATTTCCGTCCTTTCTGTCCTTTCTTTGGTCATCTTTGCCAACGCAACTCCCCTCATCTCTAAACGTCGACCATACAGTAAGCTTTTTTCCTTCCTTTTCCTTTTCTCTTTATAGCATGTAACCGCCGCGGCGTGCTGATTAGGACCCTTTTTTTCCTAGGCCAAGATTTGGTTGACTTGTACGTCCGTACTGAGGATAATAAGAACGCTACCGCTGTAAACAACAACAAAAACGGTACCGACTCGAATAACGACAACAACGGCAATAACAACAACGACAACGGCAACAACAACAGCAACAACGACAACAACCAGAACAACAATGTCACCTCTTTGAACAACTACGGCGGTTTGCAATCCATGAGCGGTTTCGATAACTTCCGCGGCTCTGGTAACTTCGATGGTTCAAAGAATGCCCAAGTTATTGTTGTACAAGAGCAACAGACCGTTTGCCAGAGGCAAGATATTGAAATTATTCAGCAGAAACTTGTTATTATTCAAGAAATGGCAAAGCGGTGAGATCTTTTAGTCTTTCGGATTACTTCTTATCAGGAATCTGATATGATGGTCTTTAGAATTGTTACGGAACTCGTCTGTGAAGTTGAAACTCAAACAATCGTAATTGAGCAGGTCTGTAATTCAGAATGTAACCGATTGACATTATGTGTCTAACGTTAATCATCTATACAGTTGAGATCTGGTATCGTCGCGTTCCAGAAAGACATCCAGCGTCAAACCGTTAAGCAGGTTGGCTTCGACCAGAACATTGCTGGTTTGAGCAGCAAGCTCGTCAACTCGGACGGTTCCTTGAATACTGATAACCTGAACTTCAAGGGGTCCGATGTCGGCAATGCCACCGTTGTGCCCTCCGGAGACAACTGGAATGATGCAACTTCCCCAGAATCTGTTCAGAAGGCTCTGGACGCCGCTCAAAACGTCCAGAACTCCGAGTGATGGGTTTCCGCATCCTCGTGAGTAGCGGTCTACATGACCACCTTCTTTTCAGGTTCGTCTTCGGTTTCCGATTCCTCTTTCTAGTTTATAACTGAATTTGTTTGCCCTGTAATAGTTTCTTTTTTCTGTCTTTTTCTTTTGGGACGGACAGTTCTTATCGCTAGATACCACTTTGTAGCGCGGACTCTGAAGCTTTCGGCGAATAGTACTATAAAATGTACCTCTTTTGTAATGTAGTACTAGGGTCGTACTTACACATTGTTCGCAATGGACACTGGTCAACGAAATTTCCCTATGAGACGGAAACGTATTTTCCGATGGCGTGAGATAATCGTGAAGACCTGCCCTCAAGTCAGCCTCAAAAGCAGCCGCGGTGACTTGATGACACTTCGGTTACGACCCCAATATCAAAGTCCAGTCCTAGGTGCGACTGGTGAGTATCCCTGGCTATTGTTACCTATCCCATCTTGACGCTGCCTTCTGTAGGAGATATTGCTATGGACCCAGAGAATTGGGTTTACTGAGAACGACACTGAGCATGTGTCGCTGATTGACCTGCCCACTGAAGGGGGGTTGCGATCACCGCGCTCAAGAGAGGGAGGTAGCCGGCACCTTCCTGATGAGCGCAAGACGGACTACTTATCAACATCATTCGAATGTTATACTGTACTTATTGGACGCCAAAGTCGTGGAGAGACTTTGGTCAGGTCTTTGTGTGTCGCATTTTTCTCTTTCTCGATATTACATCTTCATGATCACTATCTTTCGCTTCCACCTCAGACCGAAAACGTTATATAGAAACAGAAAGAGAAAGAATAACGTACTGGATGGTATGTTCCCCTCTCCTGTATCACCACCATTGATGCTGATTTCTATGTAGCCCTGAGTAAGGGGAGGCAGATCTCTTTATTGCCCGAGTAGGCGATAGGGCAGACCTCCTTTTTTCCCCGAAAACGGCAGAGAGGGGTGGGTTTAGCATGGGAGTCTGACATTCCCATGAAAAGCTGAGGTATGATCTTGCCCTATGTCTATCCCTCTCCACCTAACATTCCTCCGTCGGAAAAGCGCCCCTATGTAACCACGAAATTTTCGTTGGTCAAGACAAATTAATTACCCCAGGTCCCTTTACGTTTCTAACGGCCAGGCCAATGAGCTGTCGGAAACTCGCGAATTTGATGGTTCTGTTCTTGTTCACTCTTGCAGCTGCCTTTTGTATGTACATAGAGGATGAAGTGAATGAACCTATTTTTTCGCACAACTCATGGTAGATATACTTTGTGCAAGCCATAATGCTTTACCAAAAGGGAGGATAGATTCCACAGTGAAGTAGCAGCCATGTTGATAAAAAACAACAATCTCGATGATGGTGAGTGTGGTACATACTAACGAAAATGATACATCCGGGAGGAGAAACCGAACAGTAGGACGAAAAGAGATAGCAGAGAAAGATATAATCAAAACAAAGAAATGGAAAAATGGTGAAAGGACAGTTCAAGGTATGATGATACATAGAAAGAAATAAATCAAAAGCTCAACGCTTATCTCTTAGCAAAGACCTTCTTCAACAAACCTAGTACCTTTGGCACATTGAGTTGGACGTATTCAAGATCCAGCAAGTGTTTGTTGTCTTTTTGCTATGGTGTGATTCACGTCAGCGCTGCGATAGAAAAGACTCAGCAGAAAGCAAACCTTTTCCAGAAGATCGTCTATCTTCAGATCCATCTCGAGGATAGCCCTTTCCCGACCTTTGTAATGTAGGGCAATGATGAATGTTCCAGGGGTAGGGGAAGTGATGTTAAAGTAGATGTTTGGACGTCTGGAACGATGACTTAGCAGACTAGGCAGACCTGTACGGAAATAATCTTACCGATTGTCTGGCACATTGCTTTCCACAATGATACCTTCCTTCTCCAATTGTGCGTGTGTAAATCTATATGGACCGAGAACAACCGATTTGGAGGGCTTCTTCTCTTTACCATTGACGGAGACAACACCGACACCAGTAGTGCTGCCCTTGTCCTTCGACGCAGTCAAACGAACGTTCTGGAGATAAGCCTTGTATTGCTCCAGTTGCGACCTCAGGTAGTTGTTGTGATCACAAATAGTCTTGTAAACAGCTTCGAGGGATTTCGTCTCCAGCACAACCTTCTCGCGTAGATTACCAAGGTGGACCAGTTCAGCAGCAACTTCCTCCTGCATGAGCTTGTAGCCGTCAGTTTGGTCGACTATCTTCAGCTCTTCCAGTTCGCGGAGCATCTCCTTGACTTTGATGCCTTTGCGTACGAGAGTGGCATCCTTGGTAGTCGCAGCTCGCTCAGCGATAGCCGCCAGGTTGTAAGGCCGCTTTTCTGACGCACTTGGAATAGAACGAATGAGCTGGACAAAAATCGACTTTGTCTCCATGTACAGCATATCGCTGGAAGAGACGGAGTCCATCAGCGCACTTTGTATGTCTTGCACTGGAGTCTCCCATCGACTGTACAGAGGCAATTCGATTGTCCGGTTTTCCTTACGGGGTACTTGCGCTGGCGCAGGACCAAGCTCGTCCGTCAGGATACGTAAGTGAAGTTTGTCGTTGGGTGACTGAGTTTAAAAGTTAAATTCAAGTAGGGTAAGAATGATCGACGCCACCACTCACAAGAGTCTCGATATGCTGTAAGATTAATGAATGAGTGTTGTACAACTCGTTCAGAGTGATATGAATCATCAAATCCTTTTTCGAAAGAGCCATGTATTGGTCCATCTATGAAATCACCGATGAGCGTGACGCCGTTAATGATCAGTGAAGACACAGCTTACCTCGAGGGTGTCATAAAAATCACCGACTTCGCACAGGTTGTTGAGGAACTGATTGATGCGAGCCTTGTTGTTCTCAACGAATGGGTTCAGAGTTATCATATAGGCTTCCTTTGAATAGGATGGTTTGTTTGCCAGATTTTGTAGCATTTTAGCGATCTGGATTTTTGTGAGCATTGAACTGACGGCAAGACACGGCGAGACATACGAGTGTGAGAGTTCGTCGTGGGTGCTTGGCTGGAACGCCTTCGACAAGCATGTAGGCTTGGGGAGTGACTATCGCAGGGTTGATAAAACGCAGGAAGAAGAAACCGCCAATGAGGGAGCATATTGCATAGTCGGTAGCCTCCGGATATTTACGCTACATCTTTGTTAGACAAAGTTGACACAAATCACTGGATACGTGACTCACTCGGGTCAGACTTCGAATCTGTTTGCATATCCAACGAATACCGTAAGGAACGCTCTCCATGCTTTCAATGATGGTGACCAGGAAGCTGTTTGCAATCTCCATCAACATCGTGAGACGAGGCGCAATGATGGCCTGCACGTCTAGATTTTCAGCTGCGACCTCAGGAGCCACACCACGGGGAAGATTAGGTGGGAGGGATCCGGTCTCCTCTTCTATTTGGTTGATCATCTGTTCGTAAACCTAGCGAGAATCGTCAAACGAGTACGATCGGGCATCTAACCATCACATACTTTAACCGGGTTGATTTCCAAGTTCAGATCCTTGTGTTCAATCAAGCTATTGATGCGTTCCGCTAGCACACTCTTGAGATAGCTCTGTCCAGGGCCACGGCGGGTATAAGTCGTCATCATTCGAGACACAGGGGTATTGGCACGGAGGAGAGATCCAAATTCCGTGGCAGTCTCGAACTGGGCGGAGAGTACAGATTGAAACATCGTAAGGAGAAGGTGTTCTTCTCGACTTTCGTATTGGTTACCGTAAAGCGTGAACATGACTGTCTGGAGTAGGGTGTCGATTTCTGACAAGCTGACAAGTCGGCATAGAGCAGCGATGTGACGAGGTTCAGATTGGAGCAAAAAGAAGAGGTTGGAGTATTGCTGCAGCTTGCGGTCGTCTGGGTAGTGACCCTCCGTCGGGTCGACTTCTTCGAGTGTTCGTTCAACCTCGCGTTGCTGTGAGAGACGTATCAGCTGGAATGCCACCGAAAAAAGGCCCCGAGCAAACTCACTTCATCCAGAGCCATTCTGTTCTGAATAAGAAGAGCGATCCGTGAGTCAAGATAGCGGACATCCCTTTCGAGGACAAAGTTCTTTTTGGATTGAGCAGAAATCTTTCCCTTGAGGTCTCGGAGTCGTTTTTGGGCTATGGTAAGATAAGACGGGTTAGAAAATGGAACAGGAAGACAACCCAGCGTACGTACCTCTGGCCAAATCGTCTTCTACCTCCACATCCTGCTCTGCCGCCATACTAAACAGTGCGGTGACACTGTAGCGGTTGGTGTTCCTGTTCGTGAGGCGGCGACCATTGATGCTTCCAGGAGAGCCGGGTTGGTCTGGATAAGACATTGTCGTGGAGGAGCAACAGTAGTAGCGGATAAGAGTGATGGGTTTTGAAAAGCGAGCGCGACGCAGAGAAGAATTGGGCAACTAAAGCAGTCCCCGCGCTTGCAGCCTGGCAGCAGCGAAAGCTTGGAAAAAAAAATACGATAAAGTTGGGAGGAAGGGTATAACGAGCGGGAGGCGACCAAGGGTCGGTTGAGAGTAGTGGTGAGACTGAACTTTGGAATTTGATGCCCAATCGTCCAAGGCCGACCTCGGCTTTCTCCCGTCACAGCCACCATTATCACTTGCGACGGACGGATTCCACTGAAGCTCTGCTGCAACTTTTTGATTTCTGTTCGGCGCTGATATATACACACTGTCTTACCCGCTTGCTTCAATCTCCTCTATCTCCTGCGCCCCCATTTTTCTGCTTTGTCGTCACCCCAACGTTTCCACCTGCTGTGTCCTCGGAACAAAGGCGCAGTAAGGCCATGCCGATCATGACTATAATAATATACTCAGCTGTACGTATAATTTTGTTGCAGATTTTGCCATGAGATGTATCTCACATCAATGCATCATGCCTTAACACCATCCAGGTTCTCCACATGTCCTGCAGTTTTTCTATACCTGAAAGTTTTCAGGGTCAATACTTCGGCATTTTTCCCCGCAATCATACAAGCACGCTCGCATGCTTATAATGCATTCATATCTCAAGAAAGCAATCTTCAAACCAGATGACCGTGCCGTTTACATCTTAGGAGTTTGATTAATGAAACCTCGCAACAACAAAGAGTCTGGGAGGCACATATACTAGCTGGTTTTCCCCAAACTAGTTATTTAAATTAAGGGGCAAGATAGTACAATGTACACTGCTAAGAAGATAGTAGCAAGATATCGTATCAGTTAAAATATTACATGTTACCGTAACTTGTCAAATAAGTATGCGAAAGCAGCATAGACGCAGAAATACACGGAAAAGTGCAGGACGAATGGGAAATGCATGGCAATAAACGAAAGAGACGCTAGCCAGTCTCAGACGTGCCCACGATACGTCCTATCTACGGGCTCGGACGTCCTCCGGTGTAAATTCACCGATTTGCTCTTGTCCATTGGCAGTATAGCGGACCTGGTAAAGTAGCCTTGTACCGGTAAGCTAGATTCGAAACAATAAGTAGTAGTCAGACTCGGTCTTAGCAGACAGAATATATATCGCAAGCTCACCCTCTGGTAAATCTCCACCACCTTGACAAAAATTCCTATAACAATGACATTTGACCTGAGAGTAACCTCGACTTGCTGGTCCTATAGAAATCCGTGTTGGTTGAAGGCATGTCTCGCATGACGCATGAACAGGCTACTGACCTTAACGAATCTTGCCACCTACCAGGGGAAAAGGTATTCGGCGCCAATCCGATGCAGATAAACCCGAAGACTTACATTCTCGCCAAAGCGGCTTAAATCCGAAAGACGGCTCTGAGGTTGAGAAGGTGGCTGATGTGGGACATTATTCTGAGGGTAGACTGGACCACGGGACGCGTACGGGTCGTAATTATCTGGCATTTGGGAAGCAGGCCCCTCACGGTATTGACGTCGACTGTCGCCGTAAGGGTAATTGTTGGTTTGTGGTGGTGGTACGGCATACGGGTAACTTTGATGTCCTTGGACATGGGGATGTGGCTGGTGGCTCTGCAGGTCTGGGGGAGGATGACGAGAAGAACTTTGGTAGTTGAGATTGACATTCAGATTACTAGGGTAGTTCATGGTGGGTGGCAAAGAAAGACAGGCAAAAAAACGAAGACACCTTGAGTCTTTTAAGCAGTTGGGCTGAATTACCTCCATAAAAAGAATTGCTTGTTCCGTAAAATGAGGATTTCATGGATCAGGGGTGACTTCGATATTAACGGACTTGGACACCGGTGCAATTGATGATATGTAAGTTTGTCGACCAGTCTACAAAATCGGACTGCAAGGAGATACGAGCCCATTTTCTCATATCAAAATGCATACTGGATAGTGTAAGAGGTTTGCAAAGATGGACCAGGTTGCATGTTCCAAGTTTGGTACCGGAAGCAGTGTGGAACTTAGGAGTTCTGGTTTGCATTCGTGCAGAGCTCAACAGTTCTGTTCGAGGCAGATATTTTGTGGAAGTAAGCGTGGTGACTTACCGCGGCCGGCTCAGTGAAGGCAAAAGCTGATGTCACCCGGTCGTTAACTCAACCGACGGTTCTCCTTCATTTACTTCGACAATGACCAACCTCCTCGCCATCCCGTCCAAGAAGACTTACACAATCGATCTCAAGCAACCAGTCTATGACTACCTTCTCGAACATGGAGGCACCCATCCTGCAGCAGTTAAGAAAGACATCGATCAATGGCAAACTATGCGCCAAAGGCTGGTCGATGCCAAACCTCATTTGGATCTCGTGCAGAGTATGCTCAAGTGCGTTGATTATCTGTAGATGCAGTCTCATAAATGACAAACGGGTCATTTACTCGAAAGATACCATGCGCATTTGACCACTATCCTTTCTAAACTCCCAGCTGATGTATGTCCACAAACGCCAGTCATACCACGCCCTGACCCACTGGTTTCTATCATCAGATCCAGCTCGATATCGCATATGCACCGGTATTCTCATCTTCGGCGCTTCCAGTCACTCTGAGAAACCTCGTTTTTGAGAGAGCCGCATTGTGCTTTAATTTAGCCGCACTGTATTCGCTGTTAGCTATTCTTGAGGATCGTTCTCAGGTTGACGGGATCAAACGTGCTGTCGGACACTTCCAGGTGCGTGTGTTGGAGCGTATCGTATGACTGTTCGAAGTATTCACGCGATTGTTGACTTCTTTCAGAACGCAGCTGGGACACTCTCGTATCTCAGAACAGCAGTCTTACCCAAACTTGTATTATCACCTGATGATGAACAAAAGCCTCTGGATTTATCGGAACCGTTTGGACACGCTTTAGAATGGCTCATGTTAGCACAGGCGCAGGAATGTGCTTGGCAAAAATCCGCAAAATTTGGCAAGGATCCCACTGTGCTTCACTAGATGTGTATGTTTTTAATGCCCTTCCACAGACGATGGCACAAAGAATAGTGTCATAGCAAGGCTCGCTGCTAGCGTGAGCCCGTTTAGTCTCGAGGCTAATTATCAGGTTCTGATTCTGATTGTAGGTATCGTCAATGTACAGGTCCTCATTGAACGTCATTCGAGAGGCCTCAGCTGAAATCAGGGTTCTATTCCTTTCGGTGATTCGATCTGTTCCTCTTTTTAGGCTCTTAATAATGCTGAATAGGACTGGCTAGCTCACATCGAGGCCAAACAGTATCATTTCGAGGCTGTATCTCAATATCGAAAAAGCAGAGACGAGCTGAATGACAGTAGGTCTGATAATGTTTGCTCCAACATCTTACACAACTTGATAGCTCACGCCGCTGGCTAGATACGGATCTGAAATCGCATACTTAACACAAGCGCTTGCTGGAGCTAAGAGAGCATACGACGTCGCTCGTAAGGGTAAAGTCTCGAATGCAGTGCAACACGACGTACAAGTGGGTCATATCTTTACGTCCTTTTTCTAGTGATTTGTACTAATTGTGTTTTTTGCATCTAGTCTTTCCTGGAAGCTGTCCAAAAAAACATCACGCGTGCTGAGCGCGACAACGACCTAATCTATCATCAAGACGTCCCTCCAGCTTCTTCTCTTCCTCCGATCATACAGGCGACTATCGTTCAGATGACCATACCAAAGGAACTAGCCAATCCTAATATTATTGTTAACAACAACGATATGCTTTTTTCGGAACTGGTTAGTTGGGGCGCTCGTGCAGCAATCAGTAGGTGTCACCGTTCGAACCCTTAATTAGTAACGAAGTGACATCGTGGATTTGTAGACATTTACAATGATAGGAAGAAAAATCTCATTCAAGATCAACTCGTGGATGTTGCGCAAGCATGCAAAGATGAATCCGATAGGTTTGTCGTAATATATTTTTCTCACTCAGGTTATTTCTGAAATGTTGGTCCAAGGACCCTACGATCACTGAATCTGCCCGCATCGTTGGAGGCCCTGGAGCGCCATGTCGGCCTTCCTCCTAGTTTATTGAAGAAGGCTGAAGAAGTTCGTTTAGAAAACGGACCTGTGAAGATAGAGGCTGCTATAGAAGATGTGCAGAAGCTGGCTCGACAAAACGTGAAGACTTTAGATGAGGTGAGCAGAAATTTCGCTATCTCGTTCTATAGTGGTAAACTTTGTTTGACAGGCCATAGACATATTGGACCGTGAAGCATCTGAAGATGAATCGGCTCGCGAGGGCACCCCTTTGGACAGAATGCCCTCACATGAGGCTAATACAGATCTTATTGAAATGTACAGCCGATATCGAAACATTCTGGATCAGGCTGCTGCTAGCGATGAGACTGTAAGGACTAAATGGGATCAATGGGAAAGAAATATCACAGAACTAACATGGGATGAAGTGAGTTTTGATACAAGACATCCACGCGACGCAAAAATGACATAGGACTTATCACAGGCCGATCTTGAAGAATCAATACCTTCGTCAACAGCATCTTCCCGGAACAATGAAACAGATCGGCATGCCCGTACTCTTCGTGTCCTACTAGAACAAATCGAGGAACTGCATTCGAGCCGAGGGCAGATTGTGGATCGAGCCAAGAAGTTGGCAGAAGTCGACGACGTTCAACCCAGAATCATCAAAGCGGCATCGGGTCTTGAAAGATTGGCCGAGCCCCAGCCGGCCATGTTCGAAGACGTCCTAGACCAGGAACTTGCAAAATACGACAAATTCATAACGTGGCTTAAAGACCTCGAAACGAAGCAAGAAGAGCTTCTCCAAGCTGTTAAGGTAAGGAGGCTTGCTTCTTTTCTTCATGGTCGCTGACTACAATCTCGCTTAGAGAGAAAACGAAGTATTTTTGCAGTCACGGAGAGACGATGAATCCGTCAAAGATAGGGAACGCGCCCTTCAATCTCTGAATCTTTCCTATCAGAAGTACAGAGAAATCTTAAGAAATCTGGAGGAGGGAATCAAAGTAGGCATAGTGACATACTCGCTCGTACTCGGATCTAAATTGTCTTTGCAGTTCTACAACGACCTTATCGGGATTCTGATGCAATTCAAGGAAAGATGCAGGCAGTGGAGCAATATGCGCCAACGTGAAATCCAGTAAGATTGACTATGTTTTCGAACGATTCCCAGCTTCTTATCGGCCAACTACAGCCTACTATCGCGGTCGATGCATTCCTTGAACATCGAAGAGGCACAGCTGGACCCTGAGGAGGCTTCTCCCGCCCAACACCGTTCAGATCATGAAAGATCTCCCTCCGCCCTTCCCTCTATAAATTCGAACGAATGGGGATTTGAAGAGATGTCGCTGCCACCGCCTCCCTCGAGTGCTCGTAGAAATTAGAATGATCATCAAAGAACCCTTAGGAAAAGATCAATCAACCGTAGAATATGTTTCCGGATACTATCGGTCTCATTGACACTATAATGTTTCTCTCATTCTCCGGACTTCCCAGTAGGTATCGAGTTCGCACAGAACTTCTGTCTTCCGTCGTATCTTTCGAATTTCAGACTACGATGGTGAACTAGACTTTGAGGAGCATGTAGATGCTGTCATCAGATGACCTTCACTGCACTGGATGACACCTCGATCCAAAGGACAAAGACAAAGAATGATAGGCGCTGCACCACGATCTGTCGGCAATCCGCGGTTCCTGATCCGCAAGTACGACCCAGACTGGCCTTTTGGAGGAAGGTATGTATTTATCAAAAAAAAAACGAACGAAGTGTCCGTTGGACCCCTTGCATATGGGAGGTGTCCGCTGCCCCCTGTTTCGAACCCCTTGTTTACAGGCTTTGTGGGACCAAACTTCTTATCTACAGACAAGTGCACAGGACTGTGTCGGCCTAAAAGCTTTCTCAAGTCACTTTCAATACGAAGGATTCTCCTGAGACAATAAATTATTAGGAAAACCACCAGAAGGAATGAAATTTTGTGGATCGCCCATTGCACGCCATAAGGTGGCTGATTCCAATGTCCGGCAATCGTATAATTCCCATTGTCATCTTTCGTCGACACCCCATAAGTAGAAATTAGAAGCAGGACACATAATCGCTGAAATAACAAACCTGTTGTATACGATGGGATCTGGAAGAAATTTTATTTTTTTGTTCCCTTTTAGGCAGTAGATACTGCCCCATAGGAGAAATGTTCGTGACGGCACTTACAATCGCAACGCGTACAAGTTTACGAGTTCAGACTCAAGTTCCGATGTAAAAGAGTATAGATATACAAGGATACAACACGCTCAGACTCGAACCATACCGCGCTGTATCGACCGTCACTGCTTTACCAGCTACTGGTAACTGGATGCCGTAGCCAAGCCGTCCACACAGCCATTCTTGTCCTTTGATGTAAAGGCTTGCCAGTATTCTACAAGTTCAACTCGATCTTGGATCCTGTGGTGTCTAAAGCTCCAGCATTACTTGAAAGCAAGCGAACTCCGTTTCATTTCGTTTGATCCTTCTAACAGGGCTCTTTTGCCGTCAGTAGATTCATGGCCTATTCGCAGCAACCCCCTTCTTCTGGTTATCGCGTCCCTCTGATGACTGGATCCAGCTTTCCTCATGGTCAAGCCGGCCAACCTCCGTTTAACGATCTCGATGGATCCCCAGTCTTTGTAGGGTCTGCTCTTTTCGAAAAGTCTGTTCATCCCTGCAAGATTGCTCCCAACTTGTCTTCCCCGTGTCTGGTTCCTTACGGAGGAGGGGAACATCTTCACAACGGGCGTTATGACTTGCTACCGTTTGATTCCAACACGATGGAATGGGTCTCTACTTCTTATGGACAGGTTCCTCAAGGGAGAAGACCTGTCGAGGGAGGATATGAAGAAGACGGAGCAAAGCTTTACCATGCCGCTGCTGTGGTCAACGGAATCAAAGTTCCAGGGAAGACTGGTACCCATCTGTAAGTTCTCAACACTCTCATGATACACTTATTCCACGTTACTGGAGTATACATTCGAACAGCCGTGGTGCTAACGTTTCTTTCGGCGGAGGCGAGCATGTAATTCAAGACCAATATGATATCCTGTGAGTAATTGCGATCGTACACTTGGTTGCTCCACACACTCTAACACATCTTTGGGAAAGTTGCTGGAGGTCTTAGAGAGAATCAATTATGCTAGGTTCTTATCTATATTGGAGATGTTGTACAAGCAATGGAATTGTAGCTTTCTACGAGAGTGCCTTTCTTTTAGTGAACAATCTCACCCTTTGACGCATCCGATACGTCCTTTAGTGATCGAGATTCAAGTGCTGAGTGGTTCGAGAACCAGTCCTTGGCCCTAGCCGTCCCTGCCTCAAAACGAAAAGGTCAACAATACGTCTCTCCTGACACGCATTGTGCGTAAAATTGGTATTTCGCCATGGAGGAAAGCATGAAAATTGTACACTGTGCTCTCTAATTCGCCTACATACTGGTCCTGCGAGCTTCAAAGCCCTTGTGCTCCTGGATATGGGCCGTAGGGAGAAAGTAACCTTGGCAATCGTCGAAAGCTGGTTCTGGGGACAAGGCTCCGCAAAAGAGAAAAAGACAAGATCAACGCTTCGGCACCCCAGCGTTTTGCTTGCTGTTGAGGACTTCTGGCACTGCCTGTGGCCCGAAAGTCCACGTTGGTGATTTCCATAAAATGGTCAAGCATCTAGAAGGTCAAAAGACCAGGGTATCTCGTCACCGAGCTAACAAAAGTTACTAGTAGTAATTTAACAGAGTCATATCCCTTGTGCTCGTGTTGTCAGAAAGACTAGGCTTGACCTGGAAACGATCACTTCGCGAGCCATGTCTTCTCTCCTCTTTCCATTCCGCATGCTGAACATGATAGATGTTGAGGCTCGTTTTCTCTATTCGCGATAAGAGGGCGTCAGTGAAACGACACAGGCCGATTCAAATCACCGAAACATACAAAGTACAAATTAGACAAGTCCATTTTTCAGTTGAAGGGATCAGTGAACCGGTGGTTCGACTTCCACCAATAGTTCTGCCCTTTCCGGACACAGACGCGAGGCCCAAAGCTTCCTTCTTGCGGAATTCCACTTCATTTCGGACCAAATTTCCAAGACCAGTATTGCTTCTAGCCGATCCCAGGGTGCTTTTAGCGGAGGTCTTGCCAGACTTGATCGGGGGACCTCGAGTATCGAAGTAATGTTTGCAATCAAGCTGAAGATCCGAAATAACGACTCACTATCTTCAACGGCAGGATCATCCTCCCTCTGTTTTCTCTTACCATTTCTATCGCTCCCGAGACCCGTCAGAAAGGTCGAACCAGAAGCAACATCGCAGCTCTCGGAAATATCTTCTCCATCTGATGGTATTTCGATAGGTTCAGACTCGCCTGTTCCTGTAAAATTAAAGTCGTCGTCGAATTCGTTCCAAGAATTACCACTTTTCAGCCGACTGAGATCACTGGTTTCCGACTCTTGCAACGCTTTTCGGCGATCGGCATCTGTTTCGGGAATAATGTCCTCCTCTTCAGACTCCTCGTCAGCCGAATTGGTAGCTACAGTTGAAGGTCCAGCTGTGAAGTCCGTTTAACATGTCACATTGAAGAAAACCTGAAGTAAATACCTTGGGATTGAGTTTGCGACATTTGTAGCCTGCGTTCTGCTGCTAGAGCTCGTTCTTCGCGTGCTCTTTTGCTATTGACGAGTCCATTCAGATTCCGGATGTAGTTTGGAACGTCGAATAAACGCCAACCTTCCAGCACGTTTCCCAAATCCTGTCCCGTCACCTTTTTGTGACGAGTCCCCAAGTGTAGTCCCTTCTCCTGTAAACGCGTATTTAGAGGTGACACGAGAGCCAGCTTTGCGTTGCTTCGCTGTCTGGCGACCAGTATGATTCGATGGAACGATTTCACGGGGACGGCGAGGTCTACGTGGACGTATTCTGGACGGTCGGGCACGAGTTTGAGCGCCTCCGCACTAGAGCAATTGTTTTAATGTAGGTGCTCATTCATATATCAAGCACGAAACCGAGTCACCATGTATTCTGGTAGATCGCCCATTTCTATGCCCTGCCCGGACACTGTGGCAGAATCTGCGAGTCGGGTACCCGCTGACCAGTATCCTAAGAAGAGGTCAGCCTGAGCGGCATGGTTGCGGTCAGACCCAAAAGAATTGTACCATCTCCATAATACCCCTTATCCTGCAATTGACGAACTTCGGTACGAAGGCGTTTCCAGAGAGCTTGAAAAGCTGGCCCGTGATTCATGTGCTTGACATATTATTCAGATCAGACATGTTTTACCGAAAGGTTCGCAATACCTTGATATGTGCAAGCTAACCAGTAAAATATTGATTAGAACCGCTCCGTCTGAGTGAAGTGGCAGTACCTACCTCATGACACAGAGTACTCATTAACCACGAATTTGGAAGAAAGGAGCCACCTGGTCTTCTCAGAACCAGTTCTGCCAATACAGACACACTGTAAAGAGTCTCCTTCACAATAATATTCAATCCAACGCAGCATACCAACAGTTTCGCCATTATTCCAGTTTCTTCCTGCAAACACACTGTTGTGCTCGTACTAGGAAAGAAGACATTCAGGGAGGTCACATTCTGGACGTGAATAACGCGTACTTCTTCGAAGGAATTGATCGCGAAACCGTGAGCTTTCATTACAGGCCGTATTTGGGCAGCAAGAGCGCGTAAAAGCTGTCGAGCATCTTCTTGATCTGCTTGGTCGTACGCCGGGAGTGCAGTGATGAAATTGACGTGAGGATTTGGGTTTGTTTCGGTTTCGTTCAAGCGCAAGTGGACCATTGTCGAGGAAGTTTGGAGGAACCTACTTAGCAATCAAAGCGGAAGCGAGCCGGCAATGAAGACATCATCGTTGCACGTGAATGCATTGAAAGCGGACATGACCGGTGACCAGTTGACCCTTTGAGTTTCCCATGTTTTCGATTTCCCTCGTCTCCTAAATAAAACCAACACCATTTCTTACTCTTCCTCAGCATTCTTCGCTCTGGCCATGCAGAGATTTGCCTCGTTGCGACCTACACTGGTCCACTGCAGTCCAGTCTCGTCATAGCCACGTGAGTTGAGACGCACGTGTAGCGCCTAGCCGCGCCCTCAAATTTCTTAAAGCCGACCTTTCAACCTTTCCAAAACACTATCTTTCCATATCCCACTCTGATCAGTCTGAAAACAGGAAGAGATAGACAATGAAGATAGCTATTCTCACCTCTGGTGGAGACAGCGCTGGGATGAACGCTGTGGTGCGTGCAGTGGTCAAAGCTGGTATCTTAAAGTGCGTATGCGTTATGAAATTCATTCATTCGTCATCCGACTCATCTGTGTCTTATTCAATGTCAATTTAGAGGATGCGAAACTTGGGTAGTCCGTGAAGGTTATGAAGGTCTAGTTCGCGGAAACACCGAGGCAGCAACTGCTGGTCCTGAATCAGTAGTTGTACCCGAAAATCTTCCCGCAACTTATCGCGAATCAAATATAAATCTCATTCAAAACTTGCGGTTTGGAGACGGGGACCTTTTGAAAGATGGCACTGGAGATTTTCTTGGAGGAAGGACATTAAAGGGAAGATATATCGTGAGGGTCGGATTTGATGATGTCAGGGGATGGTTCGCCGAGGTAAGTTCGTCAAATACGACCGAGATAGATCGTACTAAGTGCGGTTTCAAGGGAGGTACATTGATTGGTACTGCTCGCTCCAAAACATTCCGTACCCCCGAAGGTCGTTTAGCTGCAGCCCATAATCTGATCAAAGAAGGCATTGACGCATTGGTCGTATGTGGAGGAGATGGATCTCTGACTGGTGCAGATGTATTCAGGTCTGAGTGGCCTAAATTGGTTGCAGCTCTACTTGCAGAAGGTATGGTTTCTAAGTATGTTCTTTTTTATGAGGCAAGGTTCCAACTTCCAAGGATAGGTCGTATAACCAAAGAGCAAGCCAGCAATCATGCACATCTCAAGATAGTTGGTTTGGTTGGGTCCATTGACAACGATATGTCAATGACTGATCTTACCATTGGCGCACCTACGGCTCTCCATAGAATCTGCGAGGCCATTGATAACATCAACTCTACCGCGGCTAGTCATTCTCGAGCCTTTGTACTCGAGGTAATGGGAAGGCACTGCGGGTGGCTGGCTCTACTGGCTGGAGTCAGGTAAGCATTGCTTTATCTTCTTTGATACTTTCCTCGTTCTCCGGTATTTACGTGATCTGTAGCGGCGGCGCGGATTTCATCTTCATTCCTGAGAGACCCCCTGTTCAAAAATCCTGGGAGGATGAAATGTGTGACTGTATTCAACGAGTAAGATATCTTAATCTATATGTTCTGTTTATCTAACACTGTAATCCCTGTACAGCACCGTGAAGTTGGCAAAAGAAAAACCCTTGTCATTGTCGCCGAAGGCGCAATTGATAACGACCTCAATCCAATCCGTGCTGAGTATGTCAAAGACGTTCTCACTGACCGTCTTGGACTTGACACACGTGTGACTACTCTCGGACACACTCAACGAGGCGGTCGACCCGTTGCGTTCGACCGAGTTCTGGTATGTCTTCTGAGCTTTTGGGTGCCACCAGACCAGACTGACATGATGTTCAAGCCGACTCTTCAAGGTGTTGAGGCAGTGGAAGCACTTCTCGAAGCTACTCCCGAGACTCCTTCCTACATGATTGGTGTTCAAGAGAATAAAATCACTCGAGTTCCATTGATGGAAGCCGTCGCATTGGTATGTTTTTCCTTTTACTGTCCGCAAGTTTCATACCGTTCTGACATCTGTGTTTTTCAAGACAAGATCCGTCTCTACAGCCATTGAAGCTAAGGACTTCGACAAGGCGATGTCTCTGCGAGACCCCGAGTTCAGAGAGTTCTACGAGGGCTTTATTATGACTTCTACTTTGGAGCAGAAGCCTGTAGCTGCTGAGAAGGTGAGTAGATTGTTGGTCTTCTGATCTAAGTCTCATACTCTGTTGAGCAGAAAATGCGAATTGCTCTTATGCAGTGAGTTTGGTGTTGATTTTTCATTGAGGATTTAGCTGATGTATCTCACTAGTATGGGAGCTCCTGCAGGTGGTATGAATGCTGCTACTCGTACTGCTGTCCGATGGTGTATCAGGAAGGGACACACCCCTCTCGCCGTCCATAATGGTTTCCGAGGTCTACTCGATGATAACATTCACGAATTGTCATGGCTCGGCGTCGACTCTTGGATGGCCCGCGGGGGCTCGGAGCTCGGCACCAACCGTGCATTACCTTCCATTGATCTCGGAGCGGTTGCCTCCAAGTTCCAACACCACAAATTTGACGCCCTCATGATGATTGGTGGGTTTGAAGCATTCAGTGCGTTATTGATTTTGGAAGAAGGCAGAAAACACTATCCCGCATTCCATATTCCAATGGTGCATTTACCTGCAACGATAAGTAACAATGTGCCGATGACGGAGCATAGTTTGGGTAGCGATACGAGTCTGAACGCGCTTGTGGATGCTTGCGATGCAATTAAGCAGAGTGCGAGTGCGAGTAGGAATCGAGTGTTCGTAGTTGAGACACAGGGAGGCAAGTGTGGGTACGTCGCTACCATGGGTGCTTTGGCGGTGAGCAGATATTATCTTATGTATGGACATATCTCATTGTGAATACAGACGGGAGCAACACTGGTGTATACGCCTGAGCAGGGTATGGATTTGGACACGTTGAGGAGGGATGTCAGGTTCCTCAAGACAAGGTACACTCTGGATGCCAAAGGGAAGAGCGAAGGACGTCTTGTCATAAGGTATGTGTGGTAATCGTGTTAACTTGAACCAAACTTGATATTAAGGCCATTTAGGAATGAACAAGCTTCTCAGGTCTATACTACAGACGTGATTACTAAGATGCTGAAGGAGGAAGGAGGAGCCCTGTTTGATTCCCGCTCTGCATCGCTCGGACACACACTTCAGGGCGGTGTTCCCTCTCCCATGGACCGTGCACGAGCAGTCCGGCTCACGTTGAAATGCATGGCGTTCATTGAACGATACCATGAGCAGCTCTTAAAGCAACCCTTAAAAACTAGACACGCCACCCCCGACTCTGCAGCAGTCATCACAATCCAGTCGAGCTCTGTACAGTGGGTCCCTGTCCAAGAGATGGTGCAATATGCCGATATGCAAAACCGAAGAGGTAAGAAGCCTTGGTGGGATGGCGTAAAAGGTTTGGTCGAGGCGTTGGCTGGTAGACCCGAATTGATTGGAATTCACGCCAAGGATCTTGCAGCCTTGTAAGTAGAAGTAGAGAAGAAATGTATAGAATTTTGTATCCTTAACACCTATCACTACGGGCAATAACGACTTTCCGCAGTGAGGAAATCGTGAGGAAAATTTGAGGAAATTGTGATCGAGCATTCCTATTGGTCGATCACAATTTCCTCAAATTTTCCTCACGTTTTCCTCACCGCGGAAAGTCGCTCTTGCCCGTAGTGTATGACTTTGGGCCAATGCAACGCCGAAATTTCATATTTATAATTATTTATTTATTAAAACTGATGACACGTGAAGAATGTTGGGGGACAACAGGTGCAAATACCACGTGCTTCCGACGTTTGTTGAGTCGGATCCTCCATCTCCTAACCACCCAGCTATTCTTTTATCATGTCTCCTCGTCCACCCCTTCCTTCACAATATGCGAATCCCCATATCAAAGCGACAAGTGCGTGTACTATCGCAAATTATCATGTCTCGAAACTTACCAACTCGCTTCCTAGTCGATTCCGGTAACCTTCCCCCGGTCAAGTATCAGATCCTCCATTGTAAAGGACAGGACATTCTTGTAAGTTATCATCATGTTCTTTCATACGTCTTAGCTGATTTCATACAGGTAGGAAGGATGAAGATTGAAACACCGACTGTATATACTCCTTATTCTGCATCCTGTTCCGAATCGACGCTCATCGTCTCTTATCTCTTTTCAGCCATCTGGTCATGCCTTCATTCTCCGTCGGTATGATACTGGTGCTATCAGTCTCACCACTATGTTCCGTGCCGCCTTTCCTAATGCTTCGGACGCCGATGAGTCCACCGAAGTCCAGTGGGTTAAAGACACGTACGATCTCACCGGCACCAACGGAAACTCGAGAGAAACCAGTATTACACGTTTGGCGGGCACCTGGGTAACTCCGAAACTGGCATTGGAATTGGGGCGAGCATACAAGTTGGGAGAATTAATCACCTCCGTCGTAGATGCCAACCCAGATCCGAATGCGAATTATAGAAGGAGTGGGAAGAGTGCAGCAGCTGCAAATGGTGCCACAACACCAACGACCAAGCCTCCGTCGACTGCAAGTTCTGCAAAGTCTTCGTTTGTCAAAGCCGAATCACCAACAGCGCCTAATCCTCCCAAGCGTAGAAAAGAGTCTTCCCCTGCTGCAGCAGAAACGACCTCTACTGTAGATGTCAAGGTAGAGATCAAGAGAGAAAAAGTCGCAGCCACACCTCTTCGTCGTTCCACGAGAACGAAGAGCCCTGCTCCTTCGTCGGTCAAGCCCAAATCGTCTTCTTCGTCGACATCCCCTGTTGCCACCAGGACCACTAAACGGGTGACCCGACGAGAAATCAAGGAAGAGATTACTCCGTCGGATGAAACAATCGTCGAAGATGAGGCTGAGGCGGTGGATTATGTTGCTGGGGAAGAACTTCGGCAACAAGATATCATTGAACAAAAGGTGCTAATTGAGAATCTTAAAGCACAGCGAGAGGCGGCTATGCAAGAAAGTCAGGCGAATGGGGACGAAAAGGTTGTGTCGAAGAGAGCAAGGCAAGATGTCGAGGAAGAAGAAAAATTGAAGTTCAATTTCAAAGAACCTGAGATCGGAGAGAGAGCAATAGCTACCAACAGAAGGGTACCTGGATATCTCGAGAGACTTCCTCCCGAACGTCAAGGACTCGCCGTTGGAGTTGCCGCGTTTGTATTCGGAGTTGGGGCTATGTGCGTTCTCGTTTGACTTTATTGTACGTTAACTAATCCGTTTATCCATTAGGTTCCTTCCTGCATTCCTCTCGTGAGCAAAGGAACTGTTCTTCCATTCTTCCTATCTGTCATCTTCCTCTCGTCATTATTCTTTCTGCTGTCATCCCTTAGCTATCCTTATATCCTCCCAGACTACAAGTTGTATGAATATGACTCCTCTCCTACCCGTATTCCTTTCCTCTATGTCAATTTGATGTCCCTGCTTCCGACCAGACCACGACCCATTATTTTAACGTTGTGCTCACTGTTTTGTGTTTCATTTTCTGGATCTCTACCTTTACTATCTTGTTTCTACTTGTCTCTAGTTTGTCTATTTGTCATCAGGATGTTATTTCAACCAACACCAGCCCTTTTTTATGAGTTTCCTCTTCGTTTTGTGTTGTAGAATTTTGATGGTAATCGGTATTATATTGACACTCCTTTCTCCGTTACAAACTTGTCTTAAGGACAAGTTGATCTTTTGCTCTTTCTCATGACATCTTCCAGGGGGCGAGCAACAACAGTTTTGCCACCCGTCTCATTGTTCTAGACAGTCATGACCCTCTCTTGACAAAAAGCTTATAGGAAAAGGTTACTATACCCGAAAACGGTACATTCTACCTAGCGGTCAGTCTTCTCGTACATTGCATGTTGACCTCCTGTTCGAGACTAATCAATATCCTGTAGATGCTGGAAGCACCTGCTTGGAGACGTTGTGTCCCCGTGATTAATTTAGATGAGCGGGACTGGTTCTCCTCATCAGTATCTCCCCCTCGTTCGAATGGATTCAAGAGTTCCCATATCTAAATATACGGATGCCACGAAGCAAAATCTTTGAAGAATCAATTGCATGTGCGAGCTACGTCTCGTGAACATTGTGAATGTATACGCACCCTATATAGATATAATTACCTTCTTCGTGTCGTGTTGCATGTTCACTAACGCGAATGTTGAAAACCAAGACCTCTGCTTTCACTGCTATCCGACTAACCACATCCACGTTTTTGGTCAAAGAAACCAACGACATTTTCGAAGAACATCCTCATATCTACGTCAAACTAGTACCATCGTCTAACACCGTCCTTGTTATCGATACTGGATGCGGGGGCCAGTCCAACGATGAAGACGTGGAGATCACGAGTTTGAGAGAATTCATAGAGACGTTTCCTGTCATAGATAACAATGGGAAACCGTTGAATCCAGGGGGTTCCATGAAGTATGTTGTGGCGACTACCCATTGTCATTATGATCATATCCGTACGTGTTTTTGAGATATACACGTATTTCCACATTTTCAATGGCAGATTTTTACAGTGGCAGTCGAGCAATTGTAGGTTTTGAGAAGATTCTAAGATAAAATGACGTTCTGACCTGCAATACTAATAACTAAATATGTAGTCATGATAGCATGATCCTCGCTTCGTCACACTCGACATCCTTCCTCTCCGAAGGCAAGATCCCAGAACACAGCCTCTGCAACTTTCTGGGGATCAAAACTCCTGTATACTCTCCTACACTGGTGCCCCATAACTTTACCATCCACTCTCCCGACCACATCAAGACTTCACTGGGGGTACAAGTTCTTCACACTCCCGGACACACTCCCGACGAAATCGCACTCTATGATTCAACTGAAAGGATGTTGTACGTGGGGGACACGTTGTACGAAGATGCGCCAATCATATTTCCCAAAGAAGGCTCGATAGTCATCTGGTTGGCTTCAATCGAATTTTTGGTTTCCTTTGTTCAATCGAACCAGGTCGGAGGAGAAATCATGTTGAATGCTGGACATTGTACCGCGAAACAAGCAGCCCTGGAAACGCTTCAGTCTGCGAAAATTTTCATTCTGGACGTCGTGGAGGGTAGGGAACCAGTTAAGGGGCGCACAACAAAAAGAGGGGAAGAGACAGTGGAATACAGACAAGTGGGAGGTCGTTACTCGCTAATTTGTCCGGAAAGACTTGTACTCGAAGCTAAGCGAGTGCTCTAAAGGGTGTAGTGCAAGAAGGTGGCTATCTGAAGAGGTTGTGGTACAGACAATGTTACCTCCTTCCGTCTCCAAAACCTATATCTTTCCCCAGAGATGCAAGAAAGAGGTCTGCGTCCTCGTGTATTGAAGTCTTGGATGTTTTCGTTTGTTGTGTATGCATGGAAGCCTCTAAAACTGCCAGGGGATCGACAGTAGAACTTGATGAAATCAGACTGGTAGCTTCAGATGCGGTGGGGTCATCTTTTGACTGGTTGTTACTGGACAAAGGTTCCTTATGGTCTTGCTCCTCGGTCCCTTGTAATTTCCTTCGTTTGGCGTTGTTGGATGCGAGCATCTGCTTTCTAGCCTCCAAGTTTCTCTTCCTGGCCCCTCCTTTCACCGATTCTTCTTCCCTCATGCCCTCTCGTTCACCGGGGCGAATGTCTATAGCTCCTGTCTCTTGTCGCATCTCTTTTGTCTTCATCCTTTCTGCCCTGAGTTCTTCCATCTCTCGTTCTCTTTCTGCTTTATTCGCGGAAAAATTGTAAAAGAGCGCGCCCTTATCACGGACTTCTCGACCGGCATCATAATGAGTATCTATAGGATTATTCTCTTCAGCATACTCCTGATTTATTTTGTCAATCCGTTCGGTGGTTGGTTCGTAAGTGGCGAAGAAAGGATTCGCAGGATTGTCTGAAAAAGTCAGTTTGAATACTGTGGAGGCAGTTCGAGTATCCAAGGAGTCTTACAAATGACTTCATCCCTGTTCAATAGTATGAGTACAAAACATGAGATCAAATAAATTGCGACTCACTCGTCGACTTCCTCTTGCTCTTTCGAGCGATCCGGCAAAAACTCACGAGGAACTTTGGATCTACGCGCGGAGCGGGTACGTCCAAGTTCGTCCACATATTCAACAATAGGATCATCCTCAAATCGATGTTAACGCTGTGAATACTGTCCCTGCTAGTGAAGCAAACGTACTTCGTATGGCTTTGGAACAGTCAAAGATTCGTCCACATCGTCGCTATCAGATTCCCATGCATCGATTCCCTTGCTTTCAAACTTGTATACCAAAGGTCAATCGAGCGTCGAGTAATAACAGAAGATAAATTAGTAACTACTCACATCGACCAGAACGTTATTGTACTGTTGTTCACTTAAACCTGCTCCTTTTCCTCGTTTGAGTTTGTCGTACGTTCTTGATTTGCGCTCCAGGATAGAACGTGCTGATTCTACCTGTCGCCTGCTTTGAATATCTTCCTCCACGTCGCGGGCAGCTCTGGCTTGTACACCGACGTTCTGGCGAGCCCATATAGTCGGTTTCTAGATATGACCATTAGAACTATTCCTTGAGCAAACTTCTGACCAACTTTACTGGGACGTTCTCGACCAACAATCCTGCTGCTTCCTGAAGTTTTGTTGCGAGCTGCATCTTGTTCTTGCTTTGCAAGCTCGGCCTTTAAATCGAAGAGACCCCCTGTACTGACCCCGCGACCTTTCTTCTGTTGTGACATGAGCAAGTACCACAAAACTTTGACAAAAGTCTCTCGTGAACTTATTACAACTTGTAATATTGGTCACGCAGTCATATGATCAACATGCCACTTGTGACACTAGTAGTACATTGTACAAGCTATTTACGCGGATATGACTCTCGTCAAGGCTGACTCTCCAGATTACATCTGTTACACTCAATGAAGTACCAATGCTCTAGTCTCCAATAGAGGGGTGAATTCAAGTTGAGATTTGTAGGAAATCAAGATATGTAAGTAGAACAAGATACGAGAAGGTAATTTAGGTCGTTAGAAGGTCATCGTCATAGTCAAGTAGCTAAAAACTATAAGGTCGAAAAGTAAAAAAAAGTTGCCAGTATTTTGGACTTGATGTACGTTAAAAATCTGTTATCTACATTACGACGCACCATCGCGATTTCTTTTCCTCTGCGGCTTCAACTTCGGCAGCCTCCTCAGCAATAGGTTCTGAATTAGCTTTAGAAGTTGAAGTTGAGCTCTCTGGGACTTCAGTTGGAGAGTTTGTCTTCGACGGGGTAAAGATTCCCTGGCCTTGTGCTGTGTCGAGAGCTGCAGGAGGGGGTCTCGAGAACCACCCACCGGGGAAGAACAGAGACGAGGTCGTGGACTCCAGTCTGGCGCGAGACTTGGAGTCTTTGGGCTCCACCGTGTCCAGTGATGTGAGCGACCTGAAAGACAGTCAGGAAAAGAACAATTGTAAAGAGAGAGCGCATACTCTTGTGACCCATTATCTTGAGAAGTGGGGAATAGCTGTTTGTTCTCATCAGTTGAAGGAACATTTTCCACATGAGATTCAACAGTAGGCTGAGACTCGACTACGGTTTCCGCAGCAAGATCTTGACTGGTTCCTTTGTCGTGAGCAGCCTAGCATGGACATGAACAGAGTAACCGAGAAGTACATGGCAGTAGAATATCACCTCTTGGTCTTCAAACCCTTTGTCATTAGCCTTAGCACCTGATATAGAATACACAGAATAGGACGGCGTCCACGGGCGTTCAAGAGGTGCTTCGATCCCCTTGGTTTCCAGAGTCTGCAAACCACGGTGAGATCCCGAATGGCTGAGAACGAAACACCACTTACCGAAGATGTCTCGACTGCATTTTGCGGTGGCTCATAGCTATCATCTTCTCCCTGCTCGGATGGGCCAGTCTGAGTCTCAGTATTTCCCTGTTGAGTCACCGAGTAGCTAGGCATCCAAGGTGACTTGGGTCGTTCAACAACGTCGGCTCTCGATAAGACATCCTCTGCTGAGACAGGTTGGCCCTCAACTTCTGGTACAATTTGAACGTCAGGGACAGAAACCTGTTCCTCATGTGACTGAACGTCAGGCATGTCTGAGAGTGTTTGCACTTCTTGGTCCTGCCCTATACTAGATGCTATGACCTCGACAGTGTTTCGATCTTCGTTTGCCGGTGCTTCAGGAATTATATCTTCCCCGGCCTGTGTAACGAGGTCCTGTGTGGCAATATTATCAACACTCCTAGCTACTCCGGAAGACGACTCTTCTTCGACTTCAGTATGCGGGGCGGGATCATCCTGGTTAACAGGTGCTTCTTGAGTTTCTTCCGATATGTCTACCGTATCTAACTCCAAGCCGTCCTGAACAGAAGTCGAATGCGAAGGAGTCCAAGGTGATGCTGAGCGAGTCTCGTTCTAAGGAATACTGTCAGTTTATGAGTAAATGTACAGAAGTATAAACATACTTCAGCTGATTTCTCTTCGTTTGTCGGGGCAGACTCCTCGATGGCAGGTTCCACAGTGATAGGCGCGATGTTAACTTCAGTGGCAGAGGGGAGAGGGGCAATCAGGGGAATCTCCTCCTCGCTAACAACACCAGGACCTTGACTAGTGACCGAATAACTGGGTGTCCAAGGCGACTTTGGTCTTTCAATGGCATCCTCGACATCTAAATTAGATGAATTATTGATAGCAATACTCGAAGCCTGCCATGGGTTTAGTCATGATAAGAGACAGTGTGGACAGACTATTCATACCATCTCATCCTGAGTAGTATCTCTTTCTGTAATGTTGGTTACGTGAGATTCATCAGCATTGTTGAGACTTTGTTCAGACTCTTCCTTTGCAGCTTGTGTGGCATTGACCGGTTCAACGCTTTCCATTGCAGTAGTGTCGGTTTCGATAGGTGCCTGCTCACGGAATGTTAGCAGAAGTAGATTTCATCAAAGAAAATCAGCACCTGTTCATCAGCTGTAGCCGCTGCGACTACTAATTCGTCCACTTTTGAAGTTTCGGTGGTTTCGAAGGAGTCAGGAACCATGTCATCTGCCAATGTTCTCGTTTCCGGAAGAGGACTGCCTTGACGAGAGACCGAGTAAGAAGGGGTCCATGGCGAAACGGGACGAGAAGTCGTCTAATAGTGTCTTAAATGAAAATTCCAAAGAAAGCGTATTTGTAAACTAACCTGAGTCTCAGTCGCTGCAATGCTTTCGGTAAGTTGAGGCTCGTCTTTCACCTCGTCAGACTGCTCTTCAACTCCATTGGTGCCAGGACCTTGACTCAAAACGCTGTACGACTGGGTCCATGACGGTGATATGGGACGTTCAACGTCGGAAGCATGAACGCTGTCTTGAACATCAGGTTGGATCTTGGGAAAGAATCATTGTGAAACATATTCGAAAAGCGAGTGAGAAGATACTTACATCTTGCGAATCTTCGGTTACAATAATTGGGGTAATCAACGGCTTCATTTCTTCTTCTCCCGCTGACGACTCGATGGTGATGGGTGCACTCTCTGCAGGTATTGCCTGAGTATCGTTCAATTTAGACTCATTTGAAGGGACTGTAGGTTCGGGAAGCTTATCTGCAGTTGTGTCTTCTACCGAAACATCGATCGATGTTTGCGATTCAGTGATGGACATAACAGGTGCAGATTCTCCGACAAACTCTGTCTCAGTAAGTGGAATTTCGGAGGCCTGAGGTTCGGAGGGGACAGACGAAGGTACAAATTCTTCCTCAGCTTCTTTAGAAACGTTGGCCTCGACCTGCTCATCCACCAAGGGTTTAGCAGCTTTCTCCACATGCGTGGAGGCCTCTTCGACTCTGAGTTGATCCTCAATGCCGTCCTCCAAGAGGGCCTCGGAATCAGTAGAGACTGATATTTCAGTCTCGGGAATAAACTCCTCATTCTGTGTAGGCTCCGCTAGTTCAACATCAGCTTCCTGTAGTTGAGTGGTAACAACCGGGGGTTCAGACTGATCGATGACAAGTTCAACCTCGGGCACTGGTTGTACCTCTGCAGGTGCTTCGAAAGAATGTGTAGTCGATTCGGACTCTCCGATCTCCGCGTAAATAGCAGGAACCGCAGACTCGGATTCAGATGCTGGTGGCTCGACAATGGAAGGAGTTTCAGAGATAGTGTCCTCTACAGGCGTTATCTCCTCGACCTGAGCAGATACATCCTCGGCGGCTGCTTCTTCAGGTACGTCAGAACCAGAGTCAAGACCAGATTCAGTTGCTGCGGGTTTGTGTCCGGATACGAGTTCATCAGCTTGTGTGGCACCAGCGGTCTCGATAGCTTCAGCACTGAAGACTTGCGATTCAGGAATAACAGAAGATTCCGAGATCTCTTCGACCAGAGCAGATGCATTCCCCTCAGCGAATTGTTTCGAATGAGTTTGAGTTTCAGGTTCCGAGACCACGACCAGGATGTCAGGAACAGATTCTTGAACAGCGGCATCGACCGAGTCTGCTATGGGTGTTTCAGACGATTCGGCATTTTGATCTGTTTTCAATTCAGGGTCGACAGGCTCGCTATCGGGCAGACTTGAGGTAAGATTCTCTACAATCGCGTCGATAGCATCGTTATCAATCCCTTCCACAGATACAGCACTGGCAATGGGTTTGTCTTCCATTGCATTCTCGTCAACGACTGCTTGTGACGGGGGTTCAGCAACAGGCTCGATCTCGGTTTCAGGAGCAGCATTGATGAGTTCCTCGACCTCCGAGTGACGAAGAACATCTTCGACAAGTGCGGAATCTTGAGCGGGCGTGAGTAAGTCTTCATTGTGACTCGCTACACCCTGAGCCGCAGCGATATTGGCGTCCTCCTCAACGGGAACGATGTTTTCGGTCTCGGAAACAGCAGGAACGTCCTCGACTTGTTGGAGTTCCGACGCGCTAGCCTGCGAAGCGCTGCTTGCAACGTTATCATCCAAAGACGTCTGTAAGTCGGCTGTGGAAACGACATCATCAGACACCCGAGATTGTGGAAGAGCGGTCTCCTCAGTTGGAACACCTTCATCTGATGTAGTATTTTCCACGACCTCAGCCGTAGGTACTCCTTCCTTAACAGCCTCGGGCTCGAGATTAGAGGACTCAACCGGGGCAGAAATGACCTTCTTTATTGGTTCGGCAAGTGGTTCCGACTGGCTGACAAGTTCTTCAGCTTCAACTGGTGCAGCCGGTTGAGCTACCTCTAGTTCCGTTGGTACATTATCATTGCCGGCAATGGAAATACCATCAGCTTCATCCTTTGCGGAGACTGAGGATTCGGGAGAGACAGGCGGCTCGGCAACTTCTGTTGGAAAGTGATCGTTGGTATCGACAGGTTCACCAGTCAATTTATCCGCAGGCATTTCGATTGACTCCTCTACGGAAGCTTGTGAGTCGGTTGCAACAGAGGATTCTACTGGAACAGTGTCATTGATATCTGTTTGCGTAACGGGGTATTGTTCAGCAGCTGAAGCCAAATCTGTCCCCTTTTCAATTGATTCAGCAACAGCAGGAGTGGGAATAATCTCCGCGGTGGATTGAGCATCAATCATATCGTCAACGTCCTGTGCAAACAAGTTCTTGGCGGGCTTCTCAGCCGTCGAGTCGGCGACTTCTTCCTGTAACGAGCCGGGTTGGACACTCGTATGATCAATGTCCAGACTGGAATGTTCAGAATGATGTGACTTCGAATTATGACCAGTAACAGCGACAGAAGGCGTCTCAGAATTGGTGGAAATGTCGGACGTTTGTTCAGCGTCATTGATATCTTGAACGGCGACATCTTTGTCTCCAATCAGACCTCTATCATGAAATAACTTCAAATGTGAATGTGAAAGTGCGTACCAATGAGACCTTCTTGGACAATGATCGACTTGTCGATGACTTGCGTAGTTTCGGGAAATTCTTCTCCTTGCACCTCAACCGCCTGTCCCTCCTCAACATCCTTTTTCTCTAGAACAATGTCAAGATTATCATCTACGGCACTGTCTGGTGCACCCGTCGCGTCAGCGTCTACTTTTTGAGGATCCGTGCCACCTTCTTTCGCGTCTCCGGAAGTCGACTGTTCAACCTGAAAGAAACAGATAAAAATATATGAGAAATCAGAAATTCAAGACCGTAGGTTGAACTCACTTCCACAAACGTACTCCGGTCTGCTGGTATAGCGTTGTTCTGAGATGACTCGATCAGTTTATCTTAAACTGAGCGAAACACAGTGCAAATTCTTCTTACATCCTCTAAGCCGCTACTCAAAACGGGGTCAGCATCGGGCTTGGAATCCTAGGGAAATGAAAGATCAAAGACGAATCTCTCAGATAATCTCTCAACGATACACACCATCACAACTTCTTCGCCTTCTGTAGGTAACTCTAGTTCATGCGTAGAGTCTCCATTTGTCACGATAGTACTCTTCATTTCCGCGTCTTCCACAACAGGTTCTTTCGAGAGTATCTGAACGACAGAAGGTTGAGCTTCTTCTGACGCGACAGGCAAAGCGTCGACCACATCAACAGTAGCCATGGGTAGTCAGACGAGTGTAGAGCTACACGAGGTCTAAACCGGGAAGAGAGCAAGCAAGACGAAAAAGGTTAGCACAGTGGCAGCTGGCACTTGACAAGTGCCTCGTGGCCAGAACAGAAGCTCTCAGCTTCTTCAACTTCGCGTCGAGAAAAATGATCAGTATCACGTGTTCGTGTCAATATGAGATCTAATACTTCCACTGCCAGATACTTCAGGATACTTCCCGATTCATAAACTCAGTAAGTAGTTCCGAACTTTTGTAGACAGACTTTTGAATAATTATCGATGGAGACTACTGTAGGTAGGTACTTGAGAGCTAGGGTCCCCGGTATCAAACAAAAAAGACGTAATGGAAGTAGCCAAGTCAAGTGAAACAGAAAAAGTATCGTAAAAAATTTGTCTGAAGGGTCCGTAGTCAGAATCGCAAATGCAGTATCAGATCATTTTAGATAGCAGCAGCGATACCCAAGAAGCCAGCGATACCAGCAAGACCGTAGGAGACAACCTGGTGTGAAGCAGCGTTGGAGGAAGCTGAGGCAGGTGCGGAGCTAGCTGAGGAGGATCCAGAAGAACTGCCGGTAGTCCGAGAGGTAGTACCAGTAGAAGTTCCGGAAGAGGCACCAGTACCAGTGCTACCACAACAAGTCAGGAATTGTTATAAGCTCTTGGTTGCACATCTCTTACCTGGCAGCAGCACCGGTGGAACCACTTGCAACAGTTGAAGAACTTACACAACTAGAAAGCATGTTTATCTTTTTGAAATACAACGCAAAAAGATAAATACCTGCTGTCACTGCTGGACTGAATGTTCACAGCATCAGAGAATGCAATGGTACCAGTTGAATCCCTAATTTGGAGGGTACTGGAAAGCAAGATATCAGTAACACACGAAACAAAATACCACGAACGGCTCACATGGAGGTTCCACCGGCAATGTCAACGGTCCAAGTTATGGAAGTAGAATCGGTGGAATCGAACGACTTGAGCTGTACACTGTATGAGACCTAGCACAGATTTTGTAATCATTCAAGATGAACGTACGGGCGTAGCAGCTGCTTGGCCACCTATGTCGCAACTATCACGTTAGCATACAGCATCTCAGGATTGTTACGATAATTGTACCTGGAAGGATTGACAAGAAGTAGGGAGCGGTGCCGTCCGACCACGAGAGCAAGGAGGGTTCTAAAACGGAGCATGTAAGGTGTCAAGCAAGTAGCATACTTTGTTGCTTTTACGCACGGCATTGAACAATTCCAGTCCTATCCGACAGCGAGGTTAGAGATAAGTTTAAAGGACGAACAGGAACTAGGAACTCACGGGGTATTGATAGTCAACCCGAAAATGGTGGGGAGAAGGGAAGCGACTGTGGTGGTGGCAACCAAAAATTTCATAGTAAAAAGAATGTCTGGAAAACAAGGACAAAGGCTAGGGGATGGCACGGGGAACTTTGGTAGGGAAACTTTGACTACGGCTCCTTTAAATACTCAGCACTAGCGAATTACGGAATATGTAACGGGTATTATGAAACAACTACGCAGCAACGAAAATTTATCCTATCATGATGTAACCAAGAAAAGTTTGAGAGCTGCGAGCCTGTGGATCGCACAAGTGTTCCCTGGTAATTTATGGAAACACATTTAGAGTCCGATCCAACTGCTCCGACCTCCGGCATTGTGGAGACTAGTGTGCCCAATTTTAATGAGAGCACGTCTAGTTGAAAAGGGATCCAGAACAACGGAGGTCCTACGCTCAGGGGCAATGTCCACAGCGTCAATAAGGGGACTAGCAGTTACAGGTACGCCAGCATTAGACATAGGTATCGGAGGGGTAGAAGGGTTTGATGTAGGACCGATATCTGAACCAAGTCCATATAAGAACGACTCAGCGTGCCATTCATACCACACCTGACGTTGGTTAGTTAAACGCCAAATTGAAACTTGGAGCTCAGAATTGCTTGGTAAATAAAGGGGTTCCTAGGTTTCTTAGTCCGGGTTACATAGATAATTGAGATAGAAACTGACCTTGAATGGAAAGAAGAGAGGAAACCAGCTGAGCATATCCTTCGAGATTTGGTCCTTCCTATGTGGATGAATGCTCAATCCAATGTTCCTGTATAGGACCGCTTCGAAATAACCGGCTAGACCACTAAAAGAGACGAGGTCAGTAAAAAAATAGAAGCACTAGCTCGCCAAGCCCACTGGAGTACACCCGCGTGAGGAATATGAAAACGTAATTTCGCAAATCGAGAATTATGGCTGTTCGTCAAAGGTAGACCTGTCGGGAATTGAGACTGAATTCCATGAGAACGAAAACATTACAGAAGACTGACCCTGAGAATTGAGAACCGTTTCTTTTCTAGGATGCTCGAATTCCCAACACTCTTGGATTTGCGGGCCACATTGGCCACTAGGGCCTCCACCATTGCCACTAAGAAGGTTGACAGCTTGAAACATGACAACGTATGGTATTTCTAAATTTTTATCGTCTTTTGTGGACCTAGCTTCGTTGTACAACTTGGAGGATGACAAGGGCGCGAGATGAGCAGTGTAAGAAGAAGGAATTGAAATTCCATCAGCTGCGTGGCGAACAAAAAATAAGTCCAGTGTCAAACCAAGAAAGCAAAGTCGATGTTACGTTTAAGCAACCTCATGGCTCCATCTAAACATTCTGGACTAAGTTCATTGTCCCCAAAGGATCCCAATAGTTCGCTAACAAGTATGTCGACTTGCTCTGGCAACTCAATCATCCTCATGTCACCAAACAGCAACTGTACTTTATCTTTCCACTCGTTGCGTTGGCGTCCCTGCAAACTGTGCATCATTACCATCAATTAGAAAATGTGATTGACGCAGTAAGCGTACGTCACAAATGCATTCGGATTTTTCTCCACGGCGTAGATGAAAGCCTCACGGTTCGATCTTTGAATGGCAGAGAGACATCGAGCAACCAGGGGCCCTCGGCCTGCTCCTGCTACGCAAACGACACTGTAGATGGTCAGTAAACGATTCAATTTGAGATGAAGGAAATCTCACATTCTACCGTCCTCGTGCCATTCCGAAATCGCTCGGAATACAGCCTAAAAGCACAGGTTCAGAAGACCTGAACCCGGAAAACGTAGCAATTACCTCTTCGTAATTTTTGTATTTTACGGGATCTTGCTCGAATGTTTGATAGGTGATACTTTGCAGATTGTCCATCAGAGGCTAGGCAAAATCATTTCAGAAGGCACACAAGATAGGCCGATATAAGAGCAGACCTGCAACGGAGCCTGCAGATAATCCTGATAGCCTTGGGCGAAATTTTCGACAGTACCGGATTTTTCTGCAGCTTGCACGACAGGACTAGTTCTCTCTAGGTGTCTGATGTATTGGGAATATGCGGCTTCAGTCCCCTTGGCATGTATTCCGGAAGATACTCCTGAGAGTATGATGTTAGGTCGATGCTATAATTTGCCCGTTAAGAGGAGCTTCAGGATCGGGCTGTAAACTTACTGCCATGCTATCGCGGATGAATATCTGGGTTGGCTTAGGAAGAACAGGGTATCCTTTCGCATTCGCGATGAACGTCGAGGCAGGGAGGAAGATATAGCGCACAGCTTCGGCTGACCATTTTCCAAGTACGCCTGGGCTGTTAGGAAGAGGAGGGGTAAGGTCGAGAGCTATAGGTGGAAGAATTAGATTAAGCTAACAGTGTTTTTGTCAGTACTGACCTAGCGAAAGGCGAGGATTGTAATCACATAAAGATCTAATGAGATCCCAAGTTTCCCAAGACGCGTCGATATGTTCCTCCAAAGTCTTCGGGTGAGAGGTACTTTGTAAACTTTGCGACACGACTAGACGAGGGGTTGAAGGAAGCGAAGAACCTAGACTGGAAGATCTTTGTATCGTCGGCGACGAAAGCAGAGACCGTCCGGATAGCGAAGACGTTGGAGACAATGGATCTTGTGCAATATTAGGATCATAGACTGGCAGACGGATCGCCAAATTCATGAATGGAGAGCTCTGGAGGCACGCGTTCACGACGCGAGCATAGCAAGTGGCGTATTGACGGTTCCGAGGGGCAGGGAGAATGGCAGTTTGAATGTTGAGATAAGAGGCATAGCTCAATTCTTGCTGGAGTGCCTATTGCAAAGACACGTCGTTATCGTTCATATAGGAAAAAAATCGCGCATTTAGCTCACAATTTCGGCATCAAAACGGATCCAATCGTCGTCCGTATCCAATTCTAGCCACTCCGAGATGATGGCCGTGGATCCCTCGGCCTCGTCTGTTCATGTTAGATTTTAGGTCAAAAGCCGCCACCGTCATACCCAGTAACTCACCCAATCTAGTCATTGTCACCTCATCTGCTTCGAACACGGGCTTTGCTCTCCATACCTCTGCCTTTTTCTCCGCAGTCGCATCTCTGCTCATGAGCTTGCTTTCCCTCCTGCTCTCTCTCTTCTTCCTTTCGTCCCCGGAGGAAGATGGAACTAAGCACATGTTTGTCCATCGTTTCTTCCAAGCATCGGTTGTGAGAGGCAGACAGACACCATCATACCCTTTTTCACGCGCATCGGAGGTGAGTCCCAAGATGGGGGTTTCGTGAGATTCAGTAGTTTGCACCTGAGATATATCCGACAGAGTTAGGTGGGCAGATATAGAAGAGTATTGAGAAGGATTCCACGAAGACATGTTTAAGCAGTTGAAGAGAAAAACTGCCGGCGGCACTTCACGCTCTCCTTCAAATCGTCATCGCCGACAAACGGAAGGCTCGATGACTCTTCCAACAGAACTTTTGCGTGAAGTTGTTCTATTCCTCTTAAATGAGCCCAATCTGCAAACTCTGCAAGCTTCCTTGGAGGGCTTTGGTGTCCCAGTAAAACCCGAATGGGAAATAATATCGTCATTTTCTATATGCTCGAGAACTTTCCGTGCTCTGGCTCTGGAGGGATGGTTTTGGACTCTGCGGGTAAAACACCCGGAAGATCTCGTCGACGAAAGTCTGATTTTCCCTGAGATCAAGACATCCTGGACAAGGTATATCCCAAGTCGAATTTATCCAACTGCATATTTCAACACGATTCAAGGGAATTGCATTGTGTCTTCAGCGAGACTTGCTATAATGTTCTATGGAATATCGACGATTTCAAACATCTTCGGAAGATTCGCTTTGATTTGCGAACCTCGCGAGCATTAAACGACTCTGAATTACTGACTTCCGACCGTAGGCTTCCGTTTTCAAATCTTACGTCTACGATCACCGAGTTGGATCTCAGAGGTAGCTCGTGGCCCTCTCCCTTCATCACTCAGAGTATTTCCAACACATTCCCCTCCTTGAAAACACTTCGCATGCGACAAGGCATGATTTGGTGTGGGTTATGTCACACATGTAGCGTACCACAATTTAAGGAACCTGGCCCAGAATTCATCGTATACAGTGACATACGTGGTCTACCAGTAAGTTTATCCTACCTTGGCGAAATCTACTTACACTGGCTTCAGCGACATTACTCCCAGACCCTTTCATCCTTGTCCAATCTTCAATCCATTCACCTCACCGTTGGAAACTTGGCCTCTGGCGAGACTATTCTTAGGACCGGCGACTCAAACAACGATATTTTCTGGTCTGGCGAATGTGATAGCTGCATGGCACTTCTTTACCAGGACGATACTTTTCGACAACAATGGGTTTCCAAAAAGCAATCCTTCTTAGACAACCCAGAATTTCTCAAACCTCCACAACTGGAGAAAGTCGAATGGGTTTTCTGGCGATTGACAAGTGAAGATGTTCACGAATACTGGGAGGAAATTTCCGATACTGAGGGTGACGATGAAGCCGTTGGACAGCAAACTCACGGCAATAATGATGAAAAACAGGACGAGGTAAGTACATAGTATGACTATCCCAAATTTGGGTGTGAACAAATGACGTATACAATAATCTTGGGTTCACCATGAATTGGCCCTTTAGGTTTTTTGATGAGTGGCTTTCTCGGTGATACGTGCAATTGTTCCTCGTTCTCGTCTACGGATAAAGGAGAAAATAGCACTGGGGAAACAGAACCAAACCCGATGTTCTTCCTGTTCGTCGGAATGCACCAGATAAATCGTTTCATTCTTTTGCTTCACTGTAATTTCCCCGGATTTTCTCCACTCACTGAAACCGTCCTGTGGTTCACTGTACACCGATCGTATAAAAGCCTAACCATTTTGCTTTGTGTCCTCCCATTTTCAAACACTCAGCACTTTCTTCACCTTTACACCTGCTTTATCGGGTATCCCCAGCATCTAGCATAATGGTCAACTTCACTATTCTCGCTGGAGGTTATGATGTTTTTATTGCCTCCTATCTTTTTAACTCAGACGCTGGCTCTCTGAGTGTGACTGGTAGATACACCTCGGGCGCTAACCCTTCATGGATTACTCCTGGTATAAACAACCGAAGTATTTTATAGTACGTCCTTCAAATTGATCTTCTACTAGGACTTGTTGATAACTTCTCCGTCAAATAGCGCCACCAATGAAGATCCTTCTGGCGCACTCCAATCCTTTACAGTCACTCCCGACGGTGTTCTATCTTCCGCCATAAACACCATCAGCTCCGGAGGCGATAGCCCTGCTTTCGCTACCGCACTATCAACTGGTCAAGCAGCTGTGATGAATTACAACTCAGGAGATGGACGCATTGTGCCCTTGACGGATGATGGATTGGGATTTGATGATTTTGCCCCCTCGGCTGCACTAATCAAGTTCCCTGTCCCGACCGCTCCTACTAGCGAGGGTGTTTCGCACCCGCACATGGCCCTGGAACACGGGGAGGAAATCTTTATACCAGACTTGGTAAGTATCTTGCATTGACGCGCCATGACATGTCTCCTAAAACTAGCTCTTTCCCTATCCTAGGGCGGCGACATGATATGGCGTCTAAGCCAAAACAATGGAAACTGGGCAATTACTGGCTCTATTCCTCAACCACCAAGTAGTGGACCGAGGCATATCGCTATTCTTGGTTGGTTCTATCCACGTTAACGTTCTTTAGTGTCACCGAAACTCAAACCCTCAACTTTACCAATTGTAGGTGATCGTCTGTTGACCTTGCATGAACTTGCTTCCACCCTCACCGTGCAACCCATTCCGGCATCCCCGAATGGTACCTCCGAAATCATCGACCAAGTTTCCATCATTCCCGATGAAACCCCTGCGGGTGCATCCTACGCCGCTGCCGAAATTCTCATTCCAAAAACCACTTCCAAGTTCACCACACCATACATCTACGTATCAAACCGTAACGTGGGAACACAAGACCCAAGTGGAAAAGGAGATTCCATTGCCATCTTCGAGCTCGTTGATGTCGGCACACCCAACGAAAACTTGAAGCTGATCAGACAAGTCTTCACTGGTCTCGATCAAATCCGCGGAATGGAGATTGGCCTGGAAGAAAACGGAGGAGACGAATTCCTGATTGCTGCTGGTGTAGCAGGGTCCGCGGGTACTGTAGTCTACCGACGAGTCGACGGAGGAAGCAATCTAGAGGAAATTGCTAGGAACTTAGATATTCCTACAAGAACTAGTTTCATATGGCTCTAATGTTGCGTTATAATTCTACTCAGGATGATGTGGCAAAGTGGCTAGAGAGAGTACAAGTATTCAATATGTGCAATAAACACTTCTTTTATATCCAAATTATCCAGGCCTAACATATCTATGTATACCCATTGATTAGCTTGACAACAAGATATTCCCTGTGGACTTACGTAGCATCAATCTGCTTCAGCTGCTTCAGTGCGAGCATGACTTTCCGACGATAGCCAGTCATGTCGTTTTTCTGGCATGGATTTGCTTCCAGATAGATCGTTTGTAAAGTTGATATATGACTGAGTTGCGAATCGAGGGCAGATAAATCGGGTATTTGATTCCCATTCATCTGCAAAGTATTTTACTGTAGATAGTGTCAAAATAGTAATGAACGTCACCTACCCATAACTCCTCCAATTCGGTCAAGTGTGAAAGATTTTCTATAGCGGATACGAAGTTGTTGCACACGTCGAGAGTGCGTAGGTGAACCTAAATATAACAAGGCGTCACGGAAATAATCCGTTTACAAAGAAAATAACGATCAAACTTACATTGTGGTCAAGTCCCTCGAGCCGTTTGACTCCGTTATGACTGAGGTACAACTCTTCCAGTTCAGTAAGTTCCTCCAAACCTTCTACTACAGTGATACGGTTGGATTGAAGAGATAGTATCTTGAGCCGTTTCAGATGAGATAGATTCTGTGAGTGTCGACATATCAATTATGGAATGTGAGTTTGACGTGAAACAGACGTTACTTCTAGCTTGGTTATTTTATTTTTGCCTAGCCAGAGTTCTTCAAGGTTTACTAACGAGTCCAAGTTTTCTATTTTCTTGTCATGGATGTCGGGCTCAGCCCATGGGAATCAGAGAAAAGTGAGCTCGTACCCGAATACGATTTCCACCAAGCTCGAGACTTCGTAGAGAAATCAGATTGTCTAGGTTTGTAATCGTCGAAATGCGATTTTGAATGAAATACACCGTTGTAAGGGATTTGAGGTGTTTCAAGGAGTCGGGCACAGTACGGAGGAGATTGAAGGACATATCTAGCACACTATCGTACCACCATGGAATTAGCTATCAGCTTACCCTGGGTATCGATCACCACGCACGAGAGGTTTTGAAGCCTTTCCAGAGCAGTACCAGTGTCTTTTATCATGTTGTCATAGAGATCGAGTTCTTCCAACTTCGTTAGCAGGTGGAAAACCTCAGGATCGAGCTGAGAAACATGGTTTTGTCGAAGACATAGCCTCGTCAAATGGTTGGCAAATCTAGCTAACCGCAATTCATCCAATGATCCAATGCGGGCGTGCACAAGGTCTAATTCCTGGTCCCGATACTGGAATGACTACTGCATGACAAGGCAAGAATGGTCGAAAACATACCTCAGTTTCATCGGGCCAATCAGCAAGGAAATCCCCTTCTTCAACTTCGTACGCTTCCTCCTTGTCGTCCTCTTCATCGGAGCTATTGTCATTGGGAATATCAGGGGCTTGCACAATTCGAGTACTGGTACCTAGGGGTTAGATTATCATAGTTTAGATAAGAAATAGCCTACCGCTCTCCAATTTCTAAGACCTTTTGCTCAGTACTATCTGCATTTGAAGGAACAATCTGGGACTCTGCCATGACGGTAGTGTGTAAGTAGGTATTAATAATGTAAATGACCGAGCGGCGAGTCAGTCTAGTTATGTAAGCGTGAGAAATATGACACTCTGAGTCGCACACTGGCAGATACTTAATTCCACCTCAACTTGTCTCCCATATGTTCTGAACACCCTTCGAGGTCATCAATTCCGTGCTATGAACCAAGTTGCGAACCTACATCAGCACTAGTACTAGTCTCGCGATGCATTTGGCATGATAGCTGAAACTTACAATGAAGTCCCAAATTTGCAAAGCGAAACCTCGGCCACCTAGGATGCGTGCTGTTCTCTGCAATAAAGTCAAACTCCTGTCAAACGGCCTGCTCTTCGCATATCTACTATATCACCGGATCACAAATTATACAGGCAACCCTTCCCTAGTTTGACAGATTCTACTTTTTATGCATTTATTTCTCAAGATGGCTACATGATACGTTCAAGGGTTTCCAAAAGAACCAATCGATCAACAACTCATGGTATTTCATCCGATGTTCGTCAGTCAACTTTCATTCTTCACGCTGGCAAGTTGAACGTCCCAATACCCCGATTTGTTCTGTCTGCCTGTCAGTGCATCACCCTGTGCCACTCGGCCGGGTCCGGCGGAGTCTGTGATATTTGATCCTCAAGGTCAGTCGATCAGTGACAATCAAATCAAATCACTCGAGCAGCTACACATCCAGATCAATAATTCCACTCAAGATTTTCATACTATCGTAGATTCGTCTGCTAATCGTTTAGATCTATCTTTTAATCTACATCCTTCCACATCGACCCCGATCATGATCAAGGAAGATAATTTCACTGATCAAGGAAGAACGCTTTCGTTCCGTCGAAGATATCTGTAGAGCTTGCATGATGACCTTGTTCTAGGCTTCAAGATACTCGGAACTCTGGCGAAAACAGCGCCTACAGGACACCACGATGCATTCTTCAAATTACTGTTAGCACAGGCTGGAGCCGGTCCGTATCACAGGTTATTTGGACAAGTGAATACAATTGTGTGGAACACGCCACCAAGAATGCATGTATAACTCGAGGCTTCAGAACATGGACGGCAAACTCGGATATTTAGAGAACACGGAGCCAAGCGGAGCCTCAAGCCTTTCTGATGGTATCCATTGATGTGAAGAATTCAAGAAGTTGAGACTGGAGCAAGGTAGTGCAAATGAAATCCTATTACAAGGTATTGTTATTTCCTAGGAAAGACATACGCTACCAGAGTACACGCTGGATACGGAACAAGACACGAGTTTTACATGATATATATAATATATATGTAGTAGACGGGGATAATAAGGTACTTTAATGCTTCTTTGCGAAGACATGGGGGTTTTCTGTATAGTAATGCAACATTTATCGTATAGTACCATTATCCGAAGACGTAGTTGAAACAATGAAAAGTCCACATTCAAAACCCAATGGAAACACCGACAAAAAACGTGAATAGACAAGGGCAAGAGAAAATGTGATGAGACGGGCGTCTTCGCCTAGAAATTGTACGTCCTGCGAAGGTAAAGGTGTGGAATGGCGTGCAGTGATTCTTTATCCACTGACTAATCCCCGTCCTCGCTCTTCTCGTTCGTAAGCTCTGTATTCCGACCTATCATAAGGCCTATCCTCCTTGTCCAATCGATTAAATTTGCTCGTGCTTTCCCGAAGACTAGTTGTTTCATAGTAATGCTTAGGTTCACCATTGACAGGGGTTTGAGGGTCCCTTGGAGTCCCATCGCGATGACTTTCGCGCTCGAAGGACTGAGAAGGTAGCATTGAAGGTGGATTGGAGGCTAACGGTGATGGAACTGACGACCCATAGAATCCAGCACGATGACCATGCGAATCAGACCCACTAGGATTGTATGGGACAAAATTGGTGGTTGCGGCCGGAGGAGATGGGGAAGGAGTGCCAGTGCTTCGGTGGGGAGCATAGATATCGCTACCTGAACCGGTGGAACCCGCGGATGAGAAAGGCGAGTCCTCGTAGCTGCTACCATATGACCGTCTGACAGATGATGTAGACCCGTAAGGCGGAGTAGACGATGCTTGATAAGGAATCGTAGATGAAGACGGAGCATAAGAAGAGGGTGTACCCGAGCTGACAGGTGAAGGTGTGGAGGCAGGAGGAGATGTGTCACGCTTGAGAATCTTGTCCTTTCGACGTCTGGAACCAGAGGAAGGAACATGACCTTCTTTCTTGGCTCGGGAGCGAGCGTAACGCAGACCGCACCTGTAATGATAAATTCAAGAGAAAAAAGAACGCAGTCAGTGTCAAATGAGTTTTTCGGGAGTTTCGGAACACTGACGCATTACAAAGCTCCTTTTTGCCGCTTGGACCTTTTCTCCATTCCGGACTAGTGGTAGCCTTGCAACTACTGCACTTGAGTACTCCCGAAGGTCGATTGCCGTGCCCGCGACCCTCTCTTGCCCCAGAGCCGGTATTTTCAGCTCTATTGTATTCACGCGAGTTTCCAGGAGAGACTCTTCGACGAGGTGGCGGTACAAGGTCCGCAGAAGAGGGCGACGTCGATATAGGGGATGCGTGATCCTCATTCAGATGATCGGCGCCACTACCAGCGTTGCTCGAGGCAGAAGTATAGGCCGAATAGCCAGGAGAAATGGGTCGATAGCTGTCATGGGTCTGAGACTGCCCACCTAATGAAAGGGAGGCCCCTCCTTGGGGGCTTTCATAGCTTGTAGGCGACCAGTAAGCAGTTCTAAGGCTTTGTACAGTGGGGTGTGTAGGAGGTTGAGAGTTCCAGTTGGAATACGATGGATAATGCGGGGTCACAGAATTCGAATGTTGCTGAGAAGGAGGCACGTATGAATAAGGATGCGAAGACGACGACAAAGAGGGCAAGGTATAGGGTGGTTGATCGTAATACGACGATTGCTGCTGAGGCGGGGGCAGCGAATAAGAGGATGTTGTAGAAGCGTTGTAACCCATAGTGGCTACGGTTGTGTTTGGGATCGATGTAGTAGAAGTACTAGAGTCGTGGACAGATGAAGGTGGTGGTGAAGAAGGAGAGTCAAGTTTGTGGCACGCGAAAATCACACTGCCTGAAGTCGCACGAATACGTCAGATTCACGACGGAGCAAGAACGACTTGCGGACTAGCCCCTAAAGTCCATGCACTTACCATGTGGGATGTATACGGTCTCCACTTGAACGCCTCGCAGGTGTCGACTATCCTTGTACCTCCTAGTACAATTTGTCTTAGCCTCGGTATAGGTTTCACTAAGGTTGACGGTGTGTGCAAAGGCAGCAAAGTCTTGGGCAGATTGGTCCGGAGGCCAACTTAAGAGCAGTGTTCTTCCAGACTCATTATCAAGCATCTGAAACACTCGGTCATGTGAAGAAGTCTGTGGAACGCAGTGCAATAGTCGTCGAGAGAGAAGCTGGATTTGCTCCTGAGACATAAAAGGAGTTCCGCACCAATTTGTCCAAGGAGATTTGACATTCTTGTCGTTGTCACTGGCGGGGTCGATATCTGCAGTTGCATGGATGAAACATAAAACGAGACCTTCCGCAGCGTAATTAAGAACGATGTCAACCGCCATGTAATTTGCATCCAGGGAAACTTTCTCAGCAGAAGGAAACGACGGAGGAGGTCCGTTGTGTCCTAACTGACGACGGACACGGGACAAACGACAAAAACGGGTTCTGAAAGGAACTGAGATTGACAACGCGTCCGGACGGAAGGAAAAACATACCGGGTAATGCTGCCATGGAAGTTCTTCGAGGCGAGAACTTCTCCGAGGTCGACCTTGGCAGTCGCCTGTTCGTCCGGGTGGACAAAGGTCAACAGTGATTCGCCTAAAAGTTCAGTAGCCTGTTCTTCGAGATGGAACTGCAGAACGGGGTCGAGATAAATGAACCGAAGATCTGTAGAGAGCAGAGTCCAATCTGACATATTCGTCAGGATATGAAATGATCGACGGTGATCGCTGCGACTCACAGCACCGATGAAACCCTACTCTGGGGAGCTCTGGGGGTGAAGAAGAAGTTGTAGGATATGTAGGCTGAGTGTTGTATTGCCCGAAGGTCGGAACGGAGGTGGAAGTAGCGCGGTGAGTACCGTTTTCTGCACTGGATGTCGGTGGGTCTGGATCGTAGGGCCTGCTGGGCAGGTGACTCATTGTGGGGAGAGCAAAGGACTAGAGGAACCAGTATGAAAGTCGAATCGATTGAGTGCAGTGATGAGAGACGACTTTAGGAGCACCGCTGCGTCCCGAGTCCCGTGTTTCTGCGACTTGCTTTACCACCACCATGTCCCAACACAACATCTGGGTCGCTGCAGGCGACGGCGACCTCGATCGCGTCAAAGTGTGTTCTCTTTTTTTACAAATCCTTTATCCTAATACCCTTCAGGACCTTGTCGAGAATCATTGCAAGTCCCTCGTCTTTCTTTCCCCGACTACCCCCAACCACCTATCTATTTAGCGGTCTCGCCTAACGCACCCGACCCGTTCACATATACTCCCATGTTAGTTGTCGCCACTTTTTGTTTGTCTCGCTGTCCAACCATACCATAAGGCATGCTGCTGCTTCGTACGGTCGCCTCGAAGTGCTCGACTATCTCATCTCTAAAGGCAGGCCCCTCCTCTTCCATATCATCCGCATTGCGTCGAATTTTTTCTGTCCAGGCGGGGATGTCAACATCGCAGACTCTGATGGCGATACACCACTCTACACTGTAGAGACAGTTGAGACTGCTCGGTATCTCGTTGAAAAGGGTGCCATTGTTGACCGAGTGAATGAGGAAGGGATATCGGTATGTCTTGGTTCTTTTCACCGAATAAACGCGTAAATTTAACTTGCTTTAGCCCATAACACATCTTTCTGAAGACTTCCCCCAAGTTGTTGCTTTTCTACAGACACACTCGTCATTCCCTCCATCGTCCACTTCCCGGACAGCCACATCAACAACCCTGCCAGATGATTCCTCAGTCCCATCGATGGGTCAACAATCGCAATTTGCCCAAAATGCCGCCACTGAGCAGCTAACTTCTTCTCTATTATCTCAAGTTCAAGTTCTCGTCGACCAAGGCATGGATCCCGAACAAGCAGAGGAGGAACTTCGAAGATTAGTCGGTCAGGCAGTCCTGCAAGGTTTGGTGGGTGGTTATTCGATGGCAATGGAAACTGAAGCTAGCTCAAATGAAGGCGACGGTGTGGGCTCCCAGAGACGCGAAGCAGCGTCAGAAGATACTAATAATGACGATAACAAGCGTGCCAGAATAGAAGAATAATATAATTCGTTCTTTGCTCGTATGTACCTGACTATACGTGATCATGATCAAGATCATGTACTCGAAGATGAAAAGAGTCCATTTAGGATACCGACCGCTTTTTACGGAATCGACTAAAGGAACAATCGGTACTCGATATATCACATCACACGCGTGCGGGGAAAGGCTGAGATCTGAATTTACCCCAAGTAACTAGTTCTCATCGAAAACGAGTGACATGGTTGGGAAACACCAATTCCTTCACAAAGCTGCCTTCGTAAACGTGATTCGTTCAAACGCGTCAATAATCGCGTTCGCAAAACAATCCCATGCTTCTTTCGTCTGCCAACGAGATGATGCCTGTAGATTCAATGACAGAATCCCATCGTACTCCCAAGTATTGATTACGATCGTTGATGCACCTGCAGTTCGGATACCAAATGCCCATTGGTTGATGCTAAACACAGTCCGGGGATTGGATGTCGCTACTGATGGACAAAACTGAGAAAACCACGATAGCTTTTGTAGATTGCCCAAAGAAGAGGCCATGACACCAGGAGTAGTTAAAGCGAATGTCTTAACGTTCGACGAAGCGGCGTCTGCGTTTGTCGACACTTGATGGTACATCCGAGGACTTGCTTTAGTCTGAGAAAGAATAACATTAAGCAAATCAGTAAGGAAATAAAGACTCCGAGTTAACTGACCCTGAGTCCCTCCTTGAGCACATTACGAGTGTCTACCACCAAGCCATCCCAAAAGGTCTTGGGTCCATAATTTTTGACGAGATTCCCATCAGGATTGACCTGTATACAATCCCGTATTTTGCTCATATCGTGGTATGTTGGGAAGACACAATTGATTAAACCACCCATGCCCACAGGTTCGCTGACCTTGGAAAACAGAGGGTATATAAAGTGGCGCTGAGGATGTGATGGTAAACAGACATCCACCATGAATACAGGAAACACACACCAAATCAGACACGTTCACCATAACGGTAAAGAATGCTGAATTATTGAAAGATTCTCGTACTTCTTCCCAGACTTTTCCCTTTTCATTGGCGGCACATCTCAGATCAGTCTCGACATCTGCAAGGATAAAGACAGCGTTAATCGCAGCTGTTATACTACATTTGTAACGTTTGCAAGCCGAATTAAACGCGTCCGTCTGGTCCCTTGTCAGAACTATACATCGATTGATGACGTCCTCGTTGGGTTTGACATCCCGTGGTTGTCTAGTGTAACGAAGGAATTGAGACTGAAGTAAAAAATGAAATCAGCAAGTTACAGCAACAAAATCAACTAAAGATACGAACTGGAGGAGGCTCCATACTGTCCGGAAGTGCACCAACGTCAGGTACGACTCGTATCCCAGTGGGTGGTAGTTTGATGACTTCACTTCCCCACTCAATGGAACTGGTAGGCCGAGCCGAGCCTTCAAACACTGCTTGCAGACATTTGTAGTATTGATCGATCACCGGAAAAGTGCCTCGTCCATCTGCAACCCAGTGAGGAGTAGTGAGACTACAGAAAGATTAGCTTTCGACCTTTTGCTGAAGTTAATGAAACAACCGACGCCATCATCCAATGCCCATCCGGCAACGCCGCTATGTGCAATTCAAAAGCATGTCGATTATCTCCTGGCTTCCAATGCGTTGCTTTTAACAACGTTTCCCATTCTGCAAACGGTAAGCTCTCAGGCCTCCACACAATCGTTTTATTCGCCCACGCGTCGACGATGGCCTGATTCTTGGGAACTTCGTACGTGAAAAGAAAGGAATTGTCTTTGGCTTCGAGATTCGATGTACGAATCGCCATCCAGGGAACTATGAACCGTGTTTGGATCCAGGCTGCTTTGACATAAGGTGCGAGCTGCTCTTGTGTCAGAGAGGTCTTCAGTTCGACATCGCCCAATGCGACGATTTGTCCGAAGCCATTTCCAAAGTGACTAGACACACAACAAATTGATCAGGGCTATAGCAAGGAATTGCGAGGCAAGCATAAGAGAGAAATTCATACGTGTTCGTAGCAGACAGTCGCTCTCGTCCATGAAGCCTCCTCGAATAATGAATGCCGTCTTGACTAGTGAAATACAAATCCGTCATGATAGTCGGCCAGTATCTGAATCGTATGTAAAGACGCAAAAGAAATAGAACGTGATCTAGAATGCGTTTGCCAAGCTGAGAAAGAGAAGAAAGTCTAGTGGACGGACAACCAGGCACGTCCCCAGTTTTAACTCGAACGGGCGTTTGAACGAAAACGGCGGGTACCCAGGTTACACGACACTCACATAGCTTTCCGCATGCATACCTGACTTTTCTACTAGCGATATCATGACAGAATAGCCATTTTGACACTACCCTTTCATTACTTTTAGGTAAGTTTGCGACGCATTGTACGGTGGCAGTCGGGTGGCTGACGCGACGGCCGCTCGCAGAAAAACCAGTGTAAAACCAGATTTGATTATATCATGGAACTCATAGAGGCGACCGAGACTTTTGCACCTTGAACATGACGATCTTGAGTCCTTTGGTTCTTCTTCAATTCGCCGTTGCCGAATTCGAAAAGGTAAGTAAAGTGACGATGTCGCAACCTAGAGAAGGATATCGTGCGAAAAAAATACCAACAACGGTAGTTGCGCCCGTAAGTAATCAGTATACGCGGACGTACACAACGATGAAACCTTTGTCACATCCCAGGTGAGATTGCCCGTACTAGTAGTTAGCAAAGGCCACAAGTAAGTACACAGACTACATAGAGTATATCGTACATGCCGTGTAATGTTGAGCAGCTACCTCCCACATTGCATTTCGAGCAAATACCACCGATATCCCTGTCGTCAATGAAACAGGTATCCCATCCTGTAGATGATATCCCGCGATAGACGGTATGCCTCTTCTTCCTGTCCTTAAACCAAGGCCATGGTCAGAACTCGAGCCTCATCCTTTCAACTCAACAACAACATTGATGCACATTATGACCACATAGCTGCATATCAAGAACACTCCCCAGGACCTACTTAACCAATATCCGTTCAAGGGAACGAATACTAGTGTCGTGGCCAACAATGAAAGCAAGCCTATCGTGCTCACGAAAAGGGTTTTGCCAAAGTGAAGTTCGATGTGTGCTTGAGTTTGAAAGAGATTAGAAGGGTTGAATAATCGCGGAAGGAAAGTATTCGGTGTTGGGGACGAGGACTCGGGGAAGGACTGAGACGCGATGTATGTTCCTGAAATACCGATACCGAGAAGGATGTTGAGCATTGGTCCACCAAAACAAGCTGAGAATCCCATAATAGGAGCAAAGGCCTGGAAGAAACATTAAAAGAAAAGTTCCAAATATAATGACTAGGAATGCCTACCGCAATACTCATATTCGCGAGTAGATCCGCTAAGGAATTCCCCACAGCAAAAATCGTCAATCCAATAATTGCATCGCTCAATCCGAATATGAACCCAAATGTTTGCAGAACATTCACCACCTCATCTGCAATAGCCATGATCCAAACTATAGCAACCAAAAAGCCCACCGAACACCTTGCCATCTTGAACGCTTTACTATCCCCCCGTTCGTGATCACGAAGTAACCCCGAAGAAGCGGGTGAGTTAGATGGGCAGAAGATGACGATCAGTGTGGCAAGAGAAACGCCCATGACGCTGGCTGCCAGGAAAAGCCACGGTTGGTGCTCATTTCCACTGAACAGCACCCCTACGCAAAATAGAGGCCCTAGGATTGCCTGAGTAGCAATGAGCCATTTGTTAAACCCAATTCCATGGGGATGCCCATCTTCTATCTCTTCTTCTGCAATTAGCACCCTTTCAACTCCTTCCTCCTCAAATTCTATCAGATTATGGGCAGATCTCTCTTGTCCAAACCTATCTATTAGGGGGTTTGCTGCGTCCTTTTCGAAGTCGGACCTTCCTGCGTGGTAAGGCATGACCACTACAGGCAAGGTCAGTGTCAGCATCATCACTGCGGGTGCGGCAAATACAGCTGCAATTTGGCCAAGAATGCTCTGCGATCTGAACTCGTGCAAGGAAGGGAACAAAGTGTGATAGATTCCGCCAAGAATCCATTTGGTTTTCTCCCATTTTGTCTGTGGAGGCCGTGTGAGATGGTCATTATCATCCTGGGTATCGGTCGGAGTGACTGGTGAAATGGAGATGGTTGGCACAGAAGCCGACATTCTTATGTCAGATGGTGGACTCATGAATGTGCTGCCTGTTGGACTGTTGTTGTGTGATTCCGGTGCGGAGGTGACCCGGATTCTTGGTGATCTGGGTCTTTCGTCCAATGGAATTTGGGATTGTGCTGACAGAGCTGCATCCCAAGGATCTCGCTCTCTGTCATGTTCGTTCCCTAGTGATTGCACAGAGCTCGTGAGAACGGAAGAAGTACGGGTTCTTGAGCGAGCGCTCCTCATGCTTCCGCTCCGATGGTAAGGATGATAATGACCTCCGGCGTACGGTGTGACAGGCGAGTCGAACATACTTAGAGTCGACCCAGCAGAATCTTGGTGTAAGGAGGCCACGACTTGCCTAAATTCGAGTGCACCGACGAGGGAAAAGGAGGGCATATGAGAGAACGTTTGCTGGGGAGTAGAATGACTACCATAGTGTCGCATGTAAGAATTGGGCGTAGGTGAGGGTGTGCGCGAATGAGATCTCGGCGGTAAATCGGTCTGTAAACGCGGTGGATCTGGAGTGGACAACGCCCGGGCTCGGTTCGGAGATGGTATGGGTAAGGAGAGCGTGTCATTGGCCATGGGGGTGGATGCTGTGAAGTAGTGTTAGCAGTTCATACGAAGTGATATGGTTTTTACAACTTACGATCGTCTCTGTACGGCTCAAAAAACTCTGGTGGAGGCCCCGGGACCTCGTCATCTCTGTACTCGGCCCTAGCTATAGCCTCACTCAACCTCTTCCTCTCTAACCTCTTTTCCCAGAAAGTTCCAATGACCACAAACGCAACGTAGAACAGGTACAAAACCACCATCAACGCAGCTTCCCAGAAATGAATTGTCCCATCCCAAAGAATGACCAGTAACAAGCTCACTGCGATCGTAAAGAACCCCACGTCTCGCAGAAATGGCCTGGGATTGACACGGAACGGTTTAATGACACAGATACTACCGACGACGCACGACGTTATAAACGTCGCTGCACCGAGCAGCTCTCCAATAGCTAGAGAGCCTGAATTGGCGCGCATGGCGGAAAAGGTTGCAAAGACGTCTGGAGAACCGTTTCCGAATGCGAGAAAGGTGACACCTGCTACATTCTCGTCAAGACCGAGAAGCTGAGCGATAGTAGCAAGGTTGGGAGTGAAAAAGTCCGAAGCAGAGATGCCGAGGGTGGAGAAGAGAAAGACGAGCCAGAGAAGAAGGGCAGCGAAGATTGCTGGACGGACGGATGGATTAGCACAAAAGTAGTGCTTTAAATAATTTATCGACAGGAAAGTGGTTGAAGCGGGACAGACGTCGGAGACATGAGGACATTGTTCGGAAGGCGGAAATGCAATTGGACCACACTACGAAGAAAGTCAGTACTACTCCCTGTGACCTAAAGAAGCTCAAACCTCTTTTTCAGCAGGCTCAAAGCGTCTGACAAGTAAAGAGGAAGTGGGAGCAGAGTGTATCGCATACCGACTGCGAGACCACAGAAGACACTGAACGACAAAGAATACGACAAAGATGAGTCTCGGAGTGAGCGAGCGACCAGGCATGGAGACAGAACGAGGAGCTTAGAAGAGAAAAGATACAAGCAGCATATGGAACAAAACAGGGATAATTTTCATCTTCCGAGCTGCCGCGTCTATGAAGGTCCCAGCCGGACAAAATCCTTGACAAACAAAATGATGACTTTCCCCTCAACTTCAATTGGCAACGTTCGGACCGACTTTCATTTTTTACTTCTTAAACCATTACACGGTTAGCTCCAAACCAGCCAGTGAACACGTTATGCATTTATGGGTTGCAGCTGCGGATTCTCAAAAAGTATACAGAGTAGATGTCGGGATGGCTGGAGTAGAATTAAATGTCCGATCGTACCACTGTTGACCCCGACTGTTTGTAGGACGAATGGTACAGTGGTATAGGCCGCCAGCGTTGAGCCCCCTATGCTTCCTACTGAGAGTTCGATTACATTTATGTACACATAACGTTTAAGCGGATTTTGCTCCATATAATTATGATGATTCTTTCGCCCGTACATTGACTATCATGAACGGAAACCTGCCAATCGTGCCCGCACTTTCAGCAGCATATTTCAGCTTGAAGAGAGATGTGGATCGGGCGCTCGTGATCCAACATGGTTTCAGTCGTCGGCTGGACCGAGTTCGACAGCAGTGTGTCACATTATTGACCCAAGCACAAGAGGTTTGTACTTTGAGATCAATAAACATTTTTGCTGACATCTCCTGACTCTCAGAACCGACCGCACCTCACTGCAGATGATTTCAGAGCTCTTACAAACAATGTACAAAGAATGCTGGAGGCTGTGGACTACGCTCTTTCTACCTTGCGAGATGTACCAGATGCAGATCCAGAAATTCTCGGTGGTCAGGTGTCTCATACTGGACTGCAAGGACGGCCAGCAATAATGATCGATGCTGATCAACTTGCCAATCTATCAATTAACCGCACACGGCGCACAGATCTTGCAAGCCTTTTTCAATGCAGCACTCGGACTATCCGGCGACGCTTACTGGATTTTGGTCTCTCTGAGCCTGGACCAGCTGTTTATAACGATGAGGAAGATCAACATGGGAATATGATCCGGAGATATCGTCCTGCTCGTTGTGCAGATTTGGCCAATATCTCAGATGACAAACTGGATGAACTAATTTTGTCTATTTACTGCCAGTTTCCTGCCTTTGGTCGGCGAATGATTGATGGATTCCTGATGGAAATGGGTCTTCGAGTACCTCGTCAACGAATTCTGGATTCCTACCACCGCTGTATTGGTCCTTCTATTCGTCCATTTGCTCCGACAAGACTGTATCGGCGGGAATACAGCGTGCCTGGCCCAAATAGTTTATGGCATCATGACGGCCAACACGGTGATTCTTGATTTTTTATTCCGGTACTATACTAATTGCAAGTTCTCGTAGGCTTAATTCATTGGGGAATCATTTTTCATGGGTTTATTGATGGTCATGCACGGTTTGTGCTTGGTGTACGTGCTAATAATAATAATTGTGCAATCACTGTCGGGGAGCTGTTTAAAGACATCACAGCAATCTTTGGATATCCCAGTCGTGTAAGGGGAGATTTTGGTACGGAAAATCTTGTTGTTGCAGCTGAAATGGAAAGAATCCGTGGTTTAGGTAGAGGATCCTATATCTGGGGAAAGTGGGTGGTTTTGGTTATTGAATTGCCTTATGACGGACTTATTGCATGCCCAGGTCTGTCCACAATATACGAATTGAACGTTTGTGGCTTGATCTCACGCAGGGGCTTGGAAAAAAGTGGAAACTCTTTTTTTTGAAACTTGAGTTACACCATGGTCTGGATCGCAATGACGGCGGACACATATGGCTTTTGCACCACCTCTTTTTGGCTGTTATCAACAATGAGCTGGAGCTATGGATTGGCGCATGGAATAATCATACACTTTCTCATCGGACCGAACGACACACCACCCCTAAAGTCATGTATGTGCAGGGGTCTGCTCGCTATGGTCATCGAACTGTTCAAGTCGACCCATCAACGGGCGAAGTATCTGCTTTCATTCCATTGGATGATCCCATCTCGCTGGATACCGAACAAACTGCTGGTTACGGTATTGATTGGGATGACGCACTTGACTCGCGTTTGAGTGGCCATCATCACGAGCAAAATGCTCATCGTTCTGATGAACCGGTGCCCAACATCTACGTAGACAGTGCCCCGGAACAACTGTCACATGTAGAAGTCCTTCAACCGAACTGCCCTTTTTCACATGTCGACATTCGTGAACTGGACGATTTTCTTGATAGTTTTCCTCGCCGATGGGAACCAGATGAAATTTCACGCATTGAAGTCTGGAGGACTGCCTTGGACAAGGCCATAGAAATTCTCACAAGAGGTGTACTAGAGCGCTAACCTCTGGATTCATCAGTACATCAGCGCTTGCGAAGCAGACATGGGTGCAAATGGCACTAGGCATTCCATGCCGCAATGGTGTAGATTCGGTGAATGTGATCTAATGACATATGTGAGATTAGAGCCCACGGAGAACATAGCTCAGCATACCTTGAACCTTTGAGTTGGAGAACGTGGCAACTGATATGATCCGTAAACGGATCGCACGAACTTTTGAACAGCGCCGGGCTTATGGAGGTAGCGGATAAAACTTGACATCCACCTTCGCTCCACCTCAACAAATTCACCACCCTCAGAGTGGGTATACCGAAGACGGTGCAGAACATCGTCAGGTGAACAAACAGTTCGTTCACAATAGAGATCTTCAACGATACCGACTATCTCATCAAGGTTAGTAAAGGATGACGATATCCGTGGCCAGGGATGTGGTCCGGCCTGGGTTTGCTGAGTAAGTTCTAGTCCATCAATCATGGCAGCAAAGATCGGGTGTGATGGTTTCACGGTAGTATAAAAGGGCCCAAACCAGCATCGTCCCACGAGCTCGGCAGTCTTCAGTTCCAAAGCGGAGACACCCATACGGTTGAGCAAAGTATACTAAGTAAAATATGATCAGAAAAACCTGATTTGAAAATAACCAATATACATACAGGAAGATCGGGCCAAACTTCATAGAGGATCATCGCGATTGGATCATCCTGTGTGACAACTGTGACAGGTGGCCAGTGTCGTAGATGATCATATAATGAACTTGCGACATGTTTGACGAGCTTTCGATCAGTACATCTTGAGAGGATATCCTGGGACTCATGTCCGAGCAAGAAGAGCATGACTATTGGGGACAACAAAGGGAGGTCGAGAGCCCATAGAATTGATACTCTAACGAGCAAACCAACTGCACGCCAATACTTGAGGTCTTGCTCAGGAAGGTACGACTGAAAATCAGAATGGAGCAACGCTGGCGACAGAAAATCAGTGTGAGGAACTGAACACCACTTGCTTGCATTGCTGCCTTTGAAAACAATGTCATTGAGACGAGACCAGACATCACGAGCGACACCATCACCCGGTGCATCATTCCTGTTTGATATCTTATTAGAGCAATATATCATGAGAGGGAATCAAAACAAACATACACGGTAAAGGTCCTGGACACTAAATGCATAGTGTCTAGGTCAAGCGCACACGATATGACACCTTCGGAAAGAGGCACCACTCCATTACCCCCATTTGCGAGACTAGTCAAAAGAGTCCAAATGTTAGCAGCCAATGCTTGGGAATTATTGCTCTCAAAGTTCAAAGTGCGGTAAGGACGGGTATGGTGTATATCCCGACAAAATTCGTGCAGATGGCCCAACCATTCATCCAAAGTCTCCGGAAAATGAACATCAGTATTTGATGGACATATGAGGCTATCGATATCCCTCCAGCGGCTAGGAATCTCTGTGTTCAAGAGACGGGGATCGATTCGGACCGGCACAGCCTGAGGGTCATCAAGCTAGGGAACAGATAAGAAAAGAGATCCAGGAGAAGACATAATCCCATACCATTTCCAGCACCTCAGCCTCCTCTTCAATCTGCATGGAATTTGACTGGCATTCAGGGAGGCACTCCACATCCTGAGCAGGCTCAAGTGCCAGTGGAGTGAGAAAGGTGCTCCAGAGGTGAAGCCCGAGGCAATGATGGAGGCCCGAATCGCCATTAAGTGGTCCGACAACAAAACAATCCCTTGGGGCTGGAAGGAGAGATATTTTTACTCGACAGTAAACAAGAAGTAAGAAAAATACCACTGACCTAGAATGACAAAAGGGCGAGTTGAGTTTTCACCTTTGAGTTTTTTCGACATACGAGCAGAGATTTCACGTAATTGTCGAAAGGTGAGATCCTCCGGAGTGGTTGTCCAGTGTAAAAGGGGGTGATCAGCAGATTTGAAGGCACGAAGAATAGTCCATCGCTTTGTGTGAGACGGAGGGTTCGATGATGGGAGAAGATCAGTAAAATGCAGGTCCTCACGGACCATATGATTCGTAAGAGCTTCATCTATCTTGTTAAACACATACTCGTCGTTGGAACCAGAAAACTGGATTTCAAAACAAAGGTGATGCGCTAGGGCATTTTCAATGAAAGCACACTGCTTCGACAGCGCAGGTGCATGGAGCCCCTTGAAGGCAGAGCTTGTCTCGACGTAAGCATTCTCGTCCTATACACAAGTTAAGTAATTATAAAAGTGTACTGCGAAATAACTCACAGGCTCTGTATGCAACACGAAACGCATAAGCATCGCCATGACAGAGCGACGTGTTAAGGATCGGTTTGAAGAACGAGAAGATGATGCAGCACAACGAGGTGCAAGACTATACGGCGAGGCAGCAACACCACGTGGGGCACGTACTGGGATGGAAGTGGAAATTCCTCGCACAGAACGGAGAGATGCACCTGAAGCTTCGCGCTGCTGTCTTTCTCTCTGCGCACGAGCAATACCTTGCATGCGTCGGTCATTGGTCGTTTCTTGATCAACAACTCGTTGCGAGTTTGGGGGAGTCCAAGTCGGAAAATTAGTGTCGGAAGGATCGGAAGAGCTGGACGTTGAGACAGAGGAGGATGATGCTACCGGAATCCAATAAGAGACTGGGATTCAGGAGAGTGCAAAACGTACTAGTGCGGTGGTGCTCATAGTATGGGCGGCCACATGCAGAACATTGTGTTCGGCGTGTCGCTGAAGGATCATTCTACAGAACGAGATAAGAAAATATAGAAAGATCCCTTGAGATAAAACATACGGTACTAAATAAGGTTGTTGCTCCACCAGGACAGCGAGCGGGCTCCAATAAAACAGAAACCCCATGCTGAGTTTCTGTATGATCGCAGAAACAGACGGAAACTCCAATCTGCGAGTCATCCTAGAAATATGGGTTATTGACTAGGTTTTAATGAATCGAGCCGATTACCTGATAGAAATCTGTGCAGGCACAAGACCTGCATGAACGTGAGCCAGACGGAAGAGGCATTTTGAACAAGGCCAATGCGAAGAAATAAGACAGAACAAAAATGAGAGAACAAAAAAATGAGAGAACGAAGGGGAAAATAGGAAAATAATAGCTCACCTAGCAGGTTTTTATGCTCAGAAAAAATCCTTACCCCAAGGGTTATACGAGAAACATTCTACCCTCGAGAATATCACATATTCAAGTGCTCCATCTGGCATCGTGCTGCGTGCACCAGCGAAAAAAAAAAAGACTAATTCCGACAAGCGGAAGTTGGCCTACTTGAGATGACCCACACTTAAAGCCAATATACCGTTATCTGGATATCCAGCTGCCAGCAGAATCGTCAGCAAAAAATGTAGGTTAACATTAGGCACCTTCAAACCATAACACTTTCAGCTCTAGGATGAGGATGGAATTAGGTACCACTGTACCAGAGAGACTCGGAAGCGATCGTCGCCAATTATTTATATACCCACTCGTTCATAGCACACTAGCATGTGTCCTTCCCCCTGAAGGTTTGGTAATTCGGCGAACCAAAACTTAAGGCACCAATAATGATGTATAATCGCTAGGATCGGACCAAGTGCAGTGTACGGTCGAGCACGAAAGGGAAAGAGGGAAAGGGAAAGGGAAAGAGCGTGTCAACAAATTTGCCGAAGGATGTTCATCATGTTGCAATGGAAGTTTCCGAAGAGAAGTCAAGACCATGACACGTAGTGATGTAGGTAGTGAAGTCAAATCATCTACCGCAAGTCTCAAATTTTATTTTGTCCGGCCGGGACCTTCAAACGCGTCTAAACTCAAGCTTAAAGCATGTATTTCCGCGAAGTAACCACTACTCGTGCATCATGTCCTACATGCCTGTGGGCAATAATACTTGATACTACAGTACGTCCCAAAGCCCCCAGGCCTCAAGCCTCCACATTTAGTGTCAACCAAGTCAACCGTACACTGCCTTCAGTGGACTGTCAAAACGTCAACGTCACTGCTTGCGTATGCAAACCTCCGGAGATCTGCGGACCGTCCTCTTTAATGTTCAACACCCATTGCAGGCATCGACCGTACGTATATGTGAGTTTGTCCTTATCGAGCGAGGAAGAAGTTCACTTTTCGTTGCTAACGGGGACTGACCGTTGTAAACCGACTGTCAAGGTCATCATCTGAAGCCTTGTCCAAAATAAGACCACCTTCAACCGCCTTTCTCTTTACGTGGCTAACCACATTAAAGGAGTTCAGCTGACGAAGTGAGGATGGACCGTCAGCATGGTCAAAAGCCCATACCTTGACCAAATCTACCGTGGGTGATTCCCGTCTCTTCCCTAATCTTCTTCTGCGTGCATCTCTCTCAATACCAGAAAGTTCGTGTTCTACAGAACGGACTGTGGCAACATCGAAACCAGTAGACATTTTTCCCGTTGATGGTTTAGATATATTTCTGCATTTATTGCCACTTCTGGAGATGGCGGCATGAGTTGAGAGAAGCAAGGAGAGAGTTGGCATATGCTAAAAAAATCTAGTCAACATCTTTTGAGCTGTTAGGAGAAAAGGGTGACCAACATCTCCCTATAACAAAGTCAAAAGCAAATGCGAACGAGGATAACAAGAAAAAGTATCACTCCAATTACTGCTACTACCCTGAGGACACCAAATGAATCAAGACAATTCCCAGACGAGTTGGCAAGCCGCACGAGGTCAAAACACATCTCTCGACCGCATACACTACCAGCTTGTGAATCAACTTATTCGTGTCAGCAAATGCCTCCTCCAAGTCACTCTGATGTCCATTCCCTCTGAGAAGGATGATAAAAGTGTGTTTACGATGATGATGTCGGAAAGGATAGCGGTAACACCAAAAGAGATGTCACAATTATACTGTGATCGCGCAGGTGAGTAGAATGAGAGGGAAAGTCCAATAAATAGCCAATAAGCGCAGTAGCTTCGTCCAACTTGTCGAATCTCTTAATTATCGAGTTATAATCAGGTATAGTAAGCCGTTGAGATCAACAGTGTCTTTGAAAGCAGACGCACAACTGAGCAGCATTCGCTATAGCCGGATTCTTTTAGTCTAGAAGTAGACAAGGATTTAAAGAAATGGTATAATAATTACATACCTAGTCCAAAGACTGTGTCCATTAGCTTTAATACGCAAAGATTTGGAGACGCAATCTTGTTGCTCACCGAAGTGCGCTAAGACGATTAACGCCGTGACTACTGACAGAGACCATTTAAATTTTGGGGGGCCAACTACGGATGGGATCAATGTTCAAGTTTGGCCTGCACAAGAGCTGTATCGTGACCTACTATCGTGTATCCTTTGAGTGAAAAAACTGAAAACGGATATCGTTACAAGCTACTACAGTGATTTACGCAATGGGCTGACCATTGAGAAATAAAAGCTATTGTCACCTGTAAAGAAAGGAGCTTCAGACATCGGTATCGCAGAGGAGATAGCTTTTGAAGTCACCCATACATCGAGAGCGAGTGAAGCCTATTCAACAGCACTACGGTGAGTATTGAGAGGTTCAACGGAAAGCACTGAGACCGACAAATGATGACCTATGAGAGGTGTTCAATTTACACATCTCCAGCATGGGCGAAGTCCTCGACACGCGTACCAAGTTCCATTTTCTAGCATTTTTGGGACACCAAATCCGGTTATGAGACAATAATACATGGCGCACTGCTCAGATTCACATTGAGATGAGAATCAAGGTCTTCCCAGAGAAAATTACCCACTTAAAGCCACATGAAAGGAGTCCAGCAACCAAATCAAGACTACCAGCACCTTGATATGTGTCTTGTCATCGGCATAGTTGAGGTAGTAAAAGTAACACAGGATACAACTGCCCGTAGATAGTGAGAGAGACCATAGACCCGATGCGCATTGTCCCTACTACCAACTCGTACCCTTAGTCTGAAAATGAACGCGTAAACACGTACCAAACGTCTTGCTGAGGTCAGTTTGCAGTAGAGAAATAGCCGAACATGATAGAGCCGATCGCGAATTAGTTACTTATTATGCCGTATATAGGCGCGCGGCTTAAGCTTCAAGCTTCAAGGTTCAACTTCAACCTGGGAAGCAAGTTTAAACCTCTTGCAGTTTTGCCCCACCATGCGTTTCCTTACATTTGTCCCAGTTTTGCTCGTGCGTCTGTGCCTCCTCTATATCTGCATAATTCTAAGCTCTTCTAGGCTGCCTGGCTCTACCGAGGACGACATAGTCTGTTCAACTCTGTCTTCACGAACCCCGTACCCCACCTACCCGACGCCTATTTTTACGCTGGTGACGCACTGTCCTCCTGTAAGACTCTTAAAGCTCCCGAGTTCAAGTACTGTGAAGATGCTGTTCTATGGGACATTCATGACGGTTCCAATACCGAAAAACGCCTGGTTATCACTTGCGATGCTGGGAGGAAAGAATGGAACACGGTAATGGGCCCGCTTCAAAATCCAGACCCTCATGGGTCCCTTTGGACTTACTCCCCTACCGACGATAAGCTTGTTCGCGTTACGTTGGAGAATTATCCCGCCGGACACGACTTCCACCCTCTCGGTGCCGAAGTCTATCCCTCTTTCGCAGGAAACGCGTCCAACATGTATGTTGTAAACCATGCAAGGGAACGCACCACTATAGAACAATTCGTCATTTCACCTTCTTCTGCGAGCGCAAAATACGTCCGTACACTTACTTCACCATGGTTCATCGCTCCAAACGCGCTGGCTCTCACTTCTCCCGATTCATTCTACGTGACCAACGACCATGTCATTACTAGAAGACTCTCCTACGTTGGCCACGTATTGCCTTTGGCCGAAACACTTTTGACGTTACCTCTATCCTTCGCTGCCCATGTTACTCTAGACCCCAACCCCTCGTCTGAAACGCCTATCGTGTCGCATAATATCGTGGCGCCTTTCATTCCTTTCTCCAACGGAGTGGCTATCTCACCTTCCGGAGCTGAAGTCGCTATTGCTTCAACTTCATTATCTCAGGTGTACTTCTATGACCGCAACTCGACGACGAATGAACTCAAGTATAAGGGAATGGAAAGGGTTCCCTTTACAGCAGACAACCTCAATTACGATGAGTCGGGTGCTCTGATCGTCGGTGGACACCCGCACTTTCCCACTCTTGCGGGTGTGGCAGCAAAGAAAAGGGATGTGGCTGCTAGCTGGGTTGTTGCCCTTGCCCCCAAAGTTCAGTCAGATGCTTCTGAACCCAAGGCGGAGTTCGACCCATCTGCTCCACTCCCGGCTCATAAAAAGATCCCTCCCCCGATGAATTATGACCTCGAAACTGTTTTCCAGAGTAATGGAAAATTCTTCTCAAGCTCTTCGACTGGATTGAGGGATTTGAAAGCAGGAAAGGTCTATGTGGCTGGATTGTATGCCGAGGAGGGTGTCTTGGTGTGTAACATCTAGTGTCAGCAAAATTAGTATGCCGTTTGTATTGAAGGGTAATAAGGTAGTAGATAGGTTGCTCTGATCTCTGTAGTGTGCTTTTTTGTTCGCTATCGCTGTAGAATAGAGTTTCTTCAAGCATTGCTCTGTCAGTTGGTCCTGTTCCGACCTAATCGACTGCCATCATCTTCCAACCCTGGAACCATGTCGGTAGGGAATTTACGATCTTTTACTGCTGAAACGAAGGATCTACGTATAATTTCAGAAAAGTTGATCAGACGTGTTCAATGAACGAATCTCCTCAACAATACACGAGAATGAAGATGCGTGGTTTACATATCTGTGGCGAAATATGAATGCCAACGCGTATACATATATGTCGTATATCGCATTCAGGCTATCTCTGGTTCAACTTTCCCTTCCGCCGTACCCGAGAAATATAATCCAAAGCTTCATATAAGTGCTCAGTTGATAAAGTCAGACATCTCCCCAAGACCCCAAGATACCCTCTACGGCCCAACGCCGTCCCATCGGAAACCAGGCTTAATTATCGCAAATGAAAACCGATGACGTCTATCCTCCAGAAACTGGACAAATGACAGCGACTTCTTCCCCGCCCTTCAGCTCGATCTTATCCATGTCATCGCTGTCCACCATTTCGACATTGACGCTCCATTGACTCGTGTCTAGAATTTGTTTCAAGTTTAGAGCGGTTGGGTGGAGTGAGAGGAGAAGAGAAGGAAGTGAAGAGAGGGGGAATTTGAGTTCAGCCTCGCGGTGTTCTGGAGATTCGGTTTGGGATTGACCAAGAGGCAAAGTGACTTGTTCAGATGTAAGACCGATAGAGGTCGAGGCTGCGGCGAAGTAGAGCATAGTTATTGTGGGAGACGTTTTAGAGGACGTCATGGTGGTGGTTAGAAAGAGAGTTCGCAAGAAGCTTTGGAACTGAACTGAGAAGGCATCGATTAAAACACGCTCAGTCTTCTATCGAGTTATAAATACATAGTTTGCAGTCCGTGTATTTCAAATCTACACTGACAGTCTACGTCAAAAGTTGTAACCCGGGCCGTTTATCTTCAGACTTGGATTGGAACGTAAGATCTCTCAGCTCTGCGGTCCACCATATCGGTCTAGTGGTCTTGATGTATACTTTATTTTCACCAGGAACAAATTGGTTTGAAGTAGAGACTAAGCCGTCGAAAGATGAGGGATGGTCCGCTGTGATAGTTTAGTCAATATCACACTAAGAAAGCGATATAGCAGCAACGACAGACTCAGATTCCATCTCAATCCACGAGTTGTCAGAATGGTTTCATCGATACCAACGGGTAATAGGCCGCAAGTAGGGCCAAGGATAGAGTGATCTATGTCGATTGTGTGCTGGCCCTAGAAGTAGCGTCGATTATATTCACCATAAATTCAGAACCCATGATGCACGCACATTATCAAGCACCCAGCCAACGTTGTCATCCGTTATAACAAATACCTGGTTTCTTATTTTGCGCAGTTTGTGCAAGTACGAAAGGGTGTGAATGGTTTGGTCTAGGCGACCAGCCAGACCACCAAGAATGACGATTTCGTATTCCTATGCATACGAGTCAGGTAAAGTGACAACTTTTTCACAAGAACACTTATTACTTGTCCCTCGGTCTTCTCGAGTTCCTCGACTGCTGCGACACATTTCATGAGATCTGTCGAGTTTTGGTCTTGGTCTTGAACGACCGGGATACCCTAACCAGGTTTGAGCTGGTAAAAGTCCTCGGAGAGCATCATGCATACATTTGAGGAATAGAATTGTTTAACGTCGTCTCGCAAGGAATCCAAGTCACCTTTTATAAGGTTTGGTCGATATCTAGGTGGTGTATGTGATAGAAGTAACATGGGAACAGGCGGACAAGACACTTACGAGTAGATTAAGTTTGTTTCTTCGTGTGAGTTACTTAATAGGTCGTAGAGACGATTCGCACCGCCGTCAGCGCAATAGTGCCATTTGGACGAGTTCCAGACAAGTTTCAAGAGCTGGAGCGAGAAGGGCTGGTTAAGGATTATAAGAATACGGTTGTGTGAGAAAGAGGTGAGAAACTCTAAATTCCAAGAACGACTGGACATTGAAGAGAAGAATAGCCTGGTCCAGCACGTGGTACGCGTTTGTCTTGTTCTCCTCCACCATGTTCCGTTACTCAGAATACTCATGGCATCAGGTACTTATATTCTATCCTCTTCACGTTCGTTGCTCATCGTGTCCTTCGTAGTCTCATGACCAAGTAAGTTCCTTCAAAATTTGGTTTGGACCGGTCTGTTCAACTTCACCTTCCCTAGGCTACTGTATTATTAATGGTTCCTTCGGACACCACCGAGGAAGACACGTCGGTATGTATACACTCATCAAGTTCTGCATTTGAAATTAACGCTGGACAGGTTGTCATCGAACGAAATTATCTTATTGCGGGTGTACGCGGCCAGCCACCCATTGTCAAGGTACTTGGGTCGTGTGTCCATTCGCACAACACATCCTCATTCAGGTTATATCGTAGGGACGACTATATGGAAATGTAGACACAATCAACTCAGGCTGGCAACTGGAACCCAGAGCGTCAAGAATCTCTCATAGAATGCGGACCACTTCTACGACCTCGACAACGTCTACACAATCTTCGTATGCTATCATTTCAGACCCTGAAATCTCTAGCAGCTTTGCTGCCTCTCTAGAAAGTGGTCAAGTCTCCGACGCCGAGGACCTATCTTCACCCTCTCCAGCATTATCCTCCCCTTCGTTGTCCTCGACAGACGAAGCACGAGGCTTCTTATTCCAACCTCGTGCCCGCTCAAATGCTGCTTCCCGCCCCGTCTCACCCGGTCGTGCTGTTGTTCTTAATTTACGCAGCCTGCCTCCTTCGTTCTCGTCACTCGAGTCACTCGGTTCAATCCACGAGTCAGGAAGACTGCTCACTCTTCATTTGGAAAAGGACTCGTCTGCTATTTGGCCCTCATTAATTTCGGGTCCCGTCCCGGATAGTTTGGCGCCTTGCATCTACAACTCAGTCATATTCGATGCGAGTCATGAGCTTGAGCACCGCTATAATATGGACCCGACCAGTCTGACGTTAAGAGCTTTGGAGTTGTTTGACGTTAAGAAAGATAGGGAAGAGGCTTTTGAATGTTTCTTGTACGTTTTGTCTCTGCCTCATGTCACTCATAAATACTCAAACTCCACTTCCAGGCGCGCATGGCATCTCGCGCACTCTCCAACCGCCACAATGAAACTCGTCACCTATTATCTCCCTATACACGTCTCATACAACCTTTCCGATATGACGTCTTCGACGTCGTCCTCACAAACCCAAATTCGATCTCCAGCTACACGAGGCACAACAGCTTACTACCTCCAATGCATCGGCGGTCCTTCCGGTCTCGCTCGTCTATACTTTGAAGCAGGCATGCTTTACCTCGAAGGAACAGCCACGAACCTTGTCTCATGCTCTCATTCCTCTTTATCTTCTATCAGAATGCCTCTACCACTTCATTTGAATGATGGTACAGCATCAGGTTTGGGTTTAGGTGGTACAGAAGCCTGGAGACGCGATCGAATAGCCGCTGGGAGGTTTTTTGATAGAGCCAAAGCTCTCCAACCTGACTTGGATATTCCTACGCTACCTCCGATGATGGAAACGGAAACGGAGGGCGGTGAAGAATTGGAGATGCCTTGTATTGAATTGAGCTCGGGAGGTGTTAGCGCAAGAGTTGCGGGCGTTGGTATGGATACAGAACCTTCGAGGAGGAGGAGAAGGAGGAACGAAACTACTGGTAAGAACGAGAGTGGGATGTTGAATGGGACACCGTCGGCAAAAGTACAGGAGGGAGTGGATGGGACTTGGTATATGTTGAACATGATTCCTGGCCTTGTGGGTGCAGGGACCGCTTTGGTAGTTGTGGGTGTTGTTGGTGTACTGGGTTTCTCCTCATGGTCGAGGAGAAATCAAGGATCATAGTTGAGCCTTTTGCTCATTCTTACTCCCAAACATCTCAAATTTTTGGATTGGATAGACTGTTTGGTTTGAATTCTCATATTGCTTGCTTTCCAAAATCTGCAAACCATCTGTACCATTGGTCATCTCGTAAGTACTTAGGATAGTGACTGTACATATACATTCCCCTTGGAATAATGTCTCGAGTGATGCGGTGGTGTGTTGGGTGTGGATATAGATAAGTATGTAGGAAGGTATGTTGCATGGTTGTAGCTGTATATACAAGAGTAATGCTGTGCTATAAACAAATGAGTGGATGGATATCAACGCACCAAGGCCCAAGGTAAATAGTCGACACAGGGGATTATGTATATGAAGAAGGAAGATGTAATGAAGGTATGCAAAGTAACGAACGTGAAGCCCTATATCGCACATATTGCGGTAATTGGTATGAGTAGAGGCGAAAAAGCCATGCCAGATAAATCTCCTTCCTCTGTCATCAATAGTCGTAAACAATTAGGTAGGAAGACATGAAATCGGGAGGAAAAATAAAGATAAAAAGAAAAGTAAGCAAAGAGAAAAAGATAGAATAGAGTAAAGGAAGCGGGAACGAGGAAATCAAAAAGCTAACGAAACTGAGCACAATCACCAATCTTCTACACTGCTGTCTGACAGAGCAACCTTCAACTCATCACACAGCAACACCTTCAACAGCTCTCAACTCACGGCCTCCCACTTGAACTACTTCCTAAACTCTCCGCAATCTTCTTCATCCTGCTCTTCTCTGCCTCCATATGCTGAATCAACAACCCGTCCAATTTTCTCATATTCTCCTGGTCCCTTTCCCTCGCTTCCGATTTAACTTTGGCCAGCGCAGACGTTTGTAGTCCTGCCATCCTCCCATCCCCGTTTGGCCCAGCTCCCAAACCCGAGAACGACTGTGTTTGTTCTTGTTGCGCAAAACTCGGTGCCCAAGTTGGTGAAACCAAAGGAGAACCCACAGGCGAAACCACAGCTGAAGGATTCGTACTAGAGGAAGGAGTCGACGTTTCCGTTGTAGCTGGTCGTCTTTTGCCCTCCACACCACTTCCGCGTCCGTACCCATACCCATGCCCATGTCCAAGATGCCCAGTTCCAAGACTCGAAGTCGACCTCGAATATTCAAAGGATGCCGAGCCATGTAAACCTCTATTCTTCAGCTGGGTAGGACGCATCTCAAAGCTGGCGGATGGAGGCAAAGCCGGTTCTTTTCCTTTCCCTTTCTCTTTTTTACCTCCTTCTACTCCAGATCCCGGCTGCCCGATCGACTTGGCTCTACTTCTCCCCTTGAACCCTAGCCCAACTCCAACACCTTTCAAGCCCTTCCCTTTTGCCTTATCCTTCAAAAATTCGGGCTGAGGCTGCGTTTTGACTAAATGTTCTTTAGGTCTGAAATCCGGATCGTCTAGTGAACGTTCCTTAAAGCTAAGGTGGGATTGTGTAGGTGAGGGAGGCGGTAACAGCGAGTACGAGTTGTTGGAATGAGAAGAAGCATATGGATGTGAACGAAGAGGGGAATTTGTGGAAGAGTACATGGATCGGGAAGGTGTTATGGACGGCGAAGATGGCAACTGGAGATTGGAGTTGATTGAGGATGAAGGAGAGATGTAGGGCGTCGAATGATTTCCTAGACGCATCAATCTCGACGCCGTATTGAAGACGTTGGATCCAGAAGGCGCAACTGATCGTCCAGCGCCGTACATCGGTATTGGGGGATGCGCATTCTCATGGTATGCGCTTGCGCTGCGCACAGAAGATGCGTAGCCCGGATGTACGGGCGACAAGGGTGGTGCACTAAACTGACTAAAGCTATGTGCATCTTCCAGATCCCTTCTTCCCCCTCCACCCATACTTAGACTCAAACTGGAGTCCGATGTTATCTCAGAATCATCATCATCATCTTCGGAGCTCTCTAAATCATCAATTGCATTCGGCTGACTTTGTATAGAGTCGAAGAACGACACTGGTGAATGTGGAGCCATGCCGACTTGAAGGCCAATTCCTAACCCTCGAGGTTCTCTGCTCACACCTGAATCTACACCCGATCCAGGTCTATGTCGTCCATCTACGTCGGGAAAGGCTGGTCCACCTACGGCGGGTGCACTTCTTATAGCCGGTATCGCCGTCGTAGTGATGGTCAGGTTTGCTAGCCCCGGGTTTCCTCTTCTCTGACTTAGAGAGAGAGGGCGCGAGCCTGTAGACCTGGCCACAGTTGTATTATTCGAGTTTAATCTAGGTGAGTCATCGGCATGAACATCGCTACTGAAGTAGGGGGAGGAAGGGCTTGGTGAGGAGGCAGAGACAGAAAGGACAGGTAGAGGAGGTGTTATGGGGTCTGGTGCGCGAATGTCCAGCGTCAGGTTTTTTATCGAGGGAGAATGACCTGCGGTAGATATAGGTTGAAGCTTGGGCGTGGAAAAATCCTCTGCTCTATCTTGTGGCTCCTTGGCATTAACGTCCCCACGATAAATGCCGACCCGATTAGGCGTTGTACTGGTACTCGAACTTGGATTAACGGGGTTGGTCAAACTCCCGTAGAACAAAGAAGTTGTCCTCGGAGGAGCTGTGAGAGGTTCGAGGAGGGATGGCCGAGCGAGAGAGGAAGAAACACGAGGGGGAGGAGAAGACGTGATACCTCGTTTCAAGGCTAGAGGATCAGGGCGAACGGCTGAGAGTGCGGAGTGCGGTCGTCCATCTACGCTTGACCGACTAGACGTAGGCACATTAATCTCAGCCTCTGGTTGCACAGATTCTGTCGGAGATTGAATGGGGGTCAGGCCGGTCAAGGCATCGTGGAACGCCGACGCCGTTGGTGAAGGATACGAGTCAGTATCCGAAGCAGACATAGACGTAGAAGGTCTGGGTAAGTCCCCCTCGTGATCGTCCGCAGATGAATATATCATTGGCTCGGGCGTGAGTGCGTCTGAAGAAGTGGAAGTATTCGCTACTGCGAAAGGAGCCGCAGGTGGAGGAGTCATGGTGTGCCTAAATTCAGAATCGAGTACGGTTGACATAGGACGTAAAGAGGTAGTTGGACTCGCTATAGGTCCCGTTAGGTCCGTAAGGTCGGTCTGGGATAAGGAGTAGAGAGGATTAGGCATCTGCTTTCTAGGTGGAGGAACAAGTGGCGTAAGGGGTGCAGCAGGAGTTTCGGCCCGTCTAAGAAAAAAACTCGACGGTTGAGAGTCCGAATCCCTAGAATGATTTGGGGAGACATCACGAGGAATATCTGGCTTGGAAGGAGGAGAGCTCGACGTAGATTCTTGGGTGCTCTCCAGGATGGGATTACTGATGATACGCTTATCAATGATTCTTGATGTTGGCGTATCTGTACGGAATGTAGACGGGGAGCCAGGTTTGGGCAATGGAGATGACATAGATTGCTCTGCAGCATTCGCCAAGTTATCGAATGAATGACCGACAGCAGCTTTAAGCAGCGCTTTTCTCCAGTCGCCCTCTGGACCAGATAAAGGATCCGGAGTTGAGGAAGGAGGTAGACGATCCGCGAGGAGGGCAGCGCCCACAGATTCTTGCACCCCCAGGCCATGAACATTTGAAGTCTGAATAGCAAATGGATATCTGGAAGACGGAAGAGGAACGTCAACGACGTCTGTAGGGTCAATGAAATCGTCAAAAATTATTTGATGATTATCCCGTTGAGACCCGTCGCGCCTGGCCGCCCGTGAGGCGTTCACCTCGTCCTCGGCCTGTTTAGCAGCGCTAGCGAGATCGACCATCTTTTCTCGAACAACTACGACCCGACCAACGGATAATTCAGGAACAGGAGAATTAGGCATGGAAGAGGACTTTGAAGCGGAAAAGCCAGGGACGACAGTAGCATCCGACGTAGTTCGGAGAGCAGGGGTAAGAGCATCGAAATTGCCGGAAATGGGGGTTGTCGGCTTTGACTTTGACTTGCCGACCTTGAATATGTCGAGAAAAGTGGGAGCAGAGTTCTTTTTCGTCGGAACTGGAGGAGGGGGAAAGTCTGAAGGTCTTGGTTTGGAGTGAGCTGGGGGAAGAAAATAGTTGTTGTTCACGAGAAGACGGAGACGATACGAGACATCGTCGCTGTCGATTTTTGAGAGATCTTCTGGCTCAGAGTGAAAGGATTCATCCCCAGATAGATGGGAGTAGCATTGGGAGGACATGGAGGAAGAACGAGGGTAGACGGAAGAGGAGGCCGTCTGATGGGTGAATTGTGAGCTTTGAGTGAGGACGGAGTCGCGGACATTGATGGGACCGTCCGGGTCGAGCTGGGACAGAGGCACCCGACTAAAAGCATCCTGAAAAAAGGTCAGAAAGAGACCAGAAATACAGAAAAACGCTAACCATTGACGTCCTGGAGCGGAGGACTCTGGGGCGTTTGGCCAAGTCTGCCATGTCACGTGAACCAGACCCTCTCATGAACTTGACCTGTATGTCCTTTTTTTTTACTTCTCTCCTCCATCTCCGCTCTCTGACCTCTCACCTCCAGTCCTGCCCCAGGAGAATGGCTGGTTGCCCTACTGGCAGCTTTTCGTAGCAACTACTGCTCTCTTCAATTCCATTCAAAATTTCCTCACCCTCAAATTAACTCAACGTCTCTATTCTCGAACTCCCCAAGCAGTCACTCCTCTTCAAGCACGTACTTTTGCCGTGTGGACTCTGACTTCTGCAGTGGTTCGCGCCTATGCTGCATATCACATCCACGAGAAATCGTATGTTGTCCCCAAATACTGTCTGCACGTTGGTTGACTCCCCACGCAGTGTCTACGACATCACAATGTTTACCTACCTCATCGCGTTCGGTCATTTTTCTTCCGAGTTTTTCATCTTCCGCTCCACAAAACTCAATGGTCCTGTCATCTCTCCTTTTGTTGTCTCTGGTAAGTTTTGTTTCCGTTTATCTCCTATCCATACCTTGCTCATGGTCCCCGCCAAGTTGGTTCGATGATTTGGATGTTTACCCAGTACGATCACTATGTCAACAAGTCAGGTCTAGCCGGTAGTCAAGCCTAGTGCACCCTCCTCCTATCAAAAGACATCTTAGATACTCCTTTCAAGATAATGCTAACGAAATCATAATTGAAGACTTGATCTACGTACTGACTCAATATCCGTCTTCGCCTCCCTGGTTGCTCTGGGTCACCCTACAGATTGCCTCCGTTCCTGGATCTATAACATTCATTCCCAACAAATCGTGTCAAACCAAGCCAAAAATATCATCTGTCGAGGAATGTTTGAGCTGTCTTTCTTGAATGTCTACATTACATTCCCTCTTCCTGTGCATTATAGCCGAACCTTTCTCCTCAAGGCCTAAATAGCATCCCCTGTTGGCTTGGCATCGAACATTAGAACGTCATCGGATAACTCATGGACGATCACGTTTAACTAACAAAGAACCCGTGAGTAACTCAGAAATCCATAAGTACAGGAATCTTTCTACCAATTGATCCCTGGTATTCTGTGGTTCCAGAGAAGTGTCTCAGCACTTAGGAGCTCAACTAATAATAGTTTTGGGACGTAAGCTCATGTAAGACCATTGCTTAAAGGTGAGGACAAGCATCATTTCTCGGTACAGGTCCGAAGTTTTGCAAATTTACTGACTGACGTTATTCCGTCACTGGTAAGTTAAAACTGTGGTCTTATATTAGACCAGCCGAGGCTCTAGCAAACATCTTGAAAATTAAAGCATCAGAATCAGAAATCAAAAATCAAAAATCAAAAATAAGTTACGCTGCACAGTAAACTCCTATACACGATGCGTCTTTGCTTACAGTTAGGAGTCAGGACTTTGCCATGATCCACATGCGCCTGTGTACCGAGTCCAATAGTAGACCAATTCCGAGTCGTAGAATGGCGCTCTTGAAGTAGTCGTGGAGTATGGATGGACTTATGCACAGTATTCCAGCGTATTTTGGGGGGGCCAAAACGCCTCCAAAGAGAATCACATCCTCGACAGCAAAGCACCCGTGCATGCGAATGACATTCTATATTCGACTGCGAGAATCACTTCATCGTATAGTATAGAATTGACCATAAACGTCGTAAACCATTTTATGGCACAGATCAAGAATACTTAAGTATATTCATAAGTCGAGGTTGTACAGCCGTAAAGTACAATACGTACATGTTTGCTGCTTGATATTACTACTCTGTGTAACGGTCAATAATTGAGGGGAGAATTATGACGAAAATCTTTTGCGCTCGCCAAAAACGGTCACGGTCCATTTTCGCTAGCCACCAGGAGGAACCGCCGACAGGTAGAAGCCGTTTTGTGTTGTTCGGTAATGACAGATTCAGTTCTCGGAGGTGATAGCTGCAATGACTTGACATGAACAGAGCTGAGGACAAACTTGGAGCGAGTGAAGATAGCATTCAGAACTTCAGTGAGAACCCGGACTTGCCAAAACTTGGAAACGAATACACGGATTGCTATCAATGACACCCGCAGCTTGAAAAGAAATCCCGGGTACCGGTACTGTACCAAATTAAAAGTACAAGGATGCTATAACTACTAATCTCAAGCAACATCGGTAATCAACGGAACCGTATCTTGCTAGGTTGGTACCACACATCAGTCTGCGCCAGGTTATGAAAGTGGGTGGAGAGTGCAAGACGATACAGTTTCAGTGTATCCGAAAAATCGGAAACTCGACTCGCCGTCAGAAACATCGAAGTACATACTTATAATTACTCTCTGGTCGAAAAAAGCGACCTCTCCAGTATTCGCATCTGCATCCACATCCGTTTCCGCGTCTACAGGCCACATTGCCGAATATTCTAAGATCGGCACGGTCGCCGTCCTTCTGCCGATGAAGCCGATGGCGTACAACTTGAATGCGCTAAGTACCACCGACTGAAGTTATTATAGATTGGTTTCATTGGACAGCGTATACTGGGGGAAATCGATCCATGGCGCACTTGTTGGACCTCCTCTGAGAATAAAAATATGATGCACGATTCCAAACGACAAAACAAGAGATATTGATGGACAGACATCGACAAGCAAACTTATACGCGTTTGTGAAAGTAACTAAAAATCTACATTTCTTTCCCTGAAGATTTCAGCTTCCTTTATACGGCCTTCAAGCTTGAGAATTGCACAAGGAAACAGCTTAAGGCAATTTTCGAATAGAGATTTCCAGACCCCTGGAGTCCCGATCAGTTTTAATAGAAACCACTTATAATCACATTGTCAGCCACATTTAGCAGTCGCTAAATAGCACCCACGGGTCCCGGTAAGAGTTAAAGTAGACCTGAGAAGGCGAACTTTCAACTTGAAGTTCGTCTGGAGGATTTCCAGCTCCATACTGTTGGAATAGGCAGTAATTCTTAACTTTCTGGGCAAAATTAGAAATGGTTCAAAGGCTTGCGGTGTTGTACGAAGCTACCCACGTTACTGGGATATTCTGAACGACCAATGTTCACTTGCAAAGAAGTCATAAAGTCGCAGTATGAGGACATATGTGCTATTTCTTAACTTGGATCACGTATTATTTCCACCGGCAGTGATTTCACAAAAAGGGACAAAATTATGCACCACTCAAAATTCGGCAGCCAGCATTGGTAGTTTCACTCTAACAACGTTTGCATGTGAGTTGAGAATTTGAGTACAAAGATACTGATACATACTGGGTTCAATTAGGTGGCACCAGTTGATTTTATCTACGTGTCAGCAAAAAGAATTGAGCAAAAAATTTTTTTTGAGGAGTATTAAGTGGAACTAAGATCGCGGTCTCTCGTAAAACTTCGACACTTTGGCCGTAGATTGCGAGTGGACAAGTAATTTTTGCACGGTCCACCTCCGCTGATCCTCGGATATTTCTTGAGGGCACGAAGCTTCAATTACGCTGTCGGAGATATATAGTTGTGTACACAGAACAGTGTATACTGATCGATTATTCGCCGAGGCAGAAAATGAATCCGAATTTGGAGTGGATCAGAAATCAAGTCGAAGGGTGATTGATGTTGGTCGTCTTTCCGAGCAGTTCATGTAAAGACGGAAACCCGAGTGGAGGAACTCTAAGAATAGGTTGTGACCTCGGTGAGAGGGAGCATACGAGCCCTAGCCACCAGTGGAGATTAGTCAAACTATGAAGGGCTATTAGTACAATCCTTGATGACCGAGGGAATAGCTGGTGGCAAACTTCAACAGAATGATGGGAACATTATCACGCCACTCAGCAAAAGATTGAGTAACTCATACAATCTGATATATGAACGGGCAGGAAAGACCACGTTCAATTACCTATGGACGTAAGTAGTCAGGATACATCGAACGTTTTGCGTGACCTTCCGGGACACAACGGGTGTGAATAATGGTAATAACTAGATGGAGTGAAAGAAAGAACGGACTGACAAAAATAGATGCATTCGTTGCCCTCATGTGTGTGGAAAATGAACAGAATCATTAACTGTCTGGAAATGCGACTTTTCATCTTCACACCTTGCCGCAATGTTGGACAAGTTGGCGTCATCTACACAAGGACGCCGCATTTCGGGTTATTCCAAGAACTTGGGCAAAGAATTCTCTATATGTTGTTTAAGTTATATAGAAACCACCTCATAGAATGCAAATACATCACCCGAATCTCTATTAAGAACGCCTGCTTCGGCCGGGGGGAAGGAAAATCATCCTTCGAAGCTGATGTGCTTCCTGAAGTAAATAAAATCGACGCCGTCGCGCAAGCTAAGAATAATTTTGAATAGCGAGTATGGAGATCCGGTATTTTTGAATGAAAGAAAAGGAAAAAGCGTTACCGCGAGGTCGCACCGCCTTCACACTGTGTCGGTGCATTTGAAGCCCAATCGGGTAAGAGAAAACGGGACAACCCGGTTCACAGACGCACAGGGGAAGCCAGAATTCAAACTAGAACTGTCTAGAGTAGGTGGGGGGCTTGGGACTTGTTTTTCCGGGAGCCAAGTGACTTTAAACTCAATTGTTACCATCCTGGACAATATGCCTAGTACCGAATTCACTGACAGTTTCCAAACCCATAAAATCAAAATCAGTGTACACACCTAGACATGTTATGTGTACAGTTTCCCGCTGGCGCTAGGTCGGTATAAACCGAGGAACCTTCTGAGCATCTTTGCCATCTCATGACCCACAAGCTTTGCCAGTTTACGTGCTCGTGTCTTTCCATCTGACCTACTGCCACAAATTGATGCAACGGTGACTCGTCGTGAGCATAAGGAGAATGTCATCTCACCTACATTTTTACAGGCACTCACAAATCCAGAAAACGATCTACGTGGCAAAAAATCTCGGCAAGTCGAGTTTCAGGAAATTTCGTACCGCCGTTGTTTGCGGATTAAGTCACATCGGTGTGAAGCATGCACACGATGATCCGGGATCCGTCCACATACTTGGACGCACGTAGGATCTGTCGAATATTGAGGACTTATACGGTAAGATTCGGAAATCAGTTGGCCGCTCGCATCAGTATTCACTCACAACACATACCTCATATTTGACGAAATTCGCAACATTCTTGTACGTTTGGCTCCAACGTTCGACAAAGTTTCTGAGAAGTGGAAAGTGTATACACATTAGCTTTGGGTACAAAACCACCCAACACGTTCGAAATTATGCAAATCATAGGGTCGAGCGCGACACAAAGTGAATAGAGCGAGGCACAATGCAATTGGAAATTGAATGAATTACATACCCCAATGATCTGGCACCGATGCGGGGTAGACTCCTAGTGCGGCAAGTCCCAGCTCTAAAGTTGTCATATATTGCTTTTATTGAGATCATTTTCTCTAGGACGGTTGCTGTTTGTAGACCGGCAGGCAGAGATTAATGGAATATTTTCGAGTCTGGGGAGGGAAAGGAACTCCGGAAACATGTGGTAGACATTACGGTGCATCAGGATCCGATCGAATTAGATTTGCTGTGACTGGGAGATATAGGCGACGGGTCCGGAATGAACTGTCCATACGTACTTTGTATGGGATCATGAATGTTGTTGGGCAGTGGCTAGGGAATTCTGTGTGTTTGACCTTGAAACCAATCGGAAGCTTGCTAATATTGCAACAAGTTTACGAGTTGGTCGGTTTTTTTAGGACTACTCCGAGTCCAACGTTCGACAGTAAGATGACCGATGCCGTATAACTTTAAGTTGGACATTGGAAGAAGTGTGCACGTTCGGAAATAACGACTTACAGTGTCTTCTTCCCTTATTGATTACTTCGGTCAACCCATGCAGGGTAGTCGTTATTCCCATTCCTTTAAGATATTTTCGTCTACACCACCTTCGTTCTTTAAGTAGAATACAGACATTTAGCCATCCATTTTAGGAAGAGTGAAAAGTTTTCACACGCACGCAGTGGCGTTATAGACGGTCTGCGGATTCTCAGCGTACAACGGGTCCTGCAGAGAGGAGGTCTTCGTTGAAGATCGGATCTTTGTAGACTTTTACATCCAAGAATGGCGGTCACATGCACGCCCGCTGTACACCCCAAGATTCAATAATTCCGATGTTTAGAAAGAGACGAGCGTCACGGTTCATATCGCCTGTTTTGTCGGAATTGGTTTTCGGGCCTAGAAAGACGAGAAGAGCATGTACCAGTTTCTTTCTTTTTCATTTGGAAGCGAGCTCTGACTGGGGTTGTTATTGTGGCATAGACCCGAAAACATTTGTGTACAAATGAGAAACGATCGAATTTAGTGAAGCATGATCACGTCAGGGGATTTGAGGGGTTCCGTCGCAGAGAGGTCGGGGTAATCCTGGGTTAGCTGTGAACACCTGCAAAAATGAACTCCAAGCGGCAAGTGACAAAAAACACACAGGGTGGGATGAGGAAGAGAGAATATCTCGAATTAGCCAGCCAATTTTCTGCCGAGCGTTTAAAAAAACGAAATTGCCGTCAATTATGCCGCAACATGATGGAATTCCCACGTGCCCTTCCTGTCCTGGTATTTAAGAGTCCCACTTAAATTGAGGTCGGCAACTTGTCAAATCATCCTTCTCTGCTGGGACGCACTCTTTTTTTGATGACACCCGGATATCCCATCGAATATCCCTCAGAACTCCAGTCTGCCATCTGTGCACAGATCTACGCCGCTTGTCTCCCTCCCGAAGAAACCTCGTTAGACCCTCTCATCCTTTCGGAACATGGAATACCCACTTCACTCCCCTCCTCCCTTCCTCCCAGTCACTGGCCTGAGCCGGTAACTCGTCATGCCCTTTCTAGTCTTTGCCTCGTAAACCACGCTTGGTATGAAGCAGCAAAACCTTGGCTCTGGCGCAAACTCGAAGTACGGTTGCCCCGTTCATGGCTTTCTCTCGTCGAAGAAATTGCATGGGATCACGAAGAAGAAACCGTCGACAAAGTTATGGAAGAAACGGTTAGGGCTGCTGCAAGAGCCGCAATGGCTTCTGCTGCCAAGCCTCGTATGTTGTTAGAGGCAGGTGCGGAACAAAAACTAGAAGAGTCCATCCTGGATTCGATACGGATGCCTGAGGATCCGATTCCTCTGGAACTACTATCCCCAATGGCCTCTCGGGAACCTAGTCCAAGAAGGTTCCGAACCAAAAGCCAGAGTCCTGCACGGTGGGAGCTGGTGCGGTCCATCAGCGATGCTATCCAAAATGTGATTCATCGGAACGAGCCTGGTGTTTATGGTATGTAGTCTTTGTTTCTAGTTGATGTAACTCTTGTTTGACACATACTTAGTTCCGACCATTGGAGACCCTTGTCCGGGCCGACACGTTCGTCACCTCGACTTTAACCATTTCCGTACCATAGGCATGCGAAGGTCCGTCGATGAAGGTGTGAACAGCCGCTTCGTTACTGGGGACCGCGTTGAAGCTATTCTGAAGGTTAGTTGGTCTCACGGTCAACTTTAATCGATCATTCGAAAGTCATTAAACGTTTGTGCAGGAAATGCCTAATCTGACTGAATTCGGTGCCACCGAATATATGGACGGTGCACTCACGCTTCCTGTTCTGAACGAACTGTTCCTTCGTGGTGCACCGTCACGAGGTCGTGGTCGTCCGTCCCGTGGTCGAGCGTTGATCAGTGACGTTGAAGAGGGGGATCGAGAACGTCGACGCGAGTGTCTGGAACTTGAGGCGATCGACTTTACGGGTTGCGTCAGTGGAGTTTTTGTCAATGCCTTAACGGAGTTTGTTGCGACTCACTTGCTGCCTGCTGAGTCGATAGAGGGTGACGATAGACTCGCTCGCTTGTCGTTGGAAGAACCCCTCGTCTTTCCTGGACTACGGCGGCTGGGGCTGCGTGGTGTGAAATCTGTTCTGCCAGAAACTTTAGCGCCATTTGTCATGGCATTCCCCTCGCTAACACATCTCGACTTGTCTGGTACTCGTGTTAATCCGGAACTTCTTCAAACCCTGGGGCAGTCCCCGAGCGTACGGCTCCAGTCGCTAGCTTTGGCTCGTTGTGTTAGGCTTTCCGGCCAAAGTATTCGGTCCTTTTTAATCGATTCCCCCGTGTGCGCAGCCCTTCGAGAACTAAACTTGTATGGTGACATGACATTCGTGTCCCCTCTGACTGAAGAAGATCTCACTGCCATCGTCTCTCAGGCCCCTTGTTTCTTGAGCAATAACCTCGTCTATCTGGATTTGTCTAGTGCACCTCTTACAAAATCTGTTTTGGACGTTTGTCGACCTCTTTCGAAGTTGCGTTCCCTCGGTCTGTCTTACATTCCTGACTTGTCAACCAAGACGATTGCTTCGTTCATCATTGACAAAGCTCCTAATGTGGAGGTTTTAACTTTGATCAATACCTCACGTGAACTCGATTGCGGTATGAGACCTGATCTCGCGGCAAATGTTGCTACCCGTGGGTCTGTGCGACAGTCCTGTTTTGCCTTGCATTCGGATATCATCAACCCCTTATGTGTGCCGCTGTTTTCATTCAGTCTCACCTCGGACAAAAAACAGCTCCCTCCAACAAATCTCCGCGTCATTGAATTGTCAACCATATTGCTGGGTGGATTAGGTGCTGGTGCGGGAAGCTGGAGAATTATTAAGAGCAAGGGTGGAAGGGGGTGGTATGTGGATACAGCTAGTGGGTGGGTTGCCGAAGTCGAGGGTCAGAGTACCCTGCGACGAGACCTCGAGCCGGACCATCCATTAAGGTTAGAGTTAGGTAAAATGTCGGATGCTAATGGCAATGTTAGCAGTGGTATCGGCTGGCATGCACGCAAAATGGAGGTGAGTTTTTATTTCTTTTCCATAAAGAGGGTCTTTATTGAACATCATCTCTGACGTTGAATGTCCAGATCCTGCATGGACAAGGCATGTTGGGACGGGAAGATGGGCTGTATGGTGCTGTTAGCTTCGCATACCAAGGGTGATCCGTTGGTACGAGCGGATGGTCATTTGCAGTAACCTGCGAAAAATCATCTGGCTTTTGACGTATTGGAAATGGTCTCATTTCGACACTGGGCGCTGTTGAATGAACTTGACGGGTAGTACATAGCTTTGCAATAATCACTAAATTACACGAGGAACGTTATAATAAACACAACATTGACAACAATGCATTGGTGTATAACTGCGCATGCGAGTACCATGAGCGTACTGTAGTTGTGATGATGGAATGACACCACTTAAGTCGTGCACGTGCCTTGTACATATAGGGACAGTTGTGCTTTTAACACCTTTTCTGCCCCCTTTTAGAAAACGAACCCTCATCATTTACTCCCATCTTCCAAGACTATGGGTATGTCCAACGTCCTTGGCGCCATTAGATTTCTTACATTCTGCAGCCTCGGATGAATTCACCAAGCCTCTTGTACCGTATTCGGATAATCCTCAGTCACCTTCGACTCAAGATGAAAACGTCAATGGTCGTGTAAACGGAGTACAAGACGAAAGACCTGCCCCTGTTGAGAGAAAATCTACTCAAAAGCATCGACAACCTTTCACCCTTAAGCGTGCTGCTACTACGTTATTTCATCCAGATAGGAAAGTAGGGGATGCTCCTGGTCTTTTGCGCAGTCTCAGGTCTATAATACTATCCTCATGTCTGTCTTCTTTTTTTTACACTTCAAGAGATAATTCTGAGATGTTTTTGCCTTACAGATGTCAATCTACTCTTGGTTTTCATTCCAATATCAGTGAGTTTGGTGGCATAGCTTTTCTCAAGACATGAAAGTCTTAGCATGTTCTGTTGTAGTGGGCATTTCACTTCGCCATGCCAAACTCCAATACACTCATTTTTGTTTGTGGGTACTCCATTGTATGAATATGGTTTGCCACTGACGTCGTAATAGTCTCGTTCCTTGCAATAATACCGCTCGCAAAGGTACATCACCAATTCAAGCCTCGATCGTGGAGAATTCATCACTCACTTCGTCATAGCTCTTGGCTTTTGCCACCGATGAACTTTCAATGCGAGTTGGCCAGACTCTGGCTGGACTTCTTAATGCTACACTAGTACGTCTGGTTGACAATCGCTTTTATTATGGTCAACTGATTCTCCACTGCTCTAGGGAAATGCGTTCGTCTTTTGATTGTCCGTACTGTAACTGCGCCGCTTATCTTACTTTTCTAGTGTTGAACTTATCGTCGCTGTATGTCTTCAAGCGCCGGTTTATCTCGATCGCATCACTAACAATCTGCCTCTTGTAGATAATTGCTCTCACTCAATGCAAGTTGCAACTGGTTCAGTCTTCACGTAAGTCATAGCGTCTATCCTCAGCGCCAATTCGAAGTCAATCACTCTTCTTTAGTGGTCGGTTCAATTCTCAGTAACCTCCGTAAGCGCTCTTATCCGACGGCATCTGTACGACCTTCTAATTATGTACCGTTCGTTCGTAGTTCTCGTGTTGGGCATGTGTTTCTTTGCGGGAGGTGTCCGGTTCTCAGAGCAGGGATTCGGGGCAGGTTAGATCGAAACCATCAAGATTAGCAAATCCGTCGTACTGATCTGTGTCACAGTGGCAACACAACTGAACTCTTCCCTGCTCACCATCAGTGTCATTGCTGTTCTTCTGCCAGCTGCATTCCACTTGAACGTCAATTCCACAACAGACAGTGATGAACAACAAGACATCCTCAAGATGAGCCACGGAGTATGTTTGATTTTTTCCTATTGTTTATCAGTCTGACAGGATGTTTCCCCTAGGTTGCTCTCATCCTTCTATTCAGTGATTCATTCTGGTTATTTCTCGTGCTTGAAATTTCAACTGATCTTTTCTCTGGATAGTCTATGGATCATACCTGTTTTTCCAACTTTACTCCCATGCTACATTATATGAAGACCACCACGAGAATAACTTCAAGTCGACAAGATACGCACCAAGAAAGAAAGATGCCAAAAAAGATGACGATATAACACAGCCAGCCCCTGTGACATCCGATCCAGAACAAGGGTCAAAGGAGGACGAGGAAGGAGAAGTGCCTCTGACGAGTCTACCTGTATGCCTGATTTTACTTGTGGGCGTCACCGTGGTAAGTTTTTCACCTACTGTTTGCTTCGAAGATGTAAGTATGAAATATCCCGTCCCATTGCTAGCTTGTCGCCGTTACCGCCGAGTTCCTTGTAGATTCTATTGATGGTCTTGTTGAGAGCAGTCCTATCAGTGAAGAATTCGTTGGAGTGATCCTCCTTCCCATTGTTGGTAATGCCGCAGAACATGTCACTGCAGTCACCGTCTCCATGAAAGACAAACTTACGTTAAGTTTGGGCGTCGCTGTCGGATCGAGTATCGTGCGTTCCTCTTTGTTTCTTTAATAATCAAACAACTAATGTTTTTGGACATCTAGCAAATTGCTCTATTTGTCATTCCGTGAGTTTGTCAAGTTGGTTGTTATCTGACTTTATTTTTTAAAAAAACACGCAGGTTTATCGTTACGTTGGGTTGGATTCTTGGAAAACCTCTTACTTTGTTGTTTGACCCCTATGAATCCATCACCCTTTTCTTAGCAGGTGAAGTATCCTTACTGTTCATGCTGAAAATCACCAGTTCCTTACAGTTTTTGTTTTTTAGTCTTGACGGTCAATTACTGCGTACAAGATGGCAAATCAAATTGGCTGGAAGGCATGATTTTGATGTGTATGTCTCCACTTCCCGAATTGTGGCACAAGAACACCACTGAGGAAGTCGCTTTTCAGGTCTTTATATCATTCTTGGAGTCACTTTCTGGTTCTATCCTGGCTCCAATCCATCGGGACTCACTTGTTAGAATATCGGAGAGACGTCGCTCAGGTGACTTTCTGATTTGTGGTTTCTTCCGTCGAAGTTCTCTACTATACAAACGACATTTAGTCAAATTCGATATTACAGCTCTTTAGCAGACCACAAAGTAAAATTTTCCCACCCTGTCACCATTCACATGCACATTTTAGCCACTCTTATTAGGTTACGTCCACTTATACCCCGTGTTTGGAATATTGAAGTCAGGTCCTATACACGCCTTAACATCTTTCCCTTCGTACATTCTTGCCTCAATTTGTGGACACTTCACGGCCTCTCATGTTTGTACGTCTGATGGAATTCGAAACAACAGTGGCAGACTACAGTGCTAAGTTATCCACGAAAAGTGAGGTAAATCAGAGCTTTGCCTTTGCTCTGCCACCAACAAGAGTGGCAGCAGCAGAAGCTAGGACGTTAACATCTCGCTCTTTCACCTTCACCGCTGCAATAAACACATCGGCCCTTACGTTACTTGGACAGTAGTCATGTCATCACTCACAGAATATAACTTTATTTCCCTCTTTCCACATCTCTGTGACAAGGGTTTCACCAGGGTATACGACACCAGCAAATCTGCAGAGTAATTTTTTATTGAAACAGAAGGAGAGGGGTGAAGATAATACATACCGGACTTTGATGTCCTTGTAAGCACCGTAAGTTTGATACACGGCTTTACCGGCTATGCCCATAGAGCAAAGTCCGTGGAGGATTGGTTTGTCAAAACCACCGATAGCAGCGAAATCGGGTAGGATCTACTCAGGAAAAAGCCGTTCAGGGATTTTTGTGTGTAATGGGAAGTAAGGGGTACTTCAACTAACGTGCAAAGGGTTATAATCGCCACTCAACCTTCGCGAGCCAAGATATCAGAGAGTAGTACATACGGAATAATGCTTTTTAAGAATCATACCGATACAAGGCCGCTTGGGTAGGAACTGTCTTTTCCTCGACTGTAGCATCAGGTGCTCTCTTCGGCGGAGCGTTGGTTGCGGTGGCAGGGCCCCGGTCTGGGTGAGGATGCGTGAGTAATTACTTCGAGCTCCGAGCATTCGGTCAAACGCAGTTACATACCGATCCCCGACCGTTTCCCGTTGAATCCACCGGCACCACGAATGAAGACGGTCGATTGATTCTCGAATATCAGTTCGCCGGTGTTCTTGGTCCGTGTCTCGACGATAGTAGTTATTGCGGCTGCTTTTCCTTTGTCCAAAGCTTCCAGAATCCTGAGTACAAACGTGTGAGTGAATACTTTTGAGGGGGATTCAGTTACATGTATTGAATTGACCTAGCCTTGCTGACGAGTTCTCCACTTGTTGGAATAGGTGCCTTGATACTCAAGTATTGTTCTCCATGTAATAGTTTCGCCTGAGCAGAGAATTGCAGGCATGGTAAAGCATCATACGAATTAGAGCATATATGTCACGCACAGGGTTGAAATTTGGGAGCCAATCCAAGGGAATTCCTCCACTCGCGTGAAACTGGGGAATCACACCAAAAGTGGGTAGGGCTTGGAACTCATCGTCTCCTTCATAGGTGAATTGAAGCTGTTGCTCGGTTGCGCCAATACCGAGGTTGTATAGGATCACATCTCGCTGGAGATTGCAGAAAGCAGAAACCTGTGTCAACTGGATGATTGCGTACAATGTAAGGCACTACCTCGGTATACGTGTAATCGTAGTCGACAACTTGCTTCTTGGCCTCGCGCACAATCTCTGGATCCTGGGGGTCAACGAAAGCATCCGGTCTGCTAAACTGAGACATGGTAATGGTGGGGTTCAAAGAGCACCGTATAGAATCACATGCGATGCACAATGTTCAAATCATGAGAAACGTGATTACAGAAAAGTCATTCCGTTTAGCTTTCATGAAGTCTCGACATGTACAGATATATACAGTACTCATAAAAAAGCTACATGTCTACTATAGTTTGGCTTTCGCCTGTCCATCGTTTTCGAAGTTGGCTACAATTTGCTGCATCGCTTCTTGGCCAGACGCCGGGTGTGTGGCCCTCTCATCTACACAAAAATGAGTAATGACAAGACGCTGGTGAGTGATTATCGCAAGACTCACCAAAGGTTGTGATGGTGGCCCATTTTGAGATGACATCCTCCGGGGTGTAAGGTTTCTTGTTCGGGAAGCCATGACCGCCGGATCGTTGCCAACGTGTCTGTGCTGCCCATCCGCCACTAATCTCGAACAGCTTACCAGTGGTATCTTCGTTATCTGCGGTTGAATGTTGAAGAGAATTGATACCATTACCCAGGCATGTCGGACTCACCTGAGCTGGTCAAATAACCGACGACAGGGGCGACGAAGTCGGGCTGTGATATAACTCTCTGTTAGTATGATGTAACAAACTCAAGTCTGTTCACTAACCTTGAATGCATCAACCATTTCTTGCGGCCTGTGAATAGGAACATAAAATTTGATGGTTCATAAAGGACCTTGGGTGTTCTTACCACACAGTCTGCGTCATAGCAGTTCCCGCAGAGGGCGCGATGACATTGGCGAGGATGTTGTACTTTTTGCCTTCGATGGCGAGAGTCTTGGTGAGTCCCATGATTCCAGCCTTGGCAGTGGAGTACTTTTACTGGGATGAGAGGAGATTGTGCGCATTATCGAGAAACGGTACATACATTTGCTTGACCGAAGTTACCGTCTGTATGAAAGAAATTAGCAAAAAAAAAAAGCCCAACGTTTCGTAGTGAAGGCGTACAAATTCCGACTTGGGAGCAGGTAGTAACGATACGACCATATTTCTGCTTCTGGAAAATGGGCCATACAGCTTTGGCGCACTAAAACATCCATATTATAAGCAATCGTCTCCCAATGGTTGTGAAAGAATCAAGAACCTTATAAGTAGCACTAGATGGCGCAAGGGTCAGTAATTTAGGAAAACTATACTATTGGCATTCGCTGACCGTAAGTGAATTTGTATAACAATGTCCCACTCCTGTTCGGACATTGCCATGAATGACTTGTCTCGCAGGATACCAGCGTTGGCAATGAGAATATGGACGGCCCCGAACTTGTCCATAGCAGTTTTCACTATTGTCTCACCATCTTCAGCAGAGCATATGGCGGCAACCGCCTTTCCACCGGCTATAGGAATAATGAACTCGACAATCGCGTCCCGATTTATTGTGAGTACCGACCTTTGACAACCTCGTCAACAACGGAGTTGGCTCCTTTCTCACTGACATCATTCACAACAACGTTGGCACCAAGCTTGCCGTACATGAGCGCGTATGCGCGTCCGAGACCAGCGCCCGCACCGGTTATTATGACGGTCTTGCCGTCAAAGCGGACTTCGGGAGAAGCCTGTTTATTGGGAGGAAGTTTTGATGCCACCTCTAGTTTACCCTGAGCAACGGAGTGAGCAGAGCATCGAGTTCAGTAATTTAGCCAACTTACCAATGAATCCACATCGGCGACTGACTTCGGACTGGTAAAAAGAATAAACAACTTCTGATCATCACAGAAGAATCAACCTTACTATGAGGGCTTAGAGAAATCGACCACTTCTGTCCATCGCGCCTTTACCTGTGGAAGGATGAGCTACGTCGAAAGTTTCCGTTCCAGATCCTACTTACAGCGGAGGGTGTGAAAGAAGAGTCAGTCTTGAAGATAGCACCATCACTGCGCTCCCATCGGACCTCGGCAACGAAACCTGCACCGACCTCAAAGATTCTGCCGGACGCGTCAGGTCCATCAGGGTGACATACAGCGGCGACGAAAGGGGCAACAAATTCCGGTTTGAGGTGTGCAAGCATCTCGGGAGGCATTATGGTTTCAGTCATGGCTGATGCAGCCATCTGAAGCCCAGGGTTGAATGAGGGAAAAGTTCGTAGATAGAGGTCCACGTACAGGGGCTATCACAGTTGCCTTGATTCCATACTTGGCACCTTCAAAAGCGAGAGTCTTTGTGAACGAAACCAATCCCATCTTTGCAGCGCTGTAGTTGGCCTGTCCAAAGTTACCTGAAAAAATTGTTGGAGAGGGAACAAGAAGAATACAAAAGATGAAGAACTGACCATATAATCCGGCAGCGCTAGCAGTATTGATAACGCGTCCGAATTTTTGTTTTCGGAAATGAGGCCAAGCGGCTTTGGTGCATGCAAATGCGCCCTTCAAATGCACCTCAGTAATCTGGTCCCATTCCTTGTCTGACATGTTCTTGAAACTGAGGGAAATATAGTCGATAATCATTGGAACGCGTGCACCGTCTCAGAAAGGTGAGACTTACCCTTTGTCCCGCAGAATACCGGCATTGTTGATGAGAATCGTGACGTTTCCAAAGGCGTCCAGAGCACTCTTGATGACTGCGTTACCGTCCGTTACAGATGATGTGTTTTTGACGGCTTTGCCGCCAGCTAAGGAGAGCAAGGACCGGAACGATAAATGACGGGACCCGAGTACGACTGGGCGTTGTGGGACTGACCTTTCGTGATTTCGTCTACAACCTTCTGGGCTGCTTCACCGTTGAAATCGTTTACGACGACGTTCGCCCCTCGAGAAGCAAAGAGCAAGGAATAGCTGGGATTTGTAGGAGAGGTTAATGGGAATTGACGTCATGCAAGAACAGTGAAGCTGGACAGACGTTTTTCCTAGCCCTCCACCTGCACCAGTGACAACGACGGTATGGCCTTTAAATGAGAGAGTCATTGGGAAATATGCGGCTGAAGGCAGGAAGATGGAAGTCTGGACTAAAAGAACACGGAACACTTATAATCGAGTCCACCGGTCATCAATATCATGTGAAAATAGCCTGCACGGCAGCCGACTGCCAGTTTGCCCTCGTACCGACATTCCGAGTGTCGTGAAATGATTGAAATCACGCTGCACGTCCTGGTGTAGCATTAAAGGAGAGGAATTCGCGCCCTGCGCATATATACCAATGTACTATGATACAGCAAGTATATACGTGCGCAGCATCTATGGAAGGTAAGAAATATACAGCTATAAAAGGAAGGCGCTCTACGCAGGATCCTGGAGTCTTTTGCAAGGCCACAAGAGCATCGAGCAAAGCTTTTGGTCCAAGAATAACAAAACAATAAATAAACAGAATAAACAGAGATGGAAAAGATATGATGTGGAGAAAGATTGAGAGAAATCCATGAATGCATAGCGACATAATCCTGAGAGATTAGACCGAGGCATTGGAAGGGCGAGAGAGGCATAGACCGACAGCAATCGAAAGCGAGGCATATTGAAGACACATAGGCAATGTTCGAACGATGGAAACATTCAACAAAATGAGATTATTGACAGACACGAATAATGAAGTAAAAAAAGATGTAAGAAGATAGAGTGCCCTGGAGTGAACATGATGCTAGATGTGAAAGATAGTGATGAAATATGGAATAATGTACAGTGGCAAACAAAGAGACCAAGTAGCAAAGGAAAAGAAAACCGGTAGTAAATGCCTTACGCCGCATCTGTGTCGAGAATATCTTCTACAACCCCTGTCTGCGACCTGGCCCACTTGACGGCAAAGATGGATGCTTTGAGGAACTTCTTGTTGGCATACTTCTTGTACAGATACGACTTGCTGAAGCTCCGTTCGGTCAACTTTTCGACGATGTACTCGTGACCGGTGACGAGTTCCTCTTCGGTGAATCCAGAATAGTAAATGAACGCCTCGTTCTGTGAAGGAATGCACGTGTCAATAAAAAGACAAAAGGATTTGAAATGCGTCAGCAAACTTACCCAGTCACCTTCCAACATCTTCCGTGCAGTGTACATACCCACTGCAGCAGTAAGACTAGCCTTTGACCTCAAAAACCGATGGTCAAGAAGTGTAACCTCGATCAAGAACTTGCTCAATGTTCTTGTCTGGAGGTCGTAATCGTCAGCCTTGCTGATTCGGCGCATCCAATTGTACGGTGAGCAGTAGTGGGATATCTGGAAGTCAAGCGCCTGCAACACGATCCTCTCGCCTTTCAAAATCTCCTCCTTCGTGAAACCCTTTTCAGTCATGTACACAAACTCGTCGACAGATGGCGCCATGATCTCCTCGTACTTGGCAGCAATGAAGATCGCGGTGATGCCAACGAGTTGTAACTTGACAATGGAAACGGTACGTTGAGAAAGGAAACGGTCAATAATGTTGATTGCTATCCACAATGTTTCAGGCAACATGTGGTACTTCAAGTGGACTTGAAGAAGCCAGTCGACAAGCATTTGACGCATATGCCAAGTGAGTTCGGTCTGGTTATCCATATAGTCCGATCTGGGCATCATACTTTCCTGTAATGACAGTTCTTCGTCAAAACCAAGAAAAAGGCACGACAACGTCCAGAAGAACTACGAACCTCCAGTTGGGACATGTACTCAAAAATCTCCTCTGAATACTCCGACACCATCGATGGGTCAAAGTCCTCATCATCTTCATCAAAAACTTCTCTAACAGCTTGTACTTCGCGCTGGCATTTTATCTTCTGAACGGTCGCAAGATCTGGCCAGACTCTAGGTGCTTTACTTTCTTCAACCTTGACTGCTTCTGTCACTTCATCCTCGCTGTCTACCTCGGGTTCCGAGTCATCAACAACAATCATGTTGTCGGCTTCGCTAGAAATGTATTGCTCGACTGGAACATCTGAAAGAGTGTCGGGCTCCTCGCTTAAGGGAATGACAGGCAGTTCGTTTTCAATATCCATGTCGATATCATCTTGGAAGATCTTTTGATTAATAGAAGCAACAGAATCAATGCGAGGCAATCGCTTCGGTTGGTTGAAAGAAAAAGAGGTTGGCGGGAGGGTAGCGCGGGGAGGAGGAGCGCGAACAGGGGCAACGCTAGTGACGGGAGGCGCAGCAGGAGCTCGACCGGGCCCAAGAGGTACTCGCTGAACGACATTGGCACCAGAGTTCGAGCGACCTCGCTTAAGTCCAACTTCTTCCTTGTCCTTGCCAGTGAAAACGCGGGTGGAGGTGTCCTATTAAACGACCCGCCACGTTAAAATCGAAGCCAGCGAATAAAGCAAATGAGACGCACCTTATTGCGGTTGATAGCCAAAGTCGTGACCTCACTCAAAGCGGCACGCGGGACGTTGCTTTTGAAACTATTCACTGCATCTTTTTGCATGATACTTGAGCCGCCCGCTCGAGCGATTCCGGATGGCTGGCGAGCATGTTTACTGGTCGCGTTTTCATCTACCTTCCCCCGATGAGTGGCTGGGCGTGTGCGAAGGGGCATCTGAGGTAGTAGTGAGCGACCGGTCGAGTACCAGGGAGTGAGAAAACACGTACACGAGCATGGTTTGAAGCCATTTGAAAGGATTGGAATATATACTGGATGAAGAGAGAGAGAGATAGGCTGTTGAAAGTACAAGGACGAGAAGATGCAGCAAAAACGAACGAAACCAAACTATGAACGGTGTGACCGTCCCGCTTGAAAGTTGGATTTCGTCGGTTCGAATTTTGTCGCGGTTCCAACTTTGGTCACGTGATCGCTTCAGCAGTGAAGATACGGCAAACACATACAATCGCGTCTTTACGCGCCGGTCACGTCTCTACGCGAGCCTCGAGGCATCATACTTGACGTGGTTCGTTGCCACAGGCCTTGTTCTCAATAAACGTTCATAACGGTCATACACAACAGTTCATATCACAATCGTTCATTGTTCCATCGTGAATATTTGTCTTTCCACTCGACTTTTGAGCCTACAGGTTCGTTGTCACTCCGATCATTAGAGCGCTTTCTTTTCGATCCTAATCCGGTACGGTCATAACTCGAGGCACCTCTCATATCTATAGGGTCAACCGGACCCTCCCCATTCAATCCCAGTGATGTCCCTGGCTCCCAGCCCTGCTTCATAAGTAATTTATGACCGACACTACTTTCAGGTATTGGAGTTTCGGGCTGCGACTTGGGCTCCTCCAACACTTGATCATGCCGGACGGTAGGAGCACGAACTACGCCTGGTACATCTGATGAAGGACCCTTTGCGCGTCTGAGAGCCGAGCGATCAACATACGTGCGTCTAGAAGAGTTCGCTGCCAAGGGCGGCTTCTCGTCATGCCCTGACAGCAAATTGCGTTTTAATTCAGTGAGCGCTATTTTGGCCTTGGGATCGTGAAAATTGGTCCTGGAAGAATCAGGTTGTGGTATGGCGGATTTCTGTTTGGTAGTGGGAAATAGGGGGATTTCATCTCCACCCGTTGGAGAGCATCCTTCGCAAGGAAGCACGTTTTCATGTATGTGGACAATGAATGTTGTACTTCCTATGCCTATCTCGTCAAGATGATACAAACGTTTTGGAATGCTGGTAGACTTCGGAGCGGAAAGCCTGACTCCACGACTATCTGGGATCGAGGGACCAGTAGAAGAACGTAGAAATGTTCCATGCTTCGAGCCCATGTCGACGAGACCCCACCCATTCCACGACTGGTCCCAATAGATGGCTGCATGCAATTTGGACACTTCCATCTCCTTCAACCTGATTCTCGGAGTACCGGATCCAGAAACATCTCGGCCGAATTGTATCTCTGTGAATCCATCTAATAGTGCGATGCGATTGGCCGGGGGAAGAGCTTGGGACGATGACACAAGAACGCGAAGACAGCCTTTAACGTCGTTTGCGCGGTCTGAATCCAGATGCTGTTGATGTGAGACCTTCGAGGGCAGTTCTGAGGTGTTGTTTGAAAAGTCCCGTGGCCCTTCATATGATTCATCACATCCATACTGAGCATAGTCATGAGTGGTATGTGTCGAAGAAGAGTGGTGAATTGAGGGGTCTTCCATAGCACTTCGTGTTCAACAGTTTCGAACAGGTGACTTGCAAGGTTTCCTAGAGTACAGACCGGCTGTTTAGATTCAGGAATGAGATGCAAGCATTGGTCACTTCGTACAGTGTTGGTTCAAAGTAAGGAGTACCGGCAATTGCCGATGGTCGGGGCCCTAAAGGCAAAGTTACCTCGCCTCTATTTAGCCCACAAAGACCCTCACAGACTTTACCCACGATTACCATGGAGTCATTGACAGAGGTATCGTTCGACTCCCGCATTCATAGAGAACTAGCCTTCATCAAGATTCCTGACCTTTGGTTCACACTAGGAGCACTGGAACGCTCTTCTCAGCCAACCATGGCTCGCAAAGGAAGATGCGGTCAAATCAACAGCCTACCTCTTCGTTCGTACTCCATCTCTTACCGTTACTTTGGCCAGTTGAATTGAGAGCATTCATCATTGATGAATCTAGAAATTCTACGCATCCACTACTGAGATTTCTTGTGTTTTCCTCGTTACCGATACTAAATCTGTTTGGACGGAAGGTAGGACTGCATCTCCCACACTTCGGAGTACCAGAATCATCTTCTATGCACAGTGTTGAACAGTAATCAATTTGCACGCCGCTGGAGAATTTGTAACGGACTCGACGCGTCGCCCTCGTCAACATCGAGCGGTAGCGAGAATACATGGCGAAGGAACCATCTTGAAACACTGAACAAAGCGTATTCATTAGATGGCGTGGTTGACTTGGACTTTGAGATTACGGATTCAGAATATTCCGTCAGTGTCGTTTGACCTTCCGGATACTTAGCCGTCTAATCCAATGAGCTGGCTAGGATTTGGCAATTGAGATGGAGTGCGACGTCTTCAAATGGAGATGGGAGACTTATTTCACAGGTTACAAGGCATCTGCAGAAATCATTTCAAAGCAGCTCGTGTCACCCCTCATCAGTGTCACCCACTTGGCTCTAAACTCTGGAGATGCGGTGGGCAAGATGTCTGATGCAGATCTAGAGAAGGTATGCTAGACTGCTTCAATAACTTGATCACTCCTATCAAGCTCGGTTTTCGCAACTATTAGGCTATAGATAGAATGGGGCAAACCGCTAGAAATGCACTTGATACCCACATCAGGACTGTGATATCAAAACCGCGCGTGGCCACAAGTCTTCAGCGTATGACCGCTGTGGTTAATAAAGTTCCCGACCTGCGTGAGACTCGCTTTCATTCATCACTCACTCTAAATTCGTATTATCTGACCACTCTTTGCCTTTGTCGGATTTTCTGCATTTAGCTGCTGTCTGTTCTACCGTTGAAAGCCCGAGTCTCCAGGTCCGCTCGGTACCGTCGCCTCAAGGAGCGACTCCAGAACCGGTAAAATCTCGCGCTGTTTCTCCGGGTCCAATGGTATGTGCTCTTCCTATGTACCAATCGTCCGTCTGACCTGATTCATGTGTGTCGAGTCTAGCTCATTGCAAATAGAGAACAAGTAGTACCCGAAGTTAGAATGGCTTCCCCCGAACAGAAGACTTCTATCCCCGCTGCTAGATCAACAGAAGAGAATTCCGAGACTGAAGAGGATGAAGAGGAGGTAAGCCTGACCGTTAAAGGTAAGGCACCGGCGTCTGTGGCGTCAGCATCTCCAGTGTCCAGTCCGCCGCCAACGTCTTTCTCACAAGATCCAGCGCCCAAGGGAAGCGCATCGTCCAGCGTACTTGCATCGTCAGACTCAGATGAGTCTCCGCCAGCCAAGAAGCCCAAGCCTAATCCACCCTCTTCTAGCGACGATGATAGCGACAGCGATACTGTCAGTAAACGTAGCAATGCTCAGAGGAATGATGGCGTTAAAAGAGGCACAAGGCAACCCATCAAAAGAGGGGGCAAAAGGTTCTAGGTGTACTGTACATCTTCATTATTGTAAGCTTAGCATTTGTCATGATACAAGATATAAGGGCGTCGAATGTAATGGTCTCAGCGTCTTCCGACTAGTCGATCCAGCTCTGCACGTTTGCAATCGTCGCATATGGTGTAGAATTGATTTACTGTTATTTTCACGATCTTGATTTCCTGTGTCATACATCAAATGGAACAGAGGATGATGGTTTAGGTGGAATAGTCAAAAGAAAGACGTTAGATACCTTTGGACATGAACACGGAGTCCTGAGATTTCGATGGATGTGGTTATCTGATTCACCACAATACGGATTACCGCAGTCGATGACCGGACCAGGTACATAGTCTGTCTGGTAAAAATGGCCATAGGGCTAGAGCGACAATAAGAATCCACGTGAACAATTCTTGGAGTACCCAGAACAAGCCTTGCAACCCCTGTAGAGATCACCACGCCTGAGAAGATAGTGAGCGAGTGCCAGGCCATGTCCATAGCACTCACAACTCTCGTTTGCACATCTGGGAGAAAAGAAAGTTGATAAGCTATTTCATAGAGTCTGGATGGAAGTAAGAACCTACAAAGACCAGTAAGCTGATGGACGGGAACAAGTCTGAGGGTTAGTAGATTCTGACCAGAGGAGTTGGGACAACTGGGTATATAAGTTGAATCGTAGATTTCCGATGACGCCGCTAAAGATAAATCTGACCACGCCAACGTCACTCAACACCTTAAAGACATAGAAATCGATATCCCATATATGAACACAGGACCCTGATGCTTCGGAATCCGTTATCTGAGGCAACGGATCCAACTCCGGGCTGAGGTCATAAGAGTACCACGAAGGATCAAATGGCCATCTTGGCAGCCGATACCAGTTGCCGACGGAAATTTTCGACAACTGTTATGACTGAGAACGAGAAGAGATGGTAGAAGCCTGCAAGTAGAGAACCGTGAGTACGGTGGGAAGAAGCCCCAAAGATGCTCAAGCACTCCGGACGAACTGTTTGCGGCTAGAGTGATAGTTGGTAGGTCCCACAGCGGAAATTGGGTTTGTTTAGGGGCCAGCTTTCAGCCGACCTAGTACTATAGGCCTTGACCCACACGAGGACGCGAGAGATTGTTTACAGTGTGTCGTGTGATAGCAATAACGCCTGTAGTTCGGAGACTGGACAAAAAATAGGTACCTCTGATGTTCTTCTGTAGTGTGGCAGTAGTCGGGATCACCCGCGGAGACCACGATGTGGCGTGCCTGAGAGTGAGTTCGCGGAGACAACAGTGATGATGGGTGAATGAGTGAGAAGTATGAACAGTTGGAAGTTGTGACTTTGAGGAGAAATTTGAGTCAATGAGGTACATTTGTTTATCGAACCAAGTCAGGCGACTAGTTTGCTTATGTGCTTATGAGGTGTCCGGCTATAAGCACCACAAGTCCAGTCTTCTCTCCGAGCCTCGTTTCTGGTCCTATACTCTGATCTTGACCTTCGAGAAGTTGGCGAAAAGTGCTGTGGCATCAGAAGTTGAAGACAGAAATAGTGATTAACCGCGAACATTTACGTGATACCACGTGACTTGCCGCCCAACGTGTGCAATTTTGGACCGACACTCTTCTGCGACTATGGCCGACTCCGATGAACAGTCCTTGCTCGAGGTACATATCTTCGTGTTCTAATGCTCGTTTTCTATACTTCTCAACGTTTTTCTAGGCAGCCCTCTCAGAGTCTTTCTCGCCCCCATCCTTGAAACGTCAATCCATCCCTCCCACTACCGAACATGCAGTTGAACCCGAGGCCACGACTTCATCTGATACAGAGGGAATCTCCCCAACTCCAATAGATGCATCTCACGAGAAATGGAAGGAGGAATACGAGGAGCAAGTGAAGGTCTGGAAATCACAGTCAGCAGAGGCTCGAGAGAAGGCTGAGAAGGAACGAGCACGCTGGGAGTCTATTCGCGCTGCTGATCCGGAAAGCGCACATAAAAAGCCGCCCCTGTCAGATTCTGCAACCTGGACCACGTTTAGTCAGTTCTCTACCACCAGTTCGACTTCGAATCCTCCCCTGGCAGAGTCACCCAGTCCTGCCGATGCTCGGGATCTTGTCACCGGAGAATCATCCAAAGCTCGAGTAAATGTGCGTCATATACATATCCCTATCTTTCGGGATTTCCTTGCTGACCTGTAGGGAAATTTCTTCAATTCAATCCAATTCAGGCAGGGACAACGGGAGCACAAGTGATCTCTTCGTCACATTCGCGACGCGAAACTGGTGATGACCAAAAATGGGAGGATTTACCTTCAGACATCACATCGTCCTTACCTTCCATGTCGTTTCCTGAGAGTAACAGCAACGAGGGCTCGTCTCCAGGCCACCACGACCACGAGCGTTCACCTCGTCATCCTCCTGAAGAGCCTGTCATTGCGACCCTGTCGGTCTTCGACTCATCTCTATCCACCAAGACGCGACTCATGGCCCTGGGTTCTGCACTAGCCATCAACTTGTTACTTCCATTCGTGAATGGCGTCATGTTGGGCTTTGGGGAGATTTTTGCCAAGGATGTTGTGTTGAAATGGTTAGGTTGGAAAACGGACCGGCCAGGATCAGTATCCTCCACTCTCGGTCTGCGCAAGTCTACATTTAGAAGGTCTAAATCGGATTCATAATGCATAGGCTTTAATGTGGATGTATTCACTATGCAAACCAAAGAAAAGTGACTACGCTATACACAATCTAAGGTTTTTAACCAGACTTCTACATTCATATTGGAACCGGGTACCTGACGGGAGATTCACTGAGGTCATCCAGTTTGCAGAACCAATGCTAAAGGTCAGTGGTACGTCTACACCGAGTCATCAGCGACAAGTGTGGAGAGGAATCTATAGACTGACGGTCTCACGAGGGCAAAATTGCATTTGCCCACGGACAGGGGTCATCACCACATGCAACCTACCAATTTGCAACCATGAGCTGAGAATGAAAAGCCATGGCATAGAAATCGAGAAAGCAAGATAGCATTACAGCGAAGTTTGAGAAAACGCGTGGTCAGAATCAGTTGTATCTGAGGTTGGGCAGATAATCGGCACTTTGCACTCTTCAGTCAGACAGAAAAAGACTAATAGACGTGCGTTACATTCAAACTTAGGAAGAAGAAAGCCACCGACCGTAGGTATTACAATACAGTGAATTATGTAAGGCTCACCTCATAGGGAAGACCCAAGGAGAAACCGGTTGCAAAAAAACATAGAGGGAAGGAGAATATAATGCGTACCACCTGAAATCCACCGTTCCACCAAGCCAATTGTCACCTTTTTTGTAGCAAAAAAGCACTGAGGATGAGTCACAGAAAAAAGCAAGGTGGAGGACAGGGAAAAGGGGTTGGGACAGACTGGGATATGTCATCCGTAAATCCTTCACACACTCTCTTCTCTCTCTCTCTCAAGATCACAGAATGTATCGTCCACCAGTGGCTAGAGAAAATCCTCGGCCCTTGCTCGCTTTTTCCCTCTCGGCTCTTCCCCTGTAGGGACTGCACCTTCTGATGTTTTGATAAATCGATATCTCGGAGAATGTGCGCGCACTTCCTCCTAAAAAGTTGGATAAGCAAAGGATGACAAACATTCACACTGGATCCACATACCGGTGAGAAATTGGCGTCAGAATATTTGAGTTCCGTCGGCTTCTTGAAAGGAGGATTAGTCTGTTTTCTGGCAGGATCAGGTAATGTAGGTCGTGAGGCCTGGTCTACAGAGGGGTTCGAGACATTCGCTGACACCGGAGGAGGAGTAGGTGTTGCCAAGTTGGCCGCGATAAGGCCAGGCGGTGGCGGCGGCGGTGAAGCAGAAGAAGCTTGTTGGGGAACAAACGCTGGTGGCGGTCCAAGAGGAGGCCTACCTGGAGGCCCAGGCGCACCCGGCTGCATGGGTGGGAATGCACCTGGTAACGGCGGCATCATGCCTGGAGGTGGAAATCCGGGAGGCACGGGGAAGCCAGGTGGAGGAGGTCTGTATATACAATGAAAGCATAATGATCAGGAGTGGCTTGTGAATATTAGAAGAAAAAGTTTATTACCCTGGTGGAAAACCAGGCATACCTGGCATTGGCGGAAAAGGTGGCTGACCAGGAATCATACCAGGAGGGAACATCGGCGGAACTCCTGGTGTGCCGGGAGGCACCATTCCAGGCATAGGTGAGATGGGAGGAGGAGCAGGAGTGGGAGGAGCAACGTAAGCCTGAGGGGGAGCGCCAAGGACTGGTCCGGAAGATGCTGGATTCGTTGTTGGTGTAGAATCGTTATTGCCACCCATTAAAGCCTTATGAGCTTCGAGAGCAGCCTTTAGCTCGTTCTCTGACAAAGGACGGTTCTCGGTCTTGGGACGTTTGGGAGCAGGCTGAGATATGGATCCGGCAGCAAGACCAAGTTCGATCTCTTTTCGACGCTTGTAATCAGCAACGTCAGGTGCAGGTATGCCTTCCATTCCAAAGATTTCGACTTCATACCCATCCCGACCTGGAAGTGCGTTTTCGATTCTAGGAAGACTACGGGACACAGTCAGTGTGAGTGAAAGAATGTGGTTGAGATACATTACACACTTTTCTGGCTCCAGCTTGTGGACCTGTTGGATATGAACTGCAAGACCTCCTGCCGTGTTCAGCCGTCTGGGACACATGTTGCATTTGAAGTGTTTTGCCTTTTGATGTTGCATAAGGACTGAACAGAGGGAATGAGCGAGATGGCAGAGATATACGGGCGATAAGTACCTTTTTCATCTTCAAATTCACGTTCACAGTACCAGCACCAAGGCCGAATGACCTGTATCCGATCAGAGGGGAATGACGGACAAGTGAGAGAATGTTTACCTGTTTGCTTTTTTTCTTGCCCATGGTGATGTGGAAGTTTGTAATGGAGGAGTTTGGTTGTTCGTGTTTGGCTGTGCCAATTCGGTCCTTGTGATGGAGTGTTTGAAAGAGTTGTACATTTCATGAATCTTCGATGGCTGGACGCCGGTTCAGTCGAAGTATTTATGTATGTAAGTAGACAAATGCAGTCAGTATTTTGGTTTACAACCACGGCTAGAGGAGATCCAGACAGAATCCAGAGCTATATTGGGGAATACAGCTGGTGTTTCATGATATTGCTCCTGACGACGAGCGTGGGAAAGGTAGCGAGCCGAGACCGGCAATGAGACGGGCAGATTGGTCCTTGTCTGCAACGTCCTCGAGTCCCCAGCAAGAGGTTTGCTTTCTCGTCTTTCAGTCTTGAATGTCGTATTAAACGTCCGCCTTCATCAACCGTAAGTCTTCTGAATCGCCTCCTGATGCCTATTACTGACTGCCAGCAGTACCTCTTTGCCCCGGTTCGGGCAGTTCCTCACTCTTTTATTCGCTTAGCCTTCTTTAGTCTATTCCCTTTCCTTTCACCATGGTCTACAATCCCTCTCGCCGGCATCATCATCTTGCTCGTCAGGTCGACAATGATCCCTTCGACGCTCCTACTATAGCTGGGATCACCACGGGCACGGTCACTGCCGGCACTGCTACTGGGACGGCGTTCCTGTTTGACAGTTCTGCTGTCGATGGTACAGGTCCTATTGCTACGCCAACTCTCACCTTCTCTTCTCCTCAGGCGACTTCTACTTCCAGCAATGCGCCTGTCCAATCCGAAAACTCCGAAAGCTCCAATAGTAGCGCCAACGAAATACCCATAGGAACTGTTATTGGCGCTTGTGTCGGTGCCTTCGTCGGTGCTGTTCTCTTCATCTCTATCGGCTTCTGGATCTACAAACGCTCGGATGTCAAGCATCGCAGGCGTAGTCCGAGCCGCAGCGCGCGTCGCAAGTCAGACACTTGGAATAAACTTGATGACGATGACGACAAATGGGATGGCATGAACAAAACTAGACAAGTCTCCAACACAACTACTGTAGCTGCTGGCGCCGACACATCAGCAGAACCTATGGAGAAGTTGACCATGTTCAAAAAGTCTTCCCCGAGCATCCGGACTGCGTACACTACTCAAACTCATACCGATGAGGCGCCTGCCAATTTCAACTTTGACCATCCTTTCGCTCAGTATCATCCTAACCTCGCTCGGGAACTCGCTTCCACTCACGAGGCCGAGCAAGCCACTGTCAAGCCATTCGTAAACCGAGCAGAAGCCGTTCCGTCGTGGGATGGCGACGCTTCCGTTAACAATTCTTTCCTTACGCTCCGTACCAACCGCTTGTCGGGCACCATGTCCCCCACTCTCGACATGGCTATACCCACTCCTCCTTTGACCTCGTCCGATTCTCACCGCTGGGAATCGGCTGAAGTCATTAACTTTGAGGGCCAATCCGCAGAAATTGTTGACCCCTCGGATGAGGCATCCCGAGACAACAACCCCTTCTTACACCATACTGAAATCAGACGGAAGAGTGCCAATAACCCCTTCTTCGGCGCTCAGTCTGAAAACCGGAGGCCAAGCGTCTCCAAGGGTAAAGGCAGAGACATCACACCCGGATCTGTGACGACGCCTCCCTTGGAAAATAAGAACCCTTTCAGTGATGATGGTGAAACTCGAACGCATACCGCAGTCAACTCTCTTTCTTCGGAAGCATCCAATGACAGGGCCATCCAGTCCCTTCTTGCTGCCCTGGAAGTCACTCCTGAGGATGCACGAGTGACTTCGATGCAGCCTTCAGTCCTCTCTACCAACTCCATGTACACTGAAGAGGATGTGACTGCAGCTTTCCCTATACCACCTAGAAGTCAGCCTGCTATGCCTAACACTAATCACTTTGCGTCGTCTTCATAGGAAATCTAAATGTACAATCGTAGCTTACTACGTCTCATATCTCACCCTCGCTATCCTACTGAATCCGTTCCTTATCCTGAACCCCTGTCACTCAACGCCCTCCGTTTCCATTCCTCTCCCTCTCTTTTCGCCTACCGCACCATCTTATTTTCCTGTTCGTTTCCCTTTCGATGTAGAAACTTGCCTTTTTTTTCAACGTTGTCGTTCCAGGGATCGATCTGGTATCGACTGCTTTGAACACATTGAAATGCCGTGCTTGTTGCCAGCTGGTTCCGCTGCTCTTGTCCATGGCATTGACAAGCTTTCCCTGTTTCTGTTTATCCTTATATGTGATTATGTTCTTTTTTTGTGCTTCGTCCATCCTTGAATCCTCGTCCACACCCTTGGTTCTCAAGTTCGATGTTCGTTTCAACAACTCGTCCTCCTGACCTCAGCAGCCCCTTCGCCGTTCTCTTCCTCTCTCTCTAGTGTTATTCGTCCTTTACTTAATCTATTTATCGTCAAGTCGAAATTTTGTAATTCAGCCAGCAACTTACGTTCTTCAACAAAAAAAAAGACTAGAGAGAATCTGGGGGTACTGATGCCGATCTTTTTTCTCTTTTCGATTCCTTACGTAGTTGACGGATTTCAGTCGTGTCCATCAAATTATGCAGAGTGGCACGGGGTATGTTTCGACGCAATGATCGTGGCTCGCTTCACGAAAAGGTGTACCTATTGGTCCGTGGATCACTGGGGATATGTTGATGGTTTTGCACCCCTGAACTTTAACAAAATAATTTTTTTGTTTTCCTTGTATTTTGTTTACTTACTACTTGTATATCATTCCGGCTGTTATGATTCAAAGATCCTCAGCTACGAGTTGGATGTCCTGCTTGGTGAGCAAACGGGTATCTAATTGACGTTTGCTCCTATGGATTTTGATATCGGGATTGTCCGCTAGACGTACGGGCGAACATATTGACCTATATATTTGTGGCGTCATTCAGACACCATAGGTTTCTGTCGTGTGTAAACAAAGATTTGTCTTCCGACTGTTCGACTCCTACAACCTTCCTTTCCATTTAGTTTGCTGACGACACGGATACATATTAATGCGTGGGGTGCATTGCCATTGTCAACGAGGATGTAGCTCGATTTGTTTTGACTGCTACCTAATCTGAATTCCATTCGCTCCTTGGCACGATAGCAGCCCAATCGAGCGTCAGTGTCAATATCGGAGATGGAATCATCTTTGATGTAACTCGAGGAGAACACGCGCAAGAGAGACACATTTCGTGTTTGTGGACATGAAGCTTGAGTCTGGACAGCGTAGAGCAGTGTTTACACATTTCATGGATTGCGTCAAGTAACGATGAAGTCGTTTTTAGGGATCTAAGCGAGATGAACATCTGCGAAGTAAGTCAATTGTAAGCAATGGGAGCAGAGTACAACAAAGCTGAGCTGAGTAAGAGAATCAGTCGGAACGTTCAAGAAGATTTGTGGTAACCTGCACTGCAGATTCTCGGAGGAGTCAGCGAGGAGAACCAGGTCGGCAACCGGTTGGGAGTTGACCGGTATTATCTTGAAGGTCATGGTCATACCTACGGAGGTAAGCATACCTTATCGTACTGCCACCCAATGCGCCGATGACTTCCGTCCCATATTCTCAAAATGGAAACAGGCGGAGGATAAGTAATTATGTATGGTGCGAACATTGAGTCCTAACCCACTCTCTCTTCCTGACCACCATGTCTAACCAGTACTCTCAGTGGAATAGCCATTATAATCCTCAACTCGAGCACGCATACGCCCCTGGCTTCGGTAACCCGCTGCTAAACAATGACTATCCATACAATTCCGATCCCTCCCAATCTTCCTCCTACGCGTCCAATTCGAGGAACGACGCCTATATGAGTAATCCAAACTACCTTCAGCAGCAGCAGTACCCGAGTCTTCCTTCGTCATACGACTTTCAGCCTGCAGGCATGCCGACAGTCAACAGCTTTCGCAATGCCAACGGCGCATCGGCGTCTCGCCCTAGAGCTCTTCCCCAAGACCGCCTTGGAAACGATTCATACTATGCACAGTCCTCTACAGGCAAGCGACAACGTGTCCATGACCGTATGGATGAACCAAAAGATGAAGAAGGCGATGTAGAAGCCATCCCAGAGCATAAAGAAGGCACTAAGGGCAGGCCGTAAGTCTCGCCGTTATTATGGGTTCTTTTTTTTTCTCTACTTTATGTTCGTGCGTTGCTGATTCTTTCATCTCTTTTTTTCTCAACTCTAGTGGTGCATGTGCTCGGTGCAAGAGCCTTAAGGTACGATGCGAGTTCAAAACTGACACAGACCCCTGCAAACGCTGCTTCAACGGAGGTCACGAATGTGTTATCCCTGGCCGGAAAAAACGGCGAACACCACCGTATGTTTGTTTTGACATTAAATTTTCGACCCACTTTTTCTTGCGCGCCTACAAAGACTGATGCATTTTTCATTGTCACTTCAAATTTAGAAAACGAGAACACCTTCTCGCTGAAATTCAGAAACAGGCAGAAGAGATTAAGAAACTTATGGCCAAACTCGAAACCAGGAAAGATTCTCGTCGAACTTCGACTGAGAATTTATCAGAAGTTGCCTCTCCTCCGGTCCTTTCCCCTACTTCTTCCTCATATGGCCTAGAAGTCCCATCAACAACAAACAAGGCTGTCGAAGACTGGTTCGCCAAAGCTAAAGATAGTCTTGCCGATTTCGATGGCTTCATTGGAATGGGAGGCGCCACTTTGCCAAAGCGCTACATCATTGCACCTGACCCCGAGGACTCTGGCGACGGCGAGGAATCTGACTATTATTCCGATGCGCGCTCCGATTTCGATACGGAAGACAGTCGTCTTGACATCTCCGCCGCTGATTCTGATGCAGAAGATGGAGATGCGGGTTCTAACGCCGGAAGCGCTCGTACAAGACCTAAGACTGCGAAAAAGGCTGGAGGGAAGATGGCGACGTTGCCTAGCGAGGCTGCACCGTTTGGTTTGATGGCTGACTTGAGTTTGAGAACCCATAAAAGACTAGAAGGTTCAGATGAAGAGGCTCCCGGGGATGGAAAAAACTTGGGTGTTGCTAACGCCGATTTCTTCAGAGGTGGGTGATCCAAATATTTCCTTGCATATTCTATAACAGCCTTTGATGATTCCTAGGTCCGACACCTGATCCAAAAAGCAGGAACCCTGACATTATGCAACAAGCACCTCACATACTTGCTCGAGGGATTATAACCCCAGAAGAGATTGAACCGTTATTCAAGATGTTAGTCTGCAGATCTTTTCATTCTTTTGACAATCAAACGTGCTAACAAATGACTTAACCATTTAGTTTCTTTGACCTCATCAATCCTTCGATATCACTTGTTGATCCCGTGCTCTACACACCTGAGAAAACAGTGTACAGAAGCCCTTTCTTGTTCACAGTTAGTGAGTCGGTTATTATTGTCTCTGGTTAATGACACTCTTTAAACGTTCTTGAAGTATGTGCGGTCTCGTCTAGGTTCTATTCCGTACGACCAGAAATCTATCCCCAAGCAATGCAATACGCACAACTTGCCGCTGGTACAGCACTGATCAGCGGGCCTAAAAATGTAGAGATGTGCATTGCATACATAGTGCTAAGGTAAGCTAACTGATCGGTTCATTCAAGATTATTTGACGCTGATATCTCGGCAGCTTGTATCAACCGCCTTTCAAACGCTGGGAAGATTCTAGAGGATGGCTATATCTTGGATTAGCTATTCGGTAAGTCATCATACGAAGCTAATTTCACTTAAACTTGTATCCACCTTTCATGTTTTATTTTAGAATTGCCGTCGATCTCAACCTCCACCTCCCTAACACTGCCAGACCTCAAAACGAATTTCATGCTCGCGAACAATTGAACCGTACCCGAGTCTGGCTCAACTGCTTCAACTTGGACCGATCCACAGGTTCTCAGTACGGAAAGGCACCCATAATTCCGAACTCGGACTATCTGGCGTGTCACTCCGAGACGTGGTGGAACAGTTCTCAGTGGAACATGAAAAATTTTGACATTCAGTTGTGCTGCTACAATTCAGAGTTGCGGGTCATGGCAGAATTCATGAGGAAGATCCACAATAACCCCCAACATCCAACCGGATTGAACAAGGTTTGTACCCACGAAATTTCCAGTCGGGATTGTCTTTTTTTCAACTGGCTGACGAATTACAATGGATGTTTCTATAGGAAGTTGACTTTGAAAAGCTAGCTACAGATACGGATGAGGAACTTCTTCGGTTGGAACAACATTGGTTCCCTATTCTGGATGCCAATGTGGATCAGAGCGACCGTCAAGGATGCTTCAGGACTGGTTTATTGAAACTTGCGTTTAGCTACGCACGATTGATAGCTCTGTCCTATGGCTTCCAGCATGCGTTTGGGAAAAACAACTCGGATGAGAACCCTTTTTTCACGCGTTGCCTAATAGCGGCTACCGACGTGGTGAAAGCTATGGTTGAGAATATAGGCCAACCGGAACAACGTGAGTTCCACTCTCATATCTCATTTCACAACTACATCTTACCGTCTTAGGTATATATCTGCGACACGGACCTGAAGCGCAGAGCGTTTTCACCACTTTTGCGGCCGCTTTTCTTGTCAAGGTGCGTCGCGGAGTTGCAAGGATATCAATTGAGCTGACCTTGTATGTATGCGTGTGTGCGATTAATATTTAGCTCCTCCAACCAAAGTTCTCTTCATATCTGGATGATCAGACCCGTTCAGAGATCCGTAACCGTGTCCAGAACGTCATCGACTTCTTTTCATCTCCAGATATTGCACTCGATAATCGTCATGGTCCCAAATTGTACGCTCGGTTTTTGAAAGGCCTCCTCGCTTCTCCGATGGTCACTGGGAATGGACCACCTCGGAGAAGATCACATCAGCCCGCTTCGTCAGTTTCCCCAGGTGGTGGTGGGGGAGTAGGAGGATCTCATGGAGGGGTCAATATGCACAACAGCAGTTTTGGTTCCCATACCACGATGGATCACCCTTCACCAGCTACGACCAGCAGCACCCATTCTCTTTCACCGCCACCTTCACAAGAAGCCCTCTCCTTTGAGCATTTCGCGCCTATTTCGGAGGGCGTGATCGATCCTTTCCAAAGCTCGTTGGGACCCGATCCGATGAGGACCAATCACCAACAATCCCACCATCACCGGGATGATTTTGGGATGAGGATGCAAGAAGATTTCAATGTGTATCAGCAGCAGCAAGGGATGGCATTACCAGACGGTGATGACCTATTGGGTATGAATTCCATATCTGATCCTAGCCACTGGCAGGGCGTGGCCGTACCAGGTCAGTTTTATTCTTTGTGAAGGGTGTAATATAAACCTAATCCTGTCTTGACAGGTTATAATTGGCTTGCTGAATTCCAAAATGATGTACAAATGAGGACGTCTGGGTTCAATAACAATATGTACGGACAAAACATGCAGTATATGTAGAGCATATCATCAAAGCCCCGAACGGGCTTAATTTCTGGTCCGCAAAACAAAAACTACACGTCTGCAGCTCTTGCTCTCTGTATTCTTCTTGTACTTATTATCTTGTTATGTTACTTATATCTCGCCTTCGGATTACTGTCTTGATTTGTTTTTTGTAACTTTTTTCTTTTTGGGACCCAAGGTGTCGACGACTGCCCTCATGTTGTACTATAAATACTGTACTGACCCGACTAATAGAACACAAGATACGCTGAAAGAGGGACATTCCTTGTATCGATACAGAATTAAAATTGTCATACGAAGAAGAAAAATAAAGTTGAATGGATAGGTATATGCCGAACCAATTATAATCTAGCATCAGCAGGCATAGATCTCATTGCCTGACGTACACCGAGGTCAGCGAGGACATCTTCCGTTCCACCGAGGAGGGCATCGAAAGGAACCGTGCGATGATACTAGACGAGTAAGATGAATCAAGCAAGATTTTGAAGGGAACGAGAAATCGATCTCAACGTACATGCTCAATGAATCTGCCCATACCCGTCTTGGTGATACCTCGACCACCAAAGACTTGCACAGCGTCCCGCGCTGTTTCTTGTGCACATGAAGTGGAGTAACTCTTCAAGAAGGCTATTTGACCGGCCAACTTGTTGGCTTGCTGTTTGTATGTCTGCGGCAAAATTGGATCAAAGATCTGACAGAGGATACGATCAGGGAGTATATGTACCATGTTGCACATCTGATAAGTGATGTTTTCAAGCCAATTTTGCGTGCCTAGGGTATCAAGAGTGAATTAAGGATTGAATGGAACGTGTATTATCAAACGTACTCTCCGCCCTTTCAATCATACCTGCCAGCTTGGACCGGACAACAGCCAAAGATGTCAGGGGTTTGCCGAAAGCCTTACGTTGAGCAGCCCACTTCAAGCATTCCTCGACTGTCAAGGCGCGTCAGTGTGTAAAGTAGGAACTAAAGGAAGGCAAGCAACTGACCAATAGCCCTCTGACCACGAGCGGAAGCACAGCACATGACCCAGCGCTCATGGTTAAAGTTACTAGACAGTTGGGTGAGCTTCCATGGATATACAATAGGTGTATAGTGTGCACACCTGAGGATGACAAAAATACCCCCTCCCTCCTCTCCAAGGGTATTGCCAACCGGAACGCGAACATTGTCAAAAGTAATAAATGCGGTTCCTGCAGTAGTAGAGTAGCTGGTTTTAATCTGACGGGTTTCGACGCCTGGGCCACGTTCCACGAGAATAACGGTGAAACCATCCTATGGGAGGGCTGAGAACTGATGCATGCAAGAAAGAAAGTGCCTAGTTACTGACATCGGTCTTGCATCCAACAGTGAAGTAGTCCGCGAACGTCCCGTTGGTGATCCATTTCTTGGATCCTGTGTACTAGATTAGGACCCAGTCGTAAAGAATCCCTGATATACTTTACCGTTGATAATCCAATATTTCCCGTCTTCGGTCTTTTTAGCGGTAGTCTGCAAGCCCATGACGTCACTTCCTGCATACGCCTCTGAGATGGCGAGGCAGATGAATTTCTTGCCAGCAAGGACATCAGGTACAATTCGAGCCTTGAGTTCCTCACTGCCAAAGTTGAGGACAGGCGGTAAACCAATGACTTTGCCTCCAAGAAGACCTAACGACGTGGAAAAGGGATACGTGCCCATGACCGCACAGAATATGACAGGACGTACCATCACCATATCCACGAGCACCACAACGAGAAAGTTCTTGAGTGATGATGAGCTGTAGCACAGTGTCAGTGACGAGTATATCGTTGCTATTCGCAAATTAGACGTACTTCATGGAAATAATCAAACTCTTCTGGCTTTACAATACCACCCATCAACGTGCGACCTTGCAAATGCTTTCCGGGACCCAAACGCATCGCATGGATGTTCAGTTCCCTGTATCAAACAGACACGTCACAAAACGCGAATGAAATGATGAAGGTGTTTGTACTGACGCCATCTTATCAAAAACACTCTGGTCAGGTTTCTTTCCATCTTCTTCCCTGGCCTCAAGGAAGAATTAGCTTCTAAAATTGCTATAGAAAAAGAAAAGCCGTATACCTGTGCATCAGGATAGACATTTTCATCCATGAATTTACGCATTACTTTCTGGAATTTGCGGTGGTTCTGTTCATTTACTGGTCAGTATCTGGCGAACGAGTCATGGAGAAAGCATATCTGACCTCGGTGTAGTATGGGCTAAAATAGCCTTCGCTTAACCAAGTGGGCTCAGCGTGAGGGACCTTACTGAGCTCTCCAGGCTGGAGAGCGCGGTATGTGCTGGCTTCCCCTTCAATGACACCAATGTGAAGGCGTTTGTACTGAGGTTTTTCTAGGACTTCCATTCTATGAAGACCAAAGAAAGCTTCGGTAGCATCTTGACCAGCTAGAACATGTCTCAGAACTCGAAGGGGCAAGATCCGAGTGACAAGTTTCGGCACATACCAACTTCTTCGTCTAAGAGAGCAGCGATACCACCGGGGTGGAGTTCTTTGAAGCGCGACAAGTCGTAGACATTGGCGTCTATAATAACCCACTACATGCACCCCAAAGTAAGCTAAATTTTTGAGGATGTGGAAGAGAAAGCCATACGAGGTTATCAGGAGTATTGTGCTGCAAAAGAGTTGAGAAAGACTAGGCGTAGAGATAGGCTCGAAGAGTAATACCTTGGCAACCTCCTCACGGGTGAAAGTCTTGAGCTGCTTGGACATGGTGGTTGAGAAACAAAAGAAAGGTAAAGGGGAGTGGTGGACAGAGACAGACTCAGAGACTCTGGTTTATTACGGTGGATGGGGAGTGATGCATGTGATTTTGACATTCAGCTGTTTTTGTCCTGCTCCCGATTGGTTCTACGGTCAATTATACAATCGTGCTTATTTCATCGATCAAACTTCGGACCGGACAGAACAGGTCTCTTCATGTACATGCTGGCTTACAGTTACGAACGATGAACCCGAGGTTCTTTGAAACAAGTATGTACATCCCCGAAAGTCTACCGACGCTGCGGCCGTGATACCCTATGTATGTGCTGTTTTCTTTACTTCACCTTTCAACGGTGATAGCTTGATCTTTAATCAGAACATGACGATCTTCGTCAGAAAATCCGAACTCTTCGAGAATTTCGTCAGTGTGTTTTCCCGGACGTAGATAATAGTCATCCCAAACTGTCTGCGTCTGAATATCTTGGTCGGTCGGGCTAGTAAGACCAGTGTTTGTTGCTGCTGCTGTCACCTGCGGATGAACATCCGGGAAGGGTGAATCATCTTTGTCTCGAGCGAGTTGCCTGGCTTCTTCTGGTGTCAGGACTGGTACTGCACATGCATCGGTTCCTGCAGGAACAGACGGTGAGATGAAGAGGTTCAGTATTGACTTTCCAAAAGTTCCAGAGTTTTTTTACCGTCAAAAATCTCCGCCCACTCATCTCTCGTCCGGGTCTTGAATCCGTCTTCCAGGTATCTCCTCAACTTGTTCCATTGATCTCGTTTTCCCTGCATTTCCACGCTTGGGGTCCATCCATCTCCGCTCTCGTCGTTTCTTGAGGACGTGGTAAAATCCTCAGACAAAGCTTGAACGAATTTCTGGATGAACAGCTTGAAGAATTTGTGCTCAATACATCCGATGGACATCCATCGGCCGTCTTTGCATGGATAGACGCCGTAGAAGGGAGCTCCGCCATCGAGAATGTTCGTTCCTCTTGGGCCGGAATAGCGGTCTCCAGCTGGATTGAAGTAATGCAAAAGAGGTGAGGAAGAGAGGTATCTTAATCCGGATACCTGCAATAATAAAGAAAATAAGTGAAAAGCTGCTAAGATATAAGTACCGAGTGAACATGGAAAAAACCTACCATGTCTGTATTGACAATTTGCCCTTTACCGCTTCGGCTGCGTTCGAGAAGCGCCAGGATGATCCCAAGCGCGCAAGGTAAACCACCCCCAGCGAAATCAGCTAGGAGGTTTAGAGGGAAACTGGGTCGATCTAGAGGACCGGGGAGCATCTGTGGTCATGTACCAGAGACCATCGATGATAGTAGGAGTACTTCAGTAAGCTGAAGGAATAGCTGTTCCATAAACACAATTTCTTAGATTACTGACCGGGAAGATGCCACTTTGAGCCAGATAGTTAATGTCATGGCCTACATATATTCACGTTTTTTCTTCTTGGTGAAATGTGTTCAGTCAGATACCAAAGCAACCATTTACCAGCCATGTCCTTGTGTTTTCCTAATGAATTGTTCAATGTCTTTCGCTCGTCGTCGAGGGCTAATTGAGATAAGCACTATTTACCTTCTCGGGGAAACCTGAAGGACATAAAAACGTGAATACTCACAAAACTTAATGCCTGAAGAAGAGCTGATATTACCCAGTTATTCTAGCATAAACAAGTTTTTCATTAAGCCCTCTTTTACTAGGATCACCACTCCCAAAAAACACCTCTGGTCCCAGTCCCAGTCTTTCCAGGACCCCAGGCCGAAACGGATCAATCAACACATCTGAAGTTGAAATGATACGCTTTAGGGCCTCACGTCCGCTAGCGACTTTGGAGTTGATAGCTAGAGAACGTTTTCTGCGCCATAAGACGTCGATAGAGGAGGAGGAAGGACGGTCGACGCGGATGACGGACGCGCCGTGATCTGCCAGGACAAGACCGGCAAAGGGGCCTGGTGCGAGTCCAGCAAACTGTATCCTAGCTATGGATTTTCAGTTTGAAAAGCGTATACCAGGGGTCACAAACCTCGATGACCTTGAACCCACGAAGAGCCATGAATATTGAATGTTGACGTTTACTTAGTGCGCACAAAGCCTGGTCGGAAACTTCTCAGAAGTACTTTCCATCGAGATCACGGGCCGTTTACTAGTAGAAGTTCTTCCACGATTGAATAATTCGACTGCATATGGAATTGTGCTTGGCAATGGTACATATAGTTTATAGTTTAGAAATTGCACCATCTCGCAGTAATGCTTTGCAGTCTTTCTCGCTCAGACCGTACTCTCGAAGAACCTCGCCAGTATGTTTACCACGTTGTAGATTGACCTGCGAAGTATCCACTTTATTCGATCCAGACACAGTGGGATGAGGAACGGGAATGTGTGTTCCGAGTAAAGTGCCCGCTTCTTTAGGAGTCAGTACAGGTACCACACATGCATCAGTTTCTGAAGGATAGATGTTGAGCAAACCTATCATAAGAAATGTGAACAGTAAAGCATACCATGGAAAATCTTCCCCCATTCTTCTCTTGAATGGGTCATGAATCCTTTCTCAATGTATTCTTTGAGTCGAGGCCATTCATCCAAAGCAAATTGCGTTTCCGGTGTTGGTTTCCATCTAAATTGGTTTTTGAATTCTTCTGATAGAGAGCCGTCGAAAATTTCGATAAAAGTCCTAAAGAACTGAGGCTCAAGGCAACCAATAGACACGTGGCCTCCACTTTTGCAAGAGTAGACGTTGTAGAACGGGCATCCACCGTCTAGGAGATTGTGCCCTCGTTTTCCTCCGAACGAACGCGGAGTGGGTAGTTGTTTATCAATTAGTGGAAATGAGGAGACATATCTTGCACCAGAAACCTTAGGCAAAGAAACTTCAGGACAAGGTTCGAATTACGAGTTAAAAGGGGTACCATATCTGTATCTACAACTTGGCCCTTGCCAGTGCGAGCGCGGTCGACGAGAGCCAGGATGATGCCTAGGGCACAGGACATACCACCACCGGCAAAGTCTGCTAGCAGATTGATGGGGAAGCCTGGTAGCTCAGGTGTCCCAGGAAGCATCTGCACAGGAACCTCAATGGGAATGACAAGTAATGCAAAAGGGAACCACTTGACTCACGGAAAGCACACCACTCAACGCTAGGTAATTGATATCATGACCTGCCATGGATTTCTGGGGGCCTGCATACGTCAGTGAGTCAGAAGAGAGACGCGGTTCGTCAGTTCAAGCACCTGTACGCGGAAAACTGAAGTATTTGTTGGAATTCGACCTGGTGCTCTCAATAATTATGAGATGACAACTCGTACCCAATCATTCTTGCATAGATGAGCCTTTCGTTTAATCCTTTCTGACCATTTCCCCCAAGAAACACCTCGGGACCTAGACCCAACCGTTCCATGACGCCAGGCCTGAATGGGTCAATCAATACGTCTGCAGAAGCAATCATCTTCTTCAAGATCTGAAGCCCACTCGGGATCTTGGGATTGATAGCTACAGAGCGCTTGTTTCGACAGAGGACATCATTGGTTGGTGTAGCAGGACTTGAAGACTTGTCGACACGTATTACGGACGCCCCGTTGTCAGCCAAGATGAGGCCAGCGAAAGGGCCAGGGGCTAAACCAGCGAACTGAACACCCGGAAAGAATCAGACAGGTCGTGCGATATGAACAGTTATAGATATACTTCAATGACTTTGACACCTGTAAGAGCCATTTCAGTAGGAGAAAATATAGTGGGTTTCAATGAGCCTTTGGTGAACCCGGCATTATAACTGAGTACGGTAAAGATTGAAACCGACGACCGGAGAAGGATTCGCTCAGGTGACTTTTTCTTACTCTGATAGTATCAGTGATAGTACGCTCAACAGCCTTTATACCGTGGCGCGATGCAAGGCTCAAGAGAGTGCCTGAAATCCTCAGGATCTATCATCAACGTCAATATCAGGCGTCGTTCTGGAAACTACTCTTCTAGTCTCACTGATCATACCGTCCGACTCGTTGCACAAGATGCAAATCCAAGATTTCATGCGCATTCTTCAAGTCCCAGGAATGATTCGTTTTTCAACGATTACGACTATGGTGTGGAAGAGGACTCAGCATTCAAAACGATCCCGCTCACACCGCGAGTCCAAGAACGTTTCAACAGTCCTGTCGATACACTGTTGTCCTCATCCAAACCAGTCGAATCTCGTCAAAGTTTTACTGAAGCGCGATCTGGACTTCCTCCTGTTCTCTCTCGCGGTCCGAGTTCCATGACGTTTCCTAATGTGTCGTCCTCCACCTCGTCTCTCGACTTCAATCCCACTTCTCATTCACCAGGACAAGGTCGTTCACAACCGCAACGTACACTCGTTCCCTCACATCCAAGTAACCTTTCGGTTAGATCAGGAAGTCAGTCCTTGGTCTCGTCTATTGGAACGACAGAAAAGCTTACCAACAAATGGCCAAAACCGCGTAATCTGAAGGATGTTGACCCCAACTCTCGTCGATCGTACAGCAACCACATGACTGGCGTTGGGATGGCAAATGCGGCAGTGACTGCGTTAGAAGAAGGACGCGGTCTTGGGTTTGACATGGTTGGGAGATGGACAGGTTTCAAGTGGTGCTTGATGCTTTCAGTCGTTACGGTGTTATGTTATGGTACAGGCGCCATGATATGTGCGATATTGACATGGTACAGAGGTCGTATCTGCCTTGCATCGATCATGGAATCTCTACTGACATTTTTTTCCAGTATGGGACCATGCTGACGTGATGTATGTCGCAGACTGGGATATTGTTTTCTTGGCTACGATGGCTGCCTCGATTCTTCTCTTGACTGCCCTTCTCGGGGTGACTGGAACACTGCTTAACTCTCGGCCCATCCTAGCTACATACTCCCTACTTCTTTGGCCCGCATTGATATCCATGCTCGCTGTGGGATACACTAGCTACAAACGCTACGCCTTTAGGCTTGATCTCAAACTCAATCTCTATTGGAGTCAGTATTATACCCCGCTCGGCCGACTTATGATCCAGAATTCTTTGCGCTGCTGTGGTTACTACAATCCTCTGCATGAAGCTATCCTTAGTAACAAGTGCTACCCCCGTACACCACTCCCTGGGTGCAAGGGGAGACTGTACACGTTTGAAAAACAAAGCCTTGGTACTATATGGTCTACGACCTTCTCTATTGTTCCCTTACATTTGCTCAACATTGTCGTCTCCTTGTTGTGCTCTAATCATGTCACAAGACAGTTTGGAAAAGGTATCACGCCAAGGCAATACAGACTCACCTATGTTGATTTACGAGAAGATGCAGGGAAGATTGAAAAGGAACTCAGAAAAGCTGGTGTTGAAAGGTTAAGACGACCTCAATGGTCTCGGTCTTCGTCAAGTACGACTTTGAGGGAGGATCGAGAAGACAGAAAACCACTTTTAAGCGGACAAGTGGAGGAGTGGAATAATGTCGCTCACTCGTAAATTCAGGTTCGCTATCTCTTACACGTGAAGATTCACTCTTGCTTACAGTTTTAAATTAGAGCTTGTCTTCTTTCTATCTGGTTGGCCCGTTTATTGCTAGGAGGAAAAATTGTTTGTGGTTTATGATACTTGAGAATATAAAGTACTTAGCACTGTGGACTGGTCATCCCTGACAACTCCGGTCCGTGACCCGAATCCTGATACCGTCATAAATCATCTTTGTTTTCAGGTGCTTAAAGTATCCCATGACCTCCTCGTCGCTGCTCAAGGTCGTCCTTATGACGAGTGAGCATGATGATGACGGACCGGCTTCTATTGTCGTGGTTGTATAAAAATGTCCCTGGAGCATATGCAATGGACGTTCCCCATCATGAACCCCAAATTTGTCGCCCGTCTTTGGTCTCTAAGCATTCTCATTGACCTCTCGCTTGCAGCATTGACCAGTCTAACTCTTCAGGGCCCTGCCAGTCTTCCAGTCGATGCGTCTCCGCCCCTGCATCCTTCTCTGGCTAGCTTCAGCATTGAAACCGCCTTCTTCATCTCTTACACAGGCAACCTTTCTTCTCCCAACCTCTTGACTAAGAATCTCTTCGAAAATCTAAAGAATCGTACTGGGGTGCCTGCAGAAGTCCGTATCGGGGGTATCACAGCTGATTCAACTTATTGGGATGCGTCTCTTGACACTCCACTGTTCAATTTCATCGACGACCAGGGGGCACTGCAGAATACAACAATTGGACCGCAGTTTTGGGATGTTGTGCGGGAAATTCTGCCCGAAGGGACAAAAATTACTGTGAATCTGGTGGGTCGGGCTTTCTTGACGGCTGGAATATGTACAGAAAGTGATTACGATGCATCGCTCAAAAGGATTTGCAAGATCTCAACTTCACTGGCGCCCTAGAAGTCGCCACTTCTGCTGTCGAAGGACTAGCACCCGGTCAACTTGTGGCCTTCGAAAGTGAGTTTCTCCATTTAAATTGTCGTAACTTCGAAATTTAATCTACATTGGCGCCGTAGTTGGCAATGAACCGGATCACTATCTCTCTTTTACTCCAGAAAATTACACCGAGATTTGGCGGCCCTGGTCGGTCAATATCTCAGAAGCCCTCAACATAACGAAACCGATGTTTCAATTGGGTGCGACAGCGGAAGATCCTCTTTGGCCGTACAACACACCTGCTGCGAATGCGCAGTTGGATTGTGTGAGCGCTTTGGCTGCCGGTGCAAACGATAACAACACAGTGAGATATTGCAGTGAGCATACGTATCAATATAGCGTGGGTTATAAAGTTTTATTTTTCTCGTGTAAGTTACTAAAAATCTTTTAGGTCTGCGATCCAGCCAGGGCCCAAGTAGCTACTCTGACCAATCTCGTAAGCCAGTCAGATTCTAAGTACAAGCTTTGATGATTGACTCACAGTCCGGTGTTTAAGGTCAACCATACACGTGTGGCACAGTACGCGTTCCTGATATTGTCTCATTCCAGTTTAAGTGAAATGTCGCTAGATATCTTGACCTTTGGCAGCCAAGAATTAACGCAGTTCGTGAACAACTCGGAGATGATGCCTTTGTTATCGGTCTGTCGATTGCTTACTGAGCTGTAGATCTTCATTTCGGTACTCATGTTTATGCTATAGGAGAGTACAATTCAGTTTCGTGCTCAGGACGGAATAATGTCAGTAATACCTTTGGGCAAGCTCTTTGGTTGCTGGATACGACTTTCTACGCAGCTTCTATCAATGTCTCGAGGTCCGTTGTCTCCTTCAATACAACTGGATTTTACTGATCTCGTACAGATTGTATATCCATCAAGGCGGGCCTCTTGCATTACAGAGTTCAACGCAGCTCAACCATGGTGGTTTTAGTTTCTACGACTTGTGGTGAGTATTCATATATATCAGAAGTGGATGTCAGGCTAGAGCCTCGGGCTTCTAGGTGGCCGGTTGATAATCTCAATGGACCCACTCAGGTCTTCCCGTCCTACTCTTCCTATCTCTTTGTGACAGAAACTCTCGGTACTTCGACGAATCTCAGAATATCAAATATTTTTCCGGGGCGACAAGAGAATGGTTCTTCGATAACTACGGCTTTGGGAGATGATTCTGCGGGACAACTCGTCGTCTACGGGTTCTGGGACGAGTCTCTACCTTCTGGAACCGATTTCCCCTCTAAACTGGCTCTTCTCAACTTGCAAGCCTTCAATGCAACTAATGGGACTGGAGAGAGACCCTCGGTAAATTTTGACATTAGCAATTATCTTCCTTCTCCTGATACCATAGTCACTGTTCGTCGGCTTCAAGCACCGGGAGCTGATGTCAAGGCCGCTAACGTTACAAGGTGGGCAGGCCAGACCTTCGAGGAAGGCGTACCTTCTGGGGAGCTTGTGCAAGAAACGATCGACAATGGCTTGGTAGAGGTTGAAGCTTCCGGCGCCGCGTTAGTGATTCTGTGACGAACTTGAAATTCACGTTCAAGAATCGCAGACTGAATTCCATCACGTCTCAGGTCAACGAGAATAGATATGTATGCATTTTGATGCAAGATCTAATTCCATACTTATCGAGTCTATTACATATATATCTGGATGTATCTACATACATAAGTATGTCATGTCCCACTGATTCTTTGACGAGGAAGAGAGCTGCAGCGCATCATCAAATGCATTTTCTTGGAAAATTGTTGAGTGCTTGGAAGAAAAGGTATTAGGCAAGTAGTATGAGTGACATTCGTGAGGACTCGTGAAACGCGTCGTCATAGCAAAGCAAATCAAAAAAGGTATCGGAAATTGCAAGTACTTCTTCATCTCCCTTGTTCTTCTTTCACGAGTACGGCTTCAAGTATACAATCCCAAGGGCGTCTCAGCCTTTCAGTCACTCCTTTCTACCACCACTCTCCTTCACTCCCAACCATCCTCTCCGAATTTGAATCACCCCAAATCACCGGTCGTTCGCAATGCCTAGCTTGTTCGCCATTCGTGTTCCTCGCGCCGAGTCTTCTTCAGATGATTCAAGTTCTGAATCCTCCACTATGCGACCGATTTACATAGCGGGCATTGCTCTTGCAGCTGCTATCGGCCTCAGCCTACTTACCTGGTTTTTAATTAGATGGTATCGCAGCCGCTCACAAGAAAAAAGGGCGACCCAACGTGGAGCTGCATTCCTGAATGTCAAAGGTCTTGTCAAAGATGGAGAGAAAGATTTGACGTTGCCAGACGAGTGAGTTTCTCCTGGATAAAATTTTCAACATTCATTAACGCGTTCAATTGAATCAAACCTGATAGATCTATACGCGGCATGTTTTCTCGCGCCCAGCTCGACGGCTCTATTGTCCTTCCATCCAGAGCTCTAACTCGTCCTGCTGCTGATCATGACCAGCCAGACGAAATCATCGAGTACCATAGCCAATCTGGGAATTTTCCGCGCCCATTTGCTCGTTTGGCGGAAGCTGAAGGTGGCTCCGTAGCTGGAAAAAGGTCTTCCAGCGCCTCTTGGATCAGATACTCCTTTATGAGCGGCACGTCGTTATCAGCTGCAAGTCAGAACCGGTTCTCGGTTCTCTCGGGTTCCTCTGTTGATACCCAGCCTACTCAAGGGACAGCCCGTAAAATTCGTCAGACCTTTTCACCTGTTTTACCCGACGAATTGCTCGTTTCGTTGGGCGAACGTCTGACTGTCGTTCAGTCGTTTGATGACGGCTGGTGTGTCGTCGGACGGGAAAATAGCGTGTTCATACAGAGTGCAAAATCTCTCTTCCAGTCCTCTCAGTCTACCGAGCCGAGTAACATCGAGTTGGGAGTCGTTCCTGCATGGTGTTTCATGAAACCTGTTAAGGGACTCAAAGCAGAGAGGCCTATACGGAGCTCGAGTCTGGGAATCACAGTACAGATGCAAGGACCGAGCTTTTCTTCTAGAGAAGAACTCATCTCTTGGTCTAATTTCTAGATTTTACTCGCGCCACATTGGAATTCGTTTCGTAGTTTATCGATCACTTATTCCTCGCCGGCCTGCAGACCCTAAGCACATATTCCCCACTGATTCACACCCGCTTTTGGCCCCTTTCCCCTTTCTCGATCCATATATGTGTAACGTCAATTCCCTCATTGCCTCCTTCAACGTTTACCCCTTGTACCACCAAGATATTGTTGAAAATTCTTTAAAAGACATACAGATACCTCCCCCTTTATGTTTCCTTGACACAGATAGTTGGACTCAGGGAGCTCCTCTCTGTCCGGAACCTTTTCTTTCTCCTTGGTGCAAATAGCCGCCATAGGGCTGTGCCCCTATTATACGCAATAGCCTTGTTGTCGTTGTCATCCTGGATGGAATTCTTTGCTGGATTGTTTTTATGTCTATACTACATACTAATGCATGTTGCATGTATGGGTAGGATAGAACAAGTAGATTGTCGATCAATAGAAAGCCAGGTTTGCCACTAAATCCCGAAAGGCCAATAAAATGTAAGACAGTACTGATATCATAACTAAGGCTTGGATACGTGTATAGGGTGTGTGTAGTTGGTGATTGCTTGGTGCTCTTTGCAGACTCTGGCAGCTACCGGAGGCCGAAGTCAATGTCACTCACTTACCCCTAACCATCCAATGCCATCGCGCACGCCTTCAAGGTCCCATAAAAGACAAAAAAGAATGTGAATATTGCCAACGAAAGCATTTTTCAACGAAAGACAAGATGATGTTTCAATAAATATACAACGCAAAACAGGCGGTGAAAAATCAAAGCAAGTAGAAGGGATTTCCCATTTATAAAAAATCAATAAATCAAGTCTGTAGTAATGTAAAAAAAAAAAATTCTGCACTAGAAGAAAGAAAAAAATACAAGATTTAGCATGATACCCACTCACTCAAAGTCAAGATAACATTTGTTGCTTGTCACATTATCTACCCAGCATATAAGCATGAAGAAATTGGACAACATCCCACTGCCAAAGAAAGGAACGAGCTTTGGATCACAGTAATCCAGCAGCTCTCAAATCTCTCGCTAGTCTAGCTTCTTCCAATGCTTGCTGTCCAGGTATGACAATTGCATGTCCATTCTCATCGAAATGAACGCGCGCGTTGTCAGCACCACCTGGTATTTCGTGTTCTTCGAAGGGTATTCCAAAGACTGACTCGAGGTTGCGGCGCATGACGATGTCTTGTTCGACTTCCTCACGAGTGAGGTAACTACGTTGACTGGGAGCTGCGGTGGGCGTGCTGTTGGAAGAAGAGGTCGAAGTCCGGATGGAATTTTCCCAGCGCTTGACACGCCAGAAGCCGACTGTCGAAGAGAGCAACAGGAACCAACCTGGAAAGAAAGCATCGTGATTAAATCGAAGAAGAGTGACTTTAACGGAAGGTGCACATACCAATGGTCATGAGAAGGAAGGAAAGCCAATCACGAGAAGTGATCGTTCCAACAACCTCCACAGAGCCAGGGTCTGGCACTGTATTGGGGTCTACGGCCTCAGAGGTGGCGGGTTCGGGGGTTGCTTCGTTCTCCAAGGCCAATGAACGTGAATAGAAACCGTATTGAATAAGGGTCAGACCGAGCCCTGCACGCGAACCGTACTTGCCGGCGTGGGATGTGTGAAGGAGGAAAGTGAGAAGGAAGCCGACGAACTGGAAGAAGAAGGAAATGACGAGGTTGAGGAAGAACACCCAAGCAGGGCCAGAGGGTAGGTCATCAATGAACATGGACGACCCAGGAGAATCGGGGTCGGCGGGAGCATGGACTGTCGTTTCCCAGTAAGGGGGGACTGCATCAGCCTGGGCTGTTGCATATGACTAGATAAGGCAAAGAAGGAATAAGACGACGACAGATATCATCACAAATTGATGCGGTGGCTTACAGGAGGGGCTTCTTTCTGGGCGGTATCCTCGGGAACGAGATAGACATTGCCATCCTGATCAACGGTCTGGATGGTCTGAGCAGGCTGTGGTTTGGCCATCATATTTGCAAAGACACCATCGTTTTCCATGGGTCTGGGTCCGTTGGACGAGGTAGGGATCTGAACATAATGGGTGGGGAGAACTGCTCCGACTGCTCTGCGGAACCACGACGGACGAGGGAGCCTCGGAGCAGAGGGGGCCACAGGCGATGTTGGTAGTTGACCATTGGAGTTGCCCCAGTCGTTTGGACGAGCAAAAGCAGAAGGACCTGGAGGAGAACCTGGAGGGGGATGGTCGTAGTCTCTTTCGAAGTCGTAAGCTCCTGGCACAGTGATTGGAGGTGGGCGGTGCTGGTGCTGGTGCGCATTGGTGGTCGAGTCCTGCTCGTCGTTGGAAGTAAAGGCCTCCTCGAGCTCGTCATCCTGAGAGGCCAGGCGAGTGTATCGCGCTGCCATGAGTGGGGGAAGAAAGTCACACTATAGGTGGCTGTACTTCTGTGCCCTGACTGGTAATTGATTGATTCCAAATTGAAAAAAAACAAGAGGCACCAGAGGAAGTACAACCCTTGATGTTGAGCTCGGATACCTGAAGGACTCATATATACCACAGGTTGGAGGACTCTTATAAGTATACAGGTTGAAGCTTGAAGCTTGAAGGATTATCGATTATTGAAGGACTCTTACGGACTTAGTCATTCCATGCCGTCTAGGATTATGAAGCTCATCTTGTCCCAGTTGCCTATCCGTTCAACCATTCCTCAGGCTCTTGTCGCAGACCCTCCTTCGGTCTCTGCATTTCTCTCCTCGCTCAGGGACAACCCGAGCAGGCTGCGACGCGCACGACTTGCTCCTCAAGACGCCCATTTCTCATACGTCACTCCTCTCCCCTTACCGTTCCCGTACCAGATTCAACTCCCTGAAGACGATCCCAAGTACGTAGAACAATGGCTCATCGACAGAGAACCATTGTCTAAGGTCGCTGGCAATCTCTACTCGTCCGAGAAGCGCAAGCAGCCAGCTATTCTCATCGGGCTATCAGAGACCTGTCTACGCGACTGCCTACCCCACCTCGACGTAGGTGACGCATTTACTTCTCTGGGCACACCTCGCCTCGTAGAGAGCGAAGAAGAAGAATACAAGTCTTCTAGCGCTGCCTGTCAAGATTTAATTGACATTCTGAGTGGCCAGCACGTCGTTATTTCTGAAGAACAAAATTTTGCTCCCTGGTCTCTCCGTTACAGTGGTCACCAGTTTGGGTCATGGGCTGGTCAACTCGGAGATGGACGGGCTATTACCGTTCTAGTCACACCTCATCCCTCAGACCCAGGTCTGTCCTACGAGCTCCAGCTTAAAGGTGCAGGCCGGACACCTTACTCTCGTTCTGCTGACGGTCTTGCTGTCGTTCGCTCCTCTATCCGCGAGTTCCTCGCTTCAGAAGCTATGCATGCGTTGGGTATTCCGACCACTCGCTCTCTTGCCCTTATTTCCCTCCCTGATGTACCTGTCGTCCGCGAAAAAATGGAATACGCTTGCGTCACTACCCGTGTCGCGCCCTCTTTCCTCCGAATTGGCTCATTCGAAGCCTTTAATGGGCCAACACACATGATGTTTTTTGGTGGCGGCCAACAAAAACCTGACTGGGATGGTCTTTTGAAACTAGCTGAATATGTTTCCAAAGATGTATTGAAGCTCGAGTCTTTTGCCAAAGGAGAAAAATGGACAAAGGACTTGTTGTATGATGTTGCGAGACGCAATGGTAAGATGGTGGCGGGATGGCAGGCCTACGGATTTATGCATGGTGTTATCAATACTGACAAGTGAGTATCTGAGTTCTTTTTTTCTTTAGACATTTCCGAACATCCTTTTCTCTAGCGTTTCCCTTCTGGGCCTTACCATTGACTATGGACCGTATGCTTTCATGGACGTGTTCGATCCTTTCCATATTTGCAACCATACCGATGAAGGAGGGAGGTACGCTTATAGGTATCAGCCCAATATGATGTACGCTTCGACATATTCCAGTAACATGACTTCTAAAGCTGACTGATATCATTGCAGTGTATACGCCGCTCGTGCCCTCCTCAACGCCCTCGCTCCTCTTATTGGTGCTGAATCGTCTGGTGTCAAACTGGCCCCAGGCTGGGCATCATCTGCGTCTCAGGAACAAATTGACGAATGGTCTAAACTCGGTGTCGACGGATCTAGTGATGAGATGGAGAGAATCGTCCAAGAGGCGACCAGTGTCGAGTATGGAAGCCTGATGAGAAAGGTTTGACCCGACTGCTCGATTCTTTTTTGCGATACTGAATATGTCCACCCTTTACGCACATATAGCGTCTCGGACTCTATCATCCCAAACCAGACGACGAGAGCGGATTCTCCAGACCTCTTCTTAGCATGATGCAAGACCAAAAACTCGATTTCCACCGTACATTCCGTGTCCTCTCCAATTTCACCCTGGACACGTTCAACGACTCCACAAAACAATCCCAGTTCATCTCTCGAGTCCTTTCCACCATCGCCGAACCTCAAATGGTCGATCGCATGTCGGCAGAAAAGGCTTGGAGTGGGTGGTTGGAAAAATACGCTAAACGGTTGGAAGAAGAACAAGCACAAGGAGTTGAGGAGGAGGTGAGGATTAAGGAGATGAAGAATGCGAACCCGAGGTTCGTGTTGAGGCAATGGGTATTGGAAGAGGTGATTAAGAAGGTAGAGAATGACGAGTTGGCTGGGAGAAGGGTTTTGGCCAAGGTTTTGCACATGGCATGTAATCCGTTTGAATCTTGGGGCGGAGAGGAGACAGAGGGTGTAGAGGGAACAGAGGAGCAAATGGATGAAGAAGAGAAAGAGGAGAGAAGATACTGCGGTGTTGGCGATAAGAGGTGGCTAGGATTCCAGTGCAGTTGCTCCAGTTAAATTTGTCAATGATCTCTGTACCCGGTGGTTTTTTTTTTGTATTTTTAGTATGTGAACTCGGAAAATCATGTAGCATTCACTTCTTCATTCTCTACTCGAGAAAAGTCTTTGTTTATCACCTTTTTCATCCACAATACAATTTGTACATTATAAAATCTCTTTCTACGTGGCGCTTCCGAAAATCTGATATCTTCTGCAAATACTCGGCCCAATCTCGTCATACTGCGCCTTCGTGTGGCATGAGGTGTAGAATTCTGGTAAAGACGCCAACAAGGAACCACCAAACCAGACTGCATAGCGTTGACGTTTGTGCGAGATCACATCGACTTCGACACCAGAAGATTGCATAGCACTTCCACTGGCGGCGACGGAATTGCTTAGTCTGCGATCAACCAATTGCTTCAAGTCCCGCTTGAGTCGGTTGCCAAAGTGTTGGAACATAGTGGAACCTCCAGAGAGGACGATGTTCTGCATGCAAGTCATTAATCTTGTTATTCGCGCAACTGTTGCAAGGTACACACCTTATAGAGACCACGTCGAACATCGATGGGCGATTGTTGGATGACATCGTCGACAATTTCGGGAAGAGGCGTCAAGAAGTCGGAAGAATATATTTCTGGATTGAAGAAAATTTCGGGGGCGAGGAAACGTTCGTATCCAACATCAATGCCGTATTTCTTTTGCGCCGGAGTCATCAGCAAGTACTGCACCCTGTACATCGTGGACGACTCACCCTTCCCGTAACACTGTGCTCGCCCTCGTACCTCTCAAAATACTTGTAAGGCTCTGCATCATACTTCCTAAACTCCTTCACGATGTCCTGACACACATAACTGTAATTCTCCTTCACTTTACTCGCAATTCTCAACTGATCCTCTGGAGGTACACCCGCCGTCTCTCCTCTCTCTCTCAGCAAGTTAAGCACGAACTGAGTGATGTCTCTACCCGCGATGGGGATGTGTTTGATGGCACTACCGATGACGTACCCTTCAGCACAAGGGATAACATGCGTTACACCATCACCAGAGTCGATAACAGTGCCAGTGAGGGTACGATCAGTGACGCGGTTGGAGGTCCATGAGGCGGCAAGAGCGAGGACAGCTTGAACAGCAATGTAGAGACCTTTGATATTAAAAGATTCGAAAAAGATTTCAGCAGTTTGTTCACGGTTTTCAGGAGGGTTGAGAGGGGGTTCAGTCTGTTCGTACAAGGAGAGGAATGAATCGTTATCGTTACATATCAAAGTTGGGACACGCACGAGAAGGAAGTAGTGATCCTCAGGCTCTGCCCTCAGATATTTGAAGATGGTCTGCTCCCAATAGCGTTCCATATGATCCCAATTATCGATCATTCCGTGTCGAATGGGATAGTGTACACCATAACCCGGTGTCTTTGCATTGGCTAATGCCTCGTCGCCAATGAAAAAGTCGAGATCTTCAACACCGCGCTTGGAGGCTAGGTGGCCAGGCTTGGACGGGATTGCAGGCGCACGAGATGATTGATTTGCAGAACCGCGGGTGGCGATAGCAGTGGGGAATACGCTTGAGAAAGAATGTTTACTCGGCGCGTTAGGGTCTTATTTGAGTGGTCTGAGACTTACAATGATGGATCAGAGTTTCCGGCGAATCTGTACGTTGGGCCAAGATTTTAGGACAGGTAGCATATAATCTAGGTCGAATAACATACCCGACTTTTGAGTAGCCAGTACCGTTATCACATATTACAGGCGCTAGTTGGGCCATGATCGTGGTTTGAGGTCAAGACTTTGCGTCGCAGCACACGGGAGTACAAACACCAATGACACAAACATATCCATCAAATCCGACCTCTGACTATTTAGATCTACTAAGTGTACATCATTTTTATATATTTTTACTTTCATCGCTTACATACTTTTGACACCGTTCACCTGCCCTGCTGACACTCGTTCCAACTGAGTTTTTGCCTGTACGACTGTGAATATTGGGCGTAATCTTTGTGATAAGAGCTCACCTGTGCGATGAAGTCTTGGGAAAGTTCAGGCAGAACCTCTAGTTCCTCATTGATCTGAGGAACTACTTCCCATTTCGTCGGAGCATTCCGTATACAAAGGCAGATGTCCTCAGGAAGATGGGCACCGTGTTCTTTGTTGAAATGCTCTCTAACGCGTCGTTCCTCTATGCTTTCTCGATCAGTAAACCGGCACATGCTTCGTAGGATCAACTACCTTCAGTCCTAGCTTCCAGTTCAGCCATCATTCCTCGAACGATACTCTCCGCTGCTTCCTTATACTGTTTCCGTCGCGCAATTTCTAAAACGAGTTTTCTGAACGACGCCTGGTAAGATACAAACCGCTCGTGTAGACTTTGAATCGTCTGTAGGTGCTCTTCCAGTTCCCCAAGCCTTTCGTCACACTCTGCCTACATTGAGTAGGTGTTAGCAGGGGCGCAAGTTCTTGGATGGATAACATACCTCGACCGATTCTTGAACTTGAAGCATCTCTCCCATTATGTCGCCTAGTTCTTCTAAATCGTCAAGAGTGCGCGACAGCTGTTCCAAGTGTTTTCGGTCAGTCTCTCGCGTTGACGATAGCACCGCACTGCATGCAAATGAGAAGAAAGTAATGATTGTACTTGCTTCGACTCACTGAGTGGCGTCGATTTGACCAAGGCTCTCCTCTAACTCACTCATGATCGAGGGCAACTCAGCAGTATCACGGTTCATCTCTGCAGCAAAATCAGATCAGTAAGGAATGCTGCGATGAATGCAAAAATACTCGCACGTTGTATATCTTCTTCATTGAACGCTTCTCCACTCTCACTGTCCCTCAGTGCACCAGCCATTTGATCGTAGTGAGCCGCAAGGCTTTCTAGATGACCAGCCATAGAGACTATCAGAGTATCTTGCGAGGTTAACAACTGTTCTATTGAGGGTACGGGAGGAATGTCAGGTAAAGAGTCGCGAATGTTAGCTATGGCATTGTTCAGTGTCTCGGGGAAGTCACAACTCCTATTCATTATGTCCTGCGCAAAGAAATGAAGGTCTTGCTGTAGCAAACAGTTAATGTACGTACTTCGGCGGAAGTCCTATCGTCTTCCATACTCTGCAAAATGTCTTCAATAGCTTGGTCGTCGACGAAATCTCGCAGGGTCTTCCAATTTCGTCTTTCATCTTGTCGTTTAGAGGGTCGACGTGGCAGCACCGTATCGGACGGACTTTGTCTCGTTAGCTCTACATTTGGCGCTTTATCCTCATCTTCAGAGTGCTGACTCCCAAACAAGGACGAGTCTGCAGACGTTTGATGAAAGTCTGGTGGCACTCTCTGAGATCCAAGCTCTTCCAGAATAACGTCGAGCTCAGTTGTCCTCTTTGAACGCAGGTTATCCCATTCCTGAGGGACGGATAAGTCGATACTGATGGACACACGCGTCTAAGACCGTGTCCGTACGTACGTACCTGAACCCGTCCTGACAGTCTGACGCGTTTCTCCTCGATACTTTTTGCAACACTCGCTGCCAACTTATCAAAGCGTCAGTATAGTTGAGAACTAGAACAAGATGTAAGTATCACACCTTCAATTGCTCAAGAACATTGTCTGTAATCCAGCGCACTTTGGCGTCCAGCACTAGGACATCAACAGCGACCTGGGACGATGCCGTAGAGAGATTATTGGCTTGACTACAAAGCTGTTCGCCGTGCTGTAGAGCCTTCTTGGATTGGAGGACTAGAGAGACGAGGTGAGGCTGCTCTTGTTCATCAGTCATGGTTGAGGACGACCGGAAAGCTCAGACCGTGTAAGCGTGATTCATTAGCATCTTGCTTTCCGACGCCCACCTGCTTCTTTCGACATTTCTACATTCGTACTATGCCTGCTGAGAAATTCGACCTGGATTCTATTACTTCGCTTTGTCTAGCCTGTTCTTCGTCTCTTCCTCCCAAAGTCAACTCGGAAACTCTCTTCACCACCTCATGTTGTCGTCAACCCATATGTTCGACTTGCATCTCATCTAATCCTCGTCTTGCACGATACAATCCTTGTCTCTCTTGCCTTGGGGGTGTAGATGCTGTCAATGCGCGCAGTACCGCAGCTGGCAAATCTTTGAAGAATTCGAAGAAAGTGCCAATAGCCCCAGAAGCAATCAACATTGATGGCGCAGTCCGCGACGAGGATACCTATATTATTGGCGACGACGAGGATGTCAGTGACGACGAAGATGGGTTTGGCGGCAAACTCGATTCGAGTCCACCACCACCTTATCCATCGTCGTCTAATTCACCTGTCCAACCTTCTGAAACATCTACTCCACCCAACGAACCGTTTCGACAAGCTGAGGATAACCCTGAGGCTCACCCACATAACCCCTATGAATACTATATTAAGAAGGGAGACACTCTACAGGGTATTTCTCTCAAATTCGGAGTAGACGTAGGTAGACTAGTCATTCACCTCGATCGTTGGCTAACTATGACTACAGGGAAGGGAACTTTGTCGTCTGAATAAGCTACCTCCAACCACACTGAGCACTACGCCTTATCTCTTGCACACTCGAGGGGTTCTGACGCTCCCTCCAAATGCTAAATTGGTCGATAAATCAGGGAATAGGTTCACAAACGATCCTGGGACCATCGAAGAAGAGAAAGCCAGAGCGGTAAGAAGAATTCGTCATCGCGCTGAGGGACGTCTACAGTTGATAACCAAGGAAGTAGATGGGGGAGTAGCCAAGGCTTATGTTGCTCTTGCTGAAGATCCCGACGAGTTGGCAATGTATGATTTCAAGAGAAAGGAGAGTGGTGCTAAGTGTGATTCTAGGTCGGGGCTATCGTCCTCGAGCTTGGAGGCAGCCGCTATCGATATGTATCTAGGGGACGAAGAATGGGAGAGAACCGAGGGCAGGAACAGGACTATACCCCCGATTCCCGGAACGACCGGTTCGAGGCGAAAGTAGTTTGCAGACTTTTCTCTTTTGATTATTTTTACTGTTTACCTCGCGGATTTGTAGCATAGTATTAACAACTCCATTTCATATAACAAGTCTTAATATACAAGATGACATCTTTGAAACGAAAAATCTGCATCCTTGAGCGCAACCAGACCAGTGACCAAAAACCAATGGGATAGACAAGGCAGTCCATTTCCAGTCAAATCTTCTTTCGATTACTAGACACGATCGGTCAAAGAAGACAAACAACGATACAAGGAATGAGTAGATACGTACAGTGACATATCGAAAAGCCGGGTTTTTCCAGTCTGAGATGTCCTCAAGAACCGTGATGCTCGGGTCATATTCGGTGTGACCTTTTGCGAACATTCTATCGCGACGCTTGTTCGAGAGTACGAAGATGACGCGCAAAATCAGAATGATTATAATCTGTGGAGAAATTTGGATCGCTGTAAGTTCTTCCAAACGATTACAGATTGGCACTGACCTCGAGAGCACGAGAAACCATGCATCCAACGACACCTGTAAAGTAACCCGGCGCTTCGGAATCCTTGAACAAGAAAGGTCCGACGATGTTTCCTGTGGCGACGCCTGCAAAAAGCCGAAACATGAGGAGAATATACGAGCATATGAAGCCGGAATACTGACCCAAGAACACCGCTGCGCTTGCTATTGCTCTCTTGGTCTGTCCACCAATATTCCCAGACAGAAGAGAAAGGCCCAAAACGAACGTGGCGTTAGATGCCCCAGTCAACCCTGGATTAACGGCGGTCGATCAATTCCCAAACTCCACGGAAAGTCAAATGAAACTTGGTTTAAACTCACAAAAACCGGCCAGCCTGGCACCCTGACCTTTACACCAGGCTACCATAGCAAAACCAACGACTGTCGGAAGGTTGGTCGCAGCCATGAGATAGGTTCGATAACCCTTGGGAAGCTTGTAATTAAGGTAAATTGCAGCCAGAATACTGTAAAGTATTGATGAGAACATGTACGTAGGTCCCGTACAAAGGATATATCTTACAAACAAATGATAACTGCTCCATAGGGGATTTGCATCAACGTGGTCTCGAAGGTATCGAAACCAAATCTACGATGAGTCAGTAAATCTCCAGCGTCACAGAGGTTCAATATCATTATATCAGCTTACCCTTTGACAATGAGCGTGCCACTAACAGGTTTTGTTTTAAGAAAAGAATAGACCAGTTTTGAAATGAAACTTACAAGTTAGAAGTACCGCCCTATACGTCCAGATCATTTGAGTTGTCAGTATCTAATAAAGACAGAAATACAAATAACTTACGTTGGGAACATTGGCCGTGAAACCAAAGAGAAACAAGAGATATACCTTGGGATCCATGAACGCTTCAAGGGTTTGGTTGGCTTTCCACCTAGTACAAGGAATTCAGGCTCCTATGTACACTGCAATAAAGACTAAACAATTAGAACTTAACACTCACTCTTTGTTGTCAGTCAGGTTGTTGTCCCCCCTCTTACGACTGACTATCACAAGTCTCTCGTGGCGTGTGAACCAATGAGTGTAGTACGGGGAATCAGGAATGAAAATGTACATAAACACGGCCCAGGCAGAGCACAGAGCGCCGATGATCAGGAATTCATATTTCCATGACGGCAGGCTACCTGAGGTTCTTTCGTCAGATTTCAAAATGGAAAAAAATACATGCCACACGTACTCTTGATCTATAATGGAAGCAAGAGCTTGGGAATTTGAAGGAAATCCAAGTCGAACACAACACTTACGTGACCAATTCCATAGCCAAAAAGTCCACCGAGAGCGATTCCTGCCCCGTTGGATCTAATCTTCTGTCAGATGTGCCTTTCGAGAAGCGATGAGAAAATGCATACAGATACCAATACCCAATTCTAGTGGGCTGTTGAGAACGAGTATACCTGAATTTCTATCAGCCGATATTATCCCTGAGGATAACGGAAAACTGACTGACCATGTAGCCTACGATAAATGAACAGGAGTGAGAAGCGGGAATTGCAGAGCGTGTGATTGAGATTTACAGTTATCAACACAAAAGATGGGTCAGCAGTTGCTTCCGCTGCCCCGGACAGTATTCTCAGTATTGCCAGTTCCGTGAAATTGCGGCTGGCTGCTTGTGCCATCAAAAGGACGCCCCACAAGAATATCTATAACACGGCGTGTTACGATAGTTGGTTGTCAAGATATACAGTTCACGTACATTCACAGCCAAGTACTTGGCAAGAGGGAACTTTTGCATGAGAATGTTGGTAGGAAACGCCCAGGCAAGCCATCCGACTGAGAAAACAGTGAGGCATGGGTTCCATCAGAAAGACATTGATGTCAGACGTACAGTAGAACAAGCTAGAAAGCCAACTCTGTACAGTAAAAGACATGTGAGCTACAATGCTAGGCAGAGAAGACGAGTGAATCAAAATGACGAACATATTCTTGCTTCCCAAGATTCAAATCTTCCTTGACTGATAACAACAGCACTAAATTATAGTAAAGAGTTTAAAGACAAAAAAGGCACTTACTGCCAAAAATGGCGGCATAGGAGAGAGTGGTCTTGTCTCTGTAAGAGACGACGGTGAATGTTGAACGGTTGAATGAAAGTACCTTGAAAATACCTTGAAAATACCTACACGTAATAGAACTGAGCGGCAATCAGCTGACGAGGATAGAATATGCTCAAAAGACGAACCATATAGCACACGGATCTGGAGCAGCGGTTAATGGGTTTCACGACACAAAAGAAACTTGACATTTTTGCTCACAGCATAGGCATGATGAGCCAGTCTATCTTCCTCTCCACGCGTCGTACTTGCTCAGGATCTAGTTCGGTTTCGTTCATTTTAGCAAGGTCCGCAAGAAATTCAGGTGAAGGATTCTTCTTAAGGAGCCGTTGGAAAAAGCCGCCAGCTTTAGGAAGAGCATGAACGGAGGGGCCTGGAGCAGGAGTAGTAAGGGCATTCTCGATCTGAACGGCCTCTAACTTTTCAGGATCAGAGACGGAAGACATGATGGTGATGAAAAGTCCACAGGACAGGAACAGGACTCGGGGATATTTGCATAACTTTCAGGGATTTAAAAGCCGACAGCAATATTTTGCGAATGTTTGGTTGAATGGCAAATGCGGAGAAGCACAATTTGCGGGGAAGCACAATTTCGAATTGATCGCCAGATGACAATTTTAGATCATCACATGACTCTCTAGCTTTTCCCTCGGAGCGCCCGGGCCGACATTCCGTTCCGACATACCACTGATCACTTCGGACCGAACTTGATTCTGATTTAGACCTTTAAGAAGTGAAATGCATCTCCTATGCTCTCCTCAAAAGAACAATGCCTGCAATCACTTTCAAAGCCAGGTCTACCACTGAACTCCTCCATTTACGTGCCGCTGAGCAGCCCAATGACCCTGCTATCTACACCGGTATTTCAGAGCCAGCTCCCATGATAAAACTGCGATACCTCACGTTTGTTTTCCTCTGTATCCAATGATCGTGTGTTGACAGGAATAATTAGATATAAGGATCTCTTGCGTGCGGTAGATCGTCTGGCTTGGTACTATTCGTCTCTTGATCTCATGCCAAAGACCGCACCCGGCCAAGTCCCACCCGTTCGCTCGATTGCAGTGCTTGTTACGTCGGCCATAGACGAGACTCTCCTTGAGCTTGCACTTGCAAAGCTTGGACTTACCGCTCTTCTTTTGTCCGTCAACAACTCTGTTGCTGCAGTGGCGCACTTGGTCAAACTTGTGAACGCGACCCACTTGATTTACAGTCCCAAATTCTTCGAGGAAGCAAAGGAAGCTCAAAGTCTGCTTGCGTCTCAAGGGGTAGACATTATGACTATTGAGGATAAACGCTTTTCGCTCTGGGGACTTGAGGGAATTGAGAACGCAGATACCAAACCCTTCCCTGCGGTCCTGACGCCCGAACAGGAATCTCCTCGACCTGCCATCTATCTTCACTCCTCTGGCTCGGTAAGCGCTTTTTTCTTTACATTTTTTCCAGTTGACTTTAAAACCTCTTAGACCGGTTTCCCGAAACCTGTAGCCGTTACGCATTATGGCTTGATTGCGAATATAGCAATAAATCAAGATAAAACCGGCTTCAGTACGCTTCCTGTTTTTCACGGATATGGTCATTTTGCCTTGTAAGTTGTAAATTCTTACATCTTACATTGCAACAATCCCTAAGCTTTCTATAGATTCAGGTGTATGTACCCTGGAAAGCCATTTGTGCTCTTTCCTCCCCATCTACCTTTGACGTCGGCGAACATATGCGCTGTCCATGCAATAGCACCGGACTGTCGTCAATGTTTTGCTGTTCCATATGTTATCAAGGTAAGCTGTTCTGTGTTGAATCATCTGCATGTACTCATAGATTGTTAGTTGCTCGGAGAAACAGAGGAAGGCGTTAAGATGATGGCGAGCTTCGACGTCGTCAGTTATGCTGGTGCCCCGCTTCCTGTAAGACGAGTGATCTGCACTCAGGTTTTCAAATACTCATCCAATCGCACAGGACGATCTTGGCACTCGTTTAGTAACAGCAGGTGTCAACATTCTAAGTATCTATGGCACAACAGAGGTATGAGTATTGTTCTCAATTTCTCTGCATGTCATTGTCTAAGGCTTTGCTTAGACTGGAACCCTAATGAACTCGAGTCGTAACTTTGTCACCGATAAAGAATGGAACTGGGTGAGACCCACTTCTCTGAGCAAACACTACCTCGCCTTCGAACCTCAAGGCAACAACACATTCGAAATTATTGTCAAAGACGGTTACCCGCCAAAAGTAGGCATCGTCTTACGCCTTTTTTGAGATGCGGGTCACTCACATTTTCCTAGATTGAGACGAACAGACCTGATGGGTCTTACGCAACAAAGGATCTTTTCCTTCGCCACCCTGAACATGATGATCGTTACAGATACATCGGCCGGTGCGAGGACCCGTACTCTTTATCGAGATCTCAAATTTACAGATACACTTATCAATAGCCTTGATGATACCCTTGTGCATATTCTTGGAGAGAAGACTAACCCAGGTATATCCCGGATGACATCGAATCCTCTTTATCTGGCTCATATTTCTTCCAGTGCCTATAGAACTTGGTATTCGCGGCAATAGTCCTTACGTTGCGGAAGGTACTTGATCTACTTTTCCATGGTTGGGAAAACTCTACCTAATGGCGTTCTCCTAGCAATCGTATTTGGTGCCGGAAAGCCTCAAACAGGCTGTTTGATTCTTCCATCTGAACTCGCTAAAGACATGTCTCAAGAAGAGATGATGGAAAAAGTCTGGCCTGTAGTTGAGGAGGTCAATGAGCAAGCACCCAGTCACTCGCGGCTGCTCCCCGAAATGATTGAAGTCTTACCGTTGAGTCAATTTTCCCGCCATTTCAGCTTCTCTAATAAACTAAATTCATGACAGTTATGGCACCACTATACCTGTCGCGACGAAAATGAGCATTCTTCGTCCCGCCTGTTACGCTAAATTCAAGGACCTTATCGGTTGGTAAAATTGCCCCACACTAGGCCCTATGTTCTTATCTCTTCTTCTTCCAGAAAGTATCTATACTCGCTTTGAACAAGGCTCATCCGAGATTGTGAGGAAGCGTCTCAATAAAGACGAATTAGAGAACTATCTGTTGGAAGTCATTACCAAAACCATCGGTCCGGCTAAAGCCGCGAAACTTGACAAGCAAGCTGACTTGTTTGCTCTTGGTGTTGATTCCTTGCAAGCTACCAGAGTGAGAAATATTTGCCAGAAGGAATTAGATTTGGACGGTCATACACTGGGACAGAACGGTAAAGTGGTTTTCGCCGGTTCTATCAGAACAGCTTTTGATTTCTTGTCGTGTAGTGGTTTACGAGCAACCTTCCGTTGAGAAGTAAGACCTAAGTTTTTGACCTGTCCTATTCGTTCTGACCAATAGACGTACAGGCTTACTGACTACATTCTGGGTCTACGATCTGGGAATACCAAGACAGGAGATGCGCAATCGAAGATGATCCAGATGGTGGACAAGTGGGCTGCCAAACTCGAGACTCGCAAATTGAGTACCGATTCTAAGCCGAAGCCAATCAACGCTCGTGTCATAGTCAGTAAATTACTGTTTGTTCACCGAAACTTGTTCTGTTAAGTGATTTGTAATGCTGCAGGTCCTCACTGGCGCAACGGGATCACTAGGCGCTCATATTCTTCATCAATTACTTTCGTCCCTTGTCGTTCGTAAAGTAATTTGCCTGTCTCGGGCTTCGTCGCATGAGGAATCGCGAACTAGGGTCAAGGAATCGCTGAAGTTGAGAAAGCTTCCACTGCCGGTCGAGGGGAAGTTCGATTCCTATGCTGCCAATCCCAATAGTCCCTTACTTGGGCTCAAGGAAGAAGAATACAGAACTATTCAAAACGAGGTGACCGACGTGATACATGTGAGTACTTTTTCTCAAGTCCGCGATGCGACCTTTTCCTCACTGATCCTCTTCAGAATGCTTGGCCTGTCAACTTCAATATCAGCATAGATTCCTTTGATGAATACGTCGGCGGTTCACTCAACCTCATGAACTTGTGTCTTCGATCCTCTTTCTCTGAGGCTGCGTCATTCTACTTTAGCTCGTCTATTAGCTGCCGTCAAGGGTCCCCAGACGAAACCTGCTCTGAAAACTACCCAGATTCACCTGCGACCGCTGCTGGCACTGGATATGCACAGAGTAAATGGGTAGTGGAGAAGTTATGTCAAAAGGCAAATGAAATCGCGGGGCTCCCTGTTGGAGTACTGCGAATTGGTCAGATGGTTGGCGATACTGTCAAGTGAGTGACCTTCGTATCACCCTCGTTTTTTTTTCGGTGATTCATTGCTCACGCACGTTGAAGTGGTGTTTGGAACGAGACAGAGGCCTGGCCCCTCATGTTCAAGAGCACGAATACAGTTGGGGCCCTACCGGACATCGATGAAGTATGTTGTGACCTTTGATCTCATTCTTTTAATTCACCTCTTACGCATTAGAATCCATCCTGGCTCCCCGTCGACTACGCCGGTAGTGCTATTGCCGAGATTGTTACTCGTCGAGAACCACTCTCCACGTCTGAAGTCTACCACATTGTCAACCCCAACGTTAGCGTCGGCTGGAACGAGATTTTAGATGGTCTCGAGTCCGCCGGGTTACATTTCGATAGAGTGGACATTCGAACTTGGCTTGAACGCTTGGCCAACTCTGATCAAGACGGAGAACGAAATCCTTCAATCAAGCTTTTGGTGAGTTGTTGTCTTCGTCTTTGTAGCGGGGGGTAATGAATGTATTCTTCTCTTTAGCCATTCTGGCGACAGCGATGGAGCAAGCCACGCAAACCCATGATCTTCCTTACAGAAAAGACCAGCAGTGTTGCTCCTAGTATTGGCAAGTCTCCCCCAGTCACCGAGGACCTTGTACAAAAATGGGTGCGCCACTGGCAAGAGGTCGGATTCCTCAATTAGTACATGTGATTGTATAATGTCGTCTGCGTAAGAATACAACAATTATTATATTTAATGTTGAACGTGTATGATACATCTATTGTGCCAGCGAAAGCAATACCCATAAGACCTATAGACAAGAAGAAGCGTCCTCCATAGAATAAGAACTGAGAAGTATCTATTATTCAGTAATTGTTAACCCTCAGGCCGCGGGAGTGAGAGGGACTACCCCATTGACCAAGGATGTTCCTGGGCCGCCGACTTCGTCTTTGGCAGCCTTAAGCACGTTTTGTCCCTCCTTCGAATCGATGTCACCAGTTTGTATCCTACCCATTTCTTTGATGAAGCTCGTTCCCCAGAACGATGCACTGTACTTGTTAACGTATTTGAACAGTTTTTTGTGATTCTCTGCACGAGTGGCAGCGTCCATGGTGACTGCCTCAAAGATGGCATCTGCGACTTGTTGCGAATCCCAAGGGTTGACGACAAGAGAACCATTCAAACTTTGCGCAGCTCCAGCGAATTCAGAGAGGATCATCACACCCTGTTTGGCTTGTTGGCACGCAATGTATTCGTATGATACCTGGATGTTGCCCCATGAGATATTTTAAGAGCACAAGCAAATCGCGAAAATCAAAACGAAAGACTTACCAAGTTCATACCATCACGAGTACTGGTGACTAAACACACGTCGCTAACGGCGTAAAGCGCGCAAAGTTCGTCGAATGGAAGACTTTTGTGCATAAAGTGGATAGGCATAAAGTCGACGGTGCCGAAACGGCCATTGATACGACCTACGAGCTCATTGACGATAGAGCGTAGGTTTTGGTATTCTTCAACGTCTTGCCTTGAAGGGACAGCGAGTTGGGCGAGAACGACCTGTGTGCAGAAAGGGAATAGAAGGTTAGAGAAGAGAGAACCCAGGGTTAATTAATCACGGACCTTGCCAATCCATTCTGGATGCTGTGAAAGAAAGAGCTCGAGCGCGTGCAGTTTTTGCGGGACACCCTTGATGTAGTCGAGACGATCGACACCGACTATGACTTTGACACCTTCGAAGCGTCGTTCCAAAGCGGCAATCCGAGCTTTCACCGAATCTTTTTTAAGGTTCTATGGACAACAAGTTCAATAGGTAAGCAAAGAAGGACGAGGAGTTTGGTGTACCTCGATGAAGGATCCTGGTTCAATACCGATAGGGAAAGTACCGACGTGAGCGAGACGACCTTCGAACTCGACTCCGTTGGGCATGGTGGGCAAGCCCAGAATACGGGTGCATGAGGAAAGGAAGTGGCGAGCATAATCGTACGTGTGGAAGCCAATGAGGTCACAGTACAAGAGACCTAGCAGAATTTCTCTTCGTACTGGCAGGATCCTGCAAGCGTGTTTTTCAGCTCAGCAGGCAAGCAGGCAAGGAGATGGGAACTGGAGTAACTTACCGGTAAATTTCACTGCTAGGGAAAGGGGTGTGAAGGAAGAAGCCAATTTTGACTCCAGGAACGACTTGCGCTTTTGACAAGATGTCTTCACCGTCTATTCCCTCCGTGACCTTGGCCATATCCGTAGTGGAGTATTCTCCATTAATGACGGTAGCGTCTACAAGGCCTCTGAGAAGCATCGGAAGGAGCATAAGATGGTAATCCTGCACCCAAACCATTGCACCAGGCGTAATTTGCTTTTGAACAGCCTCGGCGAATAATAGATTAGCTTGCCGGTACGCCAGCCAGTTTTCCTCGTCAAAATTCATTTCGCCTGGGTGGTAGTGGAACAGAGGCCAGAGGATGGAGTTGGAGAAACCATTGTAGTGACGGTCAGCAACGTCGTCATCTAGGTAGACTGCCTGGCAAGAGTATTCTTCCATGAGGCGCTTGTCAACATAAGGACGGTCTTTGGGAGGGATGAAGAAGCCTGGCCAGCCTATCCAGGTGAAATTAAGAGACTTTTTGAAGCCAGAGAGAGCAGAGACGAGGCCTCCAGAAGACATCTTGAAGTGATACTCCCCATGGGCGTCCTGGGGTAGGAATGCATATGTGTTAGAGAAGGACTGGAGGGAAGAACGGGAGAGAGAAGTCACCTTGCTAATGGTAATGGGGAGTCGATTGGACACCACGACGAGATGGTTATTTCCTCCAAACTCCATGTCGGTAGGAGTGGGCTCTGAGGGTGAAAAGTAAGACATGGAGGACTAGGTAGAGGGTTTATGTAGGACCGCCTGTATTTCGACAGAGAACATCAGATGATCATCGTTTGCAGATAGCAAAATTCCGAAGTACTTACTTGGAAGAAGAGGTCTGCTCTTTGGACGAACGTGCTCGAATTCAGAAGAACAGGTTTCGGGTCTTCCGAGTCCACTTGGGCCCGGGAATCACGCGAATTCGCGGAGGAAGAGCAGAAATTAAATGTTGCCGACTTGTCGAGCTCGAGGACTGTCGAGAGAAGAACAGTCCTTGGGGTGGTCGAAAGGAGTGGACAGGGTGTGTACAAGGCAGTACCAGTCTATGCCAAATCTACTTATGACCGCCCAAATGATTGAAGCAGTTGCGTCACGACCCGCGTACCGAACCTAATAGAACGTCCGATAATCAACCGCCCACTTTCCGGGATGTTCCCTGTTGTTCGTTATATTCTTGTACTTTCCTCAAACGCCTTCTAGGTTTGATCGATATACGTGTCTCAGGACGCGGTTCTAGTTCCCAAGGGAAAGAGTATCAAGTTTCGTGATCATGCAAATCATTGCCATTGTAAGAAATACAGTATGGTAAACTACACAATCATCTAATCGAAGAGACCGAAGCCCTGGAGATTTCCGTGTTACTATTGATCTGGTCTGGAGTGGTGACCGACTTACCATATCGTCTTCGGATTCTTCCTCGTCCTTTGCTTCCTCCTTTGCCTCCTCGGCAGCGGCAGGAGCGGAAGAAGAAGCAGCAGGGGCAGCAGCGACGGCAGCGAATGCTTCGGGGTTGGCAAGGTACTCCTTGGCCTGTGGACATCATATATTAATTTCTCTTCTTTTCGTGGCCTCAAACATTATCGAGAATCAAAAAAAAGACAAACCTTTTCGGATCCCTCAAAAGTGTAATCAGTTGCGAGAGAGACAGCAATGAGGTTCTTGTAAGAATTGACCAAAGAATGCATGACGGACACAATGGTCGGGTAATTGAGTGCCAAAGAGATGGCAGCGATAGTCTTGACACCAGTCATGAAGCGTTCAATAAGCTCTGCCTCGTCGACATCAAGAACGCCGGGAGAAAAGGTGTTGCCCTGGTCGTAGATTTGAACAACAGTCATACCGTAAGTGAACGGTGAGATGTTGAGCATGTTGAGAAGAGTGGCTTCAGAAGTTCCAACACGAGTACCAGCAACGACGACCTTGACATCGGAGACGATTTCAATGGTACCACGAGCAATCTTGGTAGGGATACCGAGAGCCTGGAAGAAAGAGGTCTTTCCGGGTTCCATACCAGTGTTGCCGGCAGGGACAGTTACGTCTTTAGGGGCAAAGGCACCAGCACGAGCAGGAGCAGCGACCTTGTTGGCGACAATGATTTCTCGGACCTCCTTCAAGTCACCCGAGGTGAAGACAAAACCAATGTTTCCTTTGACGTGGGGAAGGAGACGCTCAAACTGAGGGTACTCGGACAAGATGGAACGAAGAGCACGGCGAACCATGGTGTTCTTGCCCATAAGGACAACACCTTTTCCTCGGAGAGCAACACGAATTTGGTGCATTTGGTTGGAACCGACATTGTCGACATTGACGAGGAAGATAGAAGCTAGGATAGTAGGATAAGAAGGCGCGCTCAGATGAATTGAACCAAAACGAACGAACGATATTTGTTGAGAAGTTCCTTCAACTTCTGGAAATAGTTTTCCTTGTCTGCGCGAGAGGCACCCATTGTTGTTGTTGTTTTAGTTGTCGACTAGCGGAGAAAAATGAGAATGCCTCCCGATTGACCTCTGGAGCAAAAAGCAATGAGTTCAGTTCGATGATACGCGCAGGACGGCGGGCCAACCTGGAAGTGCCAATGGATTTTTCAAGGCGGATTTGAATGAGAACTTAGTGATGAGCCGACTGAGTTTGGAGTCGGTGTATACACGAACGTGGGAGATACAGTTGTACGATTAAGGTTTTGACGGCACAATGCCGAAAGGAGGCTGCCGGCCGGGACGGCATGGGAAGGTTGTCGCGGTCTTTGTGACTGTCAGTCCTTGGGTCGCGTCTAGGGCAATGGAATGGCCGGATGGCTCCATAAACCCGTCCGACTCTGTGCTCATCGTCTTCTCATCCCAGATGTCCTGGTGCAACGCGTAAATATTCATTCTTCTTCCGACCATTATGCTTTGAATCGACTCCGTAGATTCCTCGGTTCTCCATCTCCAAATGCATTCTCCCCAGAGCAACTGGAACAGCTCTACAAGTCGGTCAAACGGCACAAAATGCACTCGCAACTCACCCCAAACCAGCTTAGTGCAATCATCGGTATATATGGCCGTCTCTCGCTTCCAGCAAATAGTCCACGTATCAAGGGCCGTTTCGCAATGAGGTCTGGCGCGAAGCAGGATTACTGGTCATTTGTTTTGGAACTTGTGCAGGACAAGTCGCGTCTGGGCTTGGAATTGAACGATGGAGATCGTTACTGGCTTATGTTTGCGCGATTGCAACAGTTTCATAGTCTTAAGGATGTTGCTCCTGGTAAGTATGTGTAAATACTCAAAGTACGAAGAATTGACCTGATTGTACTCCAGACCGTGCATTCGCCGCTCTGGCTGAGGTTCATGATCACTATGAAGCGATTTCTAGTCGCACCCAAGTTCCCGAGATTCTCGTCCCATATCTCGAGACATTGCTGTCATCAAAGGACAACGAACACGAGACTCAAGCAATCAACCATTTGAGTGACCTCCTCGCCGTCCATTCCAATATACACTCCAGATTACTCGCTCTCCTCTGGAACCTTCTCATCCAACCAGCCGAAAGCGTCGCGTCCCAACCAAAGGACCACTTTCTTCACACCATGTGCAATCGTTTGTCCATGCGTCACCCTCACAACTCCGCTTCCCAAGGTCGAGCCATGGCTACGCACAGATTCGATCCATCTTCCCGGCGCCACGTCCCTCTCGCCCTGGGCATACCTCAGCTCATTGCATCTCTTACCTCTACCCTCTTTCCTCTCTACACTATCCCCGTTCCTCTTTCCGTCAAACAATGGGCTTTTCACCAAGCTCACACTGTCCTCTCCCCATCTCCTCAGAACTCTACCTCCGTACGGTGGAACAATCTCTCCCTCCTTGCTCTGTATCATCTATCCAAGTCCGACTCTTCTTCTAATGCCAAATTGTTTAGAAATCCCTTCCCTTCCACTTTTGAGGATTGGCATATTGTTCTGGCTTTAGGGTTATTGGAAATTGTTATGTCGGATAACAGTCAGATAGATCAGCTACGAACTATTACCAGGAATGTCTGGCGTACCTGGAGGGACGGCATGTCGTCAAATAGCGCTGCAAGACCCATCTTCGTCGAAAGAGCCGTGTTGTCGTCCTTTTTGAAGCTTGCTGGAAAGTTGAGGCATACCAAGCTTTTGGAGGATTGTTTTGATTACGTGACGGTCAATAATCTTTTGGTTTTGGCGGAAACTCGGGCAGACAAGGCACAGGTAGGATGTTTGATGGGTAATTTTATGGAAGCATCAGTTTTGTGTCATGGACCACGGTGGGACCAATTCCTTGAATCGATCACAAGGGAACCAGAGTCGGTTGGTGTGGTGGCGGGAATTGTTCTGGAGGAGTTGAGGCATCGCCAGATTGGTCTCGCGTATGATTTTTACAAGTTCTGTAGGCGGAGTCGGATCTCTATCCCTCCTTCTACCATCGTGGCGCTTGGATGTGCATTGTCTCACTCTCGTTACGACATCGCAGTACACATGCTTCGCGACCAAGCACTCAGTATCACGCAGATAGAAAGTCTCCTTCAAGCCATCCTGGAAGCTATCCGAGTCCAGCGTTGTCGATACTTGAATCCCACCTTGGCTTCCATTGTTGCGAGATGCATGGAACAGGTTTACTGCCAGCCTGAAGCCAAAGCTGACCTAGATACTTGGCCAATTAATTATCGAATCCGATATATCCTACCCCTCCTTGTTATTGCTGGTTATACAAAGGAAACCCTCCGTCTCATCCAATGTATTCATCAAACAAGATCATCTTTTTTCACGCCTCATTTTTTTCGGAGGATGTTGCGGGTCCTCCTACGACATCGGCAGTATACAGCAGCCGTGACGTTGTATAACCTACATGGTATAGACGCGACGCCTGCCCAGAAGGATTTTCTGAGACGACAGTTGGTTTTGGGGCTGACCGGAGGGGGAGCGGTGCGTCTTGCCCGGAGGCATTCCTCCGAGTGTTCCTCAATTCCTGGCCTACGTGAAATGGTTGCTCGTAGAGTCGGATTTCGACTGTTCGCTCCTGATAGGTCGAAGTCGATACGTGTGTTACATTTGATCCGTTGGCAACAACGACAGCAACAAGACTCTGGGGAGAGATCGATAAATGTACCCGCCTTCAAATCCACTTTCTTCATCCTGATCAATTCTAAGCGACCCATCGCTGCACTTCGACTCTTCCAATCACACGTTTCAAGCTTAGATCCCACCTCCAAAACTTGGTTTGGCAACGTATTTCTCCATCGATTGTTACGGTACTCAACTCGAACAAGGAACGAACGAGGGATCAAAAAAGTGTTTGAGACAAAAAGGTTCTTGACGAGAAGAATGGGTTTCGAGGAAGATAGAGTCACGGTTAATATCATCGTTAAAGCGCTGCTGAGGTGGAAACATGTGTTTGATGCGGAGAATGTGCAAGCACTGTTTGATAATTTGGTGAGGAGTGGTTATCCTGCAGCGGCCCGTTGGAGGAGGAAGAATAATGTGCCTTTCGGAACCAGAGCGACCAGTGGTGTGTCTAGTAGCGTTGCTTCCTCTTGGCTTTCAAATCTTAGCAGCGAGATCTCATTTGAGAGGCATACGAAGCCATTGTACAAGATGTTTATAAAGGCTTTTCATGTCAGACAAGATGTTAGTTCCGCTCAGACAGTGGTGGGGATTCTGAAAGAGGAAGAGGCAAAGGCTATCTGCGTTGCTCAACGACAAAGAGTGGGGATGAGGGAATGTGTAATGTAGTTTACAAGTCTGATTAATGCATTTAGCTTAGAACATCACAACGGCAACAGAAAAAAAATTAGTAGAGGACCTTGCTCAATCTCTGCAGCTCGTTTAGTAGAACATCGCCCTGTCGTACCACCTGCTCGAATTGGTTGATTTTTTTGCCCCACGCTTCCGAAGTCTTAGTGGTCTCAACGATGCCATGCACCTTGTCTATTGATGCATGAAGCCTTCCTGTAGAGATGAAGTGCGAAAGTTCACTAAGAGTAAGCCTGTCAGCATTGGTCTAAGGGTGCAGACAAAGATGACCAACTTGTCCACAAAATCTACGCTCACACCGAATGCCTGAGCAAGACTTTCTAATGTGAGACTGCGATAACTTTCCAGAAGTTGTGCATAGGCTAGAATGCGCATTTCTCGCACGTAGAAGCGAGCGTGCGGGGAAAGGATGCGGGAAGGAAGGAGATGGGTTTGTTCCAATAGGGCTATAACACAAAAACCATTGGTTTCAGGACTATGAGAAAAATTTTGACGACTAACCCAATGCTTTGAAAAATTTGTCGTAATGACAATCGTACAGGTTCTTGACTAAATCCCCTGGTATAGGTAACTCGGGCAATGCAGAGTTGACTTCGGGCGAACCAATCAACTGTTCAAGTTAGTCAGCGTGGTTTTGGTACGACGAGATTCACAAAAGAGCGATACCTTCTTTTTAAGGTCCACTCTGCTCAATGTCAACGCTCCAGCAATGACGGTCAACGCAACGAAATCATTGTACTTCAACAATTCGGATGCTGTAAATGTGGATAGTGCATCCAAAAGAAGCTCTCCCCCTCGCTTGAACTGGCGGATAGACAGCAGATGTAATCCTTGATAGACCTTTAACCGATTTCGTCGATCCCAGTCACCACCTTCTTCAATCAACCTGACAACAGGTAAGGTCCGACAAAAGACTGAACGAGAGAAGAGGATACTGACTTTTCTGCTTTATCCAAGCCCCATACTATCAATTGTTCGTCATTCCAGAAGAACCCAATCCTAATTAAAGTCAAGACGATGTCGATTCTGCTACCTAAACCAGGCGTCTTTTCTAAAGCGAGTTTCTGAGCATCAATGGCTTTGTCTCGTTCTCCGATACGCGTTAAGAAATTGGCACGAGCTTTGAGCGCGTCAGAAATTTCTGATTCTCCCTCAGTGGCTTCAGCAGAAGCGAGAGCGTCGTCTAAAGTTTTGAGGGTGGTCGCGTTGGACTCTTGAAGGGTAGACAAGAGTTTGGAGTCAAGGGGAAGTGGTGATTTGGATGAAGATGTTACTGCCTGATAGTAGGGCGCCATTTCTATCAGAAAGAATCATCAGTATGCTGAGGCAAAAAGCATTAACAGTAAAACGTTACCATCGTCCTGTATTGCTTTAAGGCATTCCTTTTGAGACTCTTCATGCAAGCGGCTGAGGGAAGGGTTAGAGAGAATAAAGAGATGTTGAGGAACAGAAAGGTTGGGAATAGGAAGAACGATATCGTCGGCCATGATTGGGAAAATCAAGTAGAGTACAAGACAGATGTACGCGTCAGTCAAAGTTGTCCTTGTTTGATGTACACGCCAACGACAAATACAAAAATCTAACTACTAATACATCCATTTAATCGTCCTCGTCTTCGTCTCCAGAGACCTCGGCATTCTCTTGCCCTGCCTTCGCCATCAGTTGTGCGAGATCCTGCTCTTCCGTTTCCGAAACGGCTTTTGGCTGTGGAGAGAAAGTCAGGAACACTAATCGTTTTGCATTTATCAGACACCGTACTTTCATCTTGACCACCAAGGATCCCCCTTCCTCTTCGATGGTGCTTTGAATAGATTCTATTGCACGCTCTAGCCGGTCGACGGCTGCATACTGTCATAGACGTCAGTGAAGCAGTACCTAAGTCTTTGAGAAACGACGTGCCTTGTCAGTCGCATTCGTGCTAAGAACGTATAACGGAGGTGCAACAAGTTTGACTTTAATGGGAACAGCTTCATTGCTCTCCTTTTCGCCAGCTCTAAGAGCTTTTTTGATCGCGTCGATACCAGCGGGAGTATAACAAGTCACTTCAATATCCGCTCGTAGTTTGATAGGTTGAGGCGTCAATCGGCGGGCAATAGTGGCCATAAGGATCGATTTCACCGAAGGAGAGATAGGTGTTTGGAGGGTCGAGACGACAGTATCGGGCTCACTGAAATCATCAGCCTCGAACATGGAAGAAATGACAACAACTACACGCACGTCAATGCTAGCTTGAATGCATCGTATGGATGCCCATACGTCTTTCCAAGAGGCCATGCAATAGTTTCATACAACATCTCGAGTTTTTCTTCTTCGTTTCCTGTTGAGACCGGCGCATCGTCTATCATTTCATCCCCTCCTTCAGCCGCTGCTTTCCTAGCGGCTCTTCGAGCCTTTTTGTTTTCCTTCTCGGTGGGTTCCGGTGCGGAGGCCGCCGCACCGTTTGTGTTACCCTCTGCGTCGAGTGAGGGAACTTTGGAGGCGACATGTCGAAGGATGGATGCAACAGTTTTGGATTTCATATATCGTTCTTCGCATTTTGTAATGTCTTCAGGAGACACCCGTCGCTTCGATAGATCAATATAGCCTGCCAATTTTGAATCAGAACAAAGAACACAGAAGAATGGTATCAGAGGTCAAACGCGCACCCTTTTCCTTATCCACACGGAGTACGACGACAACTTCATTTCGTCCAACTCGAATGAGTTTTTGGACAGATCGAATACGCCTTCTCGACAATTCAGAAAGTAAAATCATTCCTTCCGTATTGTCGTACTCCAGCTAGCGATACCATGAGATAATCTATCAGAAAAGACCTTCCAGTTTCTCTTACCAGCTTCACATAGGCACCCATCTCCGCAATCTGGCGGACCTGAACCATAACGAGTTCGTCAACTTCTGGGTACTTTTGTTCGTAGTATCGCATGATCGCTGAGCGGGAGGACAATAATAACGAGGATCAAGTTGTCAAGTTTAAAGTTTTTGGGCTAAGGCTTCGAATAAACCCTAACCCATGGCCACTAGCGTAGGGTTCGGAAATTGCTCAATTTTCAAAAGACATGTTTTTTGTCATGGATCATGAACCGATCTATTTACATGAATACATGAATAATTAGGATATTGCGTTATGTTTATTATAGTTCGTGAATATGCACAGAAAACGTTGAAGTTAAGATTAGAATACCGTCGTAGAGTGCCTCAAGCTGTTCATCATAAGATAAAGAATAGTGTTTTGCCCTCCGGGGCCTCGAATGACTTTGTCTCAAAATAGATGTAGAGGTGGATTGTGTCGAGTATCGAAAGTCTTATATCTTATTCTGCTCACCGCCAAATCGTTTGTAAGCTATGTCGTCAGCGGAGGTATCAGGGTGAAGTTGCAGTTTCCCTTCCCAGAGGGCAGTAGAAGATTTTGAGGGGTCATTAGATGTGGGATCGGACAGTGAACCATGTTGAGTGTATCCTTGCGTTGCAACAGCCCCAGCTATTAATGTAGGAGCCATGGTGAGAAGGGACGAGCTACAGTGCGCTTGAGTCACGGTGTAAAAGGTGATATGAGGAAGAAGCCTTACATTGGTAGTGGTCCCTGATCATTGCTGAGCCGAGCCGAGCGACTCTTGACAACAAAAGACGAGGAACGAACACGCCCGCCACGAAGGTTGGCAAAGGTACCGAGATTATCACGAACCAAAGAGATGGCACCATTCCAACCCTCTTGATCATTGGTGGACATGGGAAGGACTTGCTCAGGCTTTCCAAGCATCCCAAGTTTCTTGAAAACCTTCTCAAAAGGTTCGTTGGGTAGAAGACGAATTAGAGCGCCAAGCGGAATTGAGACGAATCCGAGGCCGAGAGAGATACCCCATATTTCACCATCGACTCGAGTGACCTGGAAGGCAGCGCCACCTACAAAGACGATGAGGATCTGGACAGCGATTTCTATACACACAGGTTAGTTGAGTAAATGAAATAGAGAGGACAAATTACTGACCGATGAGGGTGATGCCCATGAAATAGTAATTCCTTGTAATACCCTCGAAAATGTTCAACTTCCTGTCCAATCGTCGGGAGTTCACCGAGTTGAATATCTGAGCGAACACGAAGGTGTTGAAGACCATTGTCTGAACGACATCCGAATTGTGCTCTGTATCTTCGAGACCGAGAATCTGTCTGCCGAGAAAATGGAACACGAGGGTGATAGCGATTTGATACAGTGATTGCAACAGTATTTGCTTGTACATGTCCGTGTTGAACAGGGGGGCTGTCTTCTTCTCGGGTTTCCGGTCGAGGAGGGCTTCAGAAGCAGGGTCGGTAGCGAGAGCCAGAGCAGCAAAGGTATCCATGATGATGTTAATCCAAAGAAGCTGTACAGCGGATAGCACGGACTCTTCTTCGACTGACGCCACAGCGGAAACAAAAGTGATAACCACAGCCGTTACGTTGGTAGAAAGCTGGAATTGTAAGAATTTGCGAACTGCGTCGTTGACGCAACGTCCCCAAATAATGGCTTTGACGATAGAAGCAAAGTTGTCGTCCATCAGAATAATATCCGAAGCCTCTTTGGCGACCTCCGTTCCAGCAATACCCATCGAGAAACCAACACTTGCAGTCTTGAGGGCAGGACCATCGTTGGTACCGTCGCCAGTAACCCCGACAATCTCGCCAATGTGTTTCAGAGTCTCAACCAGTATCTTCTTGTCTTCGGGGGAGGACCGTGCGAGAACCTGAAGCCGAGGAACAATCTCAATCATGTCCGGTTGCGATAATTGCCTGAACACTGGACCCTCCATGATGATACCACCTTTTGTGAAGATGCCACACTGAGAAGCGATGGAACGAGCAGTGAGAACGTTGTCGCCAGTGACCATTTTGACGGAAACGCCAGCACGGTGGCATTTGGCGACTGCTTCTGTAACCCCAGGTCGCAATGGATCTTCAATACCAGTGATACCTATGAGAGTCATGTCACGAGCAAGATCTTCCCAGGCCACCTAACAGCGTGTTAGCGGGCGAATGCGTCAGACTAAGGCGGAAAACTGAACGCACCTCCCCTGCTTCAGTAAGCCTTGCTCCAGAAGGCGGCCATTGCTCCATATCTCGATAACAAAGGGATATAGTCCGCAACATTTGATTAGCGTAAAAGATAATTGTCCGTGAAATGTTGTCAGCGGCAAGCTCATCAATCTCTCGAGTCTCGACCTCGCCATCCTCGTGCGATGATTCCTCTGGCCTTCCCACAACAACATGCCTCGTACACTTCTTGCTGAGAATTTCACTTGCGCCCTTGGTATGTAGCCTGTACCTTCCGTCGGACATCCTGATCACAACACCCATGGCTTTGCGCTCGCTTGAGAAAGGTAGCATCTGCACGACCCGGTCATCACTTCCCAATTCTTCTCGTGTTTCCCTATAGTTTCTCCAACCCAACTCTTCCGCAAATTTGAGTAAAGCAGTTTCTGTCTTGGAACCCACAAAAACAACCTCTCCGGTCATGGGATCCTTGTCTTCGAAAGCCGTACTGTTCACAGCGATGCTTTCATTGAACAGAGCCTGAAGTTGAGGAGAAAGTGCCGAATTCAGCTCGGATTGGTCTAGAGAAAAGTCTTTGTCGTGTTTGCGAGAGAGTTTTGGAGCTGAGCCGGAATGTCCTCCACCTGGCTCGTTCGCATTTGTACGTCCCTCGTGTTCCGCGATATTTCTGACGAATTTGGCGTGGATTCCGATGCTACCAGCAACAACGGACATGACATTTTGCGTGAGGGTTCCAGTTTTGTCGGTACAGACAACACTGGCATTGGCCATGGTCTCGCAACTTCCAAGTACTCGCACAAGTAAATTTTCGCTGGTCATACGTTTTGTGGCAAATGCGAGTGCGAGTGTCACTGCCAACGGTAAACCTGAAACAGTATATTAGTAAATAGGGTAACGACGACTCATGAGAGGCTATGAACCTTCCGGGACAGCAACAACGATTACTGTAACCGAAATGATGAGGATATTCACAAAGGCAATGCCTTTTTCACTCGCGGTCCTAAGATTATACATGAAAATAAATCCAGGGAAGCGTATATAAAAAACTTACCTGACAGGATCACCGGTACCCAACTGAACGAAGAACCTGATCATCAACGCCGTAAACAGTATTAATCCAGCTGCGCTTCCCAATTTTGCGATGAGCTCCGCGAGGTTGTTGAGCTTCAGCTGGAGGGGAGTATTCTCCGCGTCGCCACGTAATGCTACAGTAATGTCAATGAAACCCGGAAAGCAATAAATGCAAACTGAATTGCAACTTACCCATCATAATTCTCCCATTAAAACTTTTCTGACCGACGGCCACCACTACATACCGACCGACACCTTCAAGCACTTTACTTCCGCTGATAATGAAACAGTCAGTATGAGCTAATTCACTGTGTGGGTCGACAGTATCTGCAAGTCCATGAGAGAAAATAAGCATCTAATGTCTTCTGGGTTTTGATTCGAGGAAGGACGTACCACTGTGCCCGATCTTTTCTTTCACTCTTAGCGCCGTCCATTCCGACCAGGTCACCTTCCTAATGGCGTCACTCTCTCCAGTTGCACCACTCTCATCACATCTAACATTATGACCACTCAAAAAGACGCCATCACAGGGCACAATTTCACCCGGTTCCAAAATCGCGATATCACCAACGACTACTTGCTTGATGTCAATAATCAGTTCTACACCGCCACGAACCACATGAACACCGCGCTCCTCCTTCTTGTCGTTCAGGGCTTGGAATTGACGTTCCTTTTGCCAATCGTTGACCGAACCGACTATCACCTGAGGACATATTCAGTATAGGGAAAAGAAATTAAGCTGAATATACAATACATACGACAATTGCAATCGCGACCATAATGGCCACACCTTCCACCCAGTCCACGGGAGGGTCATCGGGATCCCGGGGTGTACCAAAATCTTGAAAGAAACCGAGAGCGAGAGAAACGACAGCAGCGATGGCAAGAAGAATGAGGACCTTGTCTTTCATAGCAGCAAACATGAGCTGTAAAAGGGTTTTACTTGCCCGGGCAGGAAGTGTATTTTCGCCATAGATGTGGCGACGATCCGCTATTGATGCGTTAAGAGCCTTCGAGTTGTCGAAATTATCTCCCTTGCCAGTAGCGGTACCGCTATGTATGGACTGCGTGGACGGAGAAGGAGAGACTCCTGCCACTCCGCCGTCCGGTTCAGTGAGGGTTATGGCAGGAAGGTGCTGTCCTCCAGGGTTATGGCTAGGATTCTGTCGCAGAGATTTATCACCAGGAGCATTAATGCCTCCCTTTGCTTCCGCTGATTTGACGCGTGTGAGAGGCGTGTTGCCGTGTTCATCATTCAGACCCTTTGAAGGATCCACCCCAAGGCCGTGTAGTAGTCCCGTTATTCCTCCAATTGCTTTCAAGGCTTCGTAGCTCTTTGGATCGAGCATGTGAGCGAGTTCGTTCGGCTTGAATTTGAAAGGTGCCGGATCCACATCTACGTCTTGTTGAAGATCAGTGCGCTGTGACTTGGGGTCGTCATCGTGATCAGAACCCTCTGAAGAAAAACCCTGTCTGCCCTTGCCCTTAGGACCATTCTGGTCGCGCGAATTCTTCGAGACACGGGTCGCGTCAGTTGTGTTGGTCTTGACTTGGAAAAGCTCGACATCATGTGAGGGACGACGAGTATGAGAATCGGGGTCCGAACCAGCTTCCGTCGTCGATGCAAGAGAGGCGGCAATACTACCCTTTCTACCATGAGATGAATTCTTCGAATGGCCCGGGTCCCCCGGGGAAAGAAAAGCAAGACTACCAGCGCCACTTTTGGCGTCAGGTTTGTTGTCACGTAAAGCGAGAGTAGTCCTGGGTTCGAAATGCGCTGAAGAGCGTTCTGAAAGAGTGGGAGATGGTGGTACGGTCGTGAACGATGATGTGTCGTCTATGGCAGTCGTTGAGGGTGATGCAGGGGAACGAGGGGATAGGAGACCAGCGTCTGTGGTTATAGTAGGAGTAGGACGAGATGGGGACTCATCAGTCTCGGAATGAATGATAATAGAGGGCGAGTCGGGAGTCAGTGAAGAAGACATTACAACTGGCGGGCAGTTACTTTCCAACCCATTCAACAAACGTCGTAGCTTTTCAAGTTTAACAGCTTTTTGCCTAAATGGGACAATAGCTGTATGATACGTTATTTACGTAATCACTCCTCCCCCTTTTACTTCTGAAAGCTGTCCTTAACAGCTTAACTTAACCAAGTCAAATTCAAGGAGCCCTAGCCTTCTTGGCATCCGCATCTGACAGAACGTCCCAGAAACAAGACAGAGAAAAAGAAAAAGAGAAAAACATACCTACTCAAACTACGGACATCATGCATGACGATCTCAAAACACCTTGCTCAAGCATGGGCCCCACCATGACTGGCAGTCGCCTGTTAGCATTCAGTCGACGTCAGTCCAATACAATCCTTTTCACACCATGGACGGATCTGTTCTCATTTTACTGTCTTAAACATACTGAAAAATACCACGACTGAAAGCATTTGCCAATGCGTTGAATCCCCCCTCCTGGATTTCTGAAATGAACAGCTCATGTTGATCCGCAAGCTGTTCATTGTTTTTCCGAATCTCTCGGATGACTCCATGCTCCCTCGCGCATTTGGGACACTCTGTATCATGATCAACGACACACCTGTAAAACTGGAAGCGTCACTTTCCGTCGGATAACGAGAAAAATCAACATAACTTGCCGTTGGTGATAACTATGATTGCACATAAAATGAACACTAGGCAGATCAAGTTGACCACCGCAGCTTGAGCACCTAGTGACATGAAAAACTTTCGGATGTTCGGTATTGGAAAGCTCTTCAACCTGCTCGAGCTTCGCTGCCGTCTCCATTCTGTATGACTGTATCCATTCTTGATCCTGGAATTTAGGAAATGAGATCTTTCATATCCCATCAAATTCGACGAAAAAGAAACACTTACTGTTTGAATTTCACCCCTCTCACGCTGTATACGTTCGATCAGCCAAGCTTTGACCAGTCCAATACTAGCAACCTCATTGCGACTCAGGACTTGAATGATGCCTAACGGAGGCATGATTCCCTCCTGGTCGATGTGCTCCAAGATTTCCTTAACATCATCTTGATGTTTGGAGAGGAGTGCTGGAGAGGAGGTAAGGAACCTCAAAACTAAGGCATAAAGGTGTGGATGCTTGGCACCATACAGCTTCAGATATTTAACCATCTCAGCCGAGGCACCCGCCATCGAGCTTTCCCGGTCCATCCAGAACCTGAGCACATCCTCGTACATCCCCATTTTTTCCCAGAGTAAGACTAGCCCATCCGTGTGTCCGCGGCTTGAGCACAGGATGAGAGCGTGCGTCGGGTCGTAGGGAACGTTGTCGCTCTTTAATATTCGTAGAGCCTTGGCTCGCAGGAACTTTTCATCCTGTGGCGCCGTGGACGTGGAAGACGTTGAAATACCGGGCAGTGTCAAGTAGAGCTCCAACAATGTGTTCCAGACAGCAATTTGGTCCTTTTTTTCATCATCGTCATCCGTCTGTGGCATCGATTCTGGTGCCTGAAAGTCCTCATCGACGCTTTGACCCCACCGTCTGAGAGCGACCGTTTCCAAAAAGATAACAAATTGCTCCATGTGATCTATAAAGTGGGCAAAATATAAACGTGGGCTTAGCCGCTTGACAGGCTGTGGAAGGACTCGTGCAGCTCCAGAAGGGGGAGGAGATGCTGTGCGAGGGGTCCCAGTGATGCTGACGCTATGGTTTTCGCCATCTGCTGCGCCAGAGACACTCTCATGAACAGAATTGGAATCGCCCGGTCGCACGGTGTGAATGGAAGGTACAGGAATAGTAGCTGTCTCTGAAGACACCGTAGTAGTCTGTGCGACGATAGAATTGCGATTCAGGTTCAAGTAAGCAAGGTACCCCCCCGTACTAGTGGAAGACGACTTCGGAGGGCTGCTAGAACCATCACGTTCGACTTCGACTTTGGACTCCGACAACGTACACAGATCAATGAGAAGCTGCGTCGTTTCTTTGGGAAGGTTTGCTAATAATGCTCTGCCATAACGAGCGAGATTGTTCTCCGCCTATTCCGCGAGTTGTTAGATTAAGCCCATTGAGGGAACAAAAAAAAAAGTAAACTGACTGCCTCGGTTCCTAAATCCCTCAAGTATGCTAGCGCGTCCACATATTGCTCAGCATCTTCAATTTGAATACGGAGATACTCCTCGTGCCGTTCGTACTTCTTAGCCAAATATCCAGCATGTTCAAAGTATCCTGCTTGTCGACACACACGAATTGCCGTATCCAAATCAAATGGCAATTCATCTGCTTCTGGACGTCGAGAAGATTTTGACTCCGCCTTGATGAAGGCGTCTAATCGGGAAACATCCTTGAGTTTGGTGTAGGTGTTTAACAAAAGCGTTGTGTGATCCGAGTTGGCGAGACCTTGGGAGTGAAGCTCTTGCAGATATGTCACAAGGTTGTGTATTCTTTGAGCGTCGAGGAACTAGAGCGTAGCGAGTTTGAATTGAAGTTGACCAAATCACAATAGCGAAACAAACCTTTCTGATGACATAGCTGGGTTGAATGCATCCCATCGTGTTCAGATATTGATTCATGGCTCCATCATAATCCCCCTTGGTGTATAAATGATCGCCATATTGTCGATGGATGTCAGCCACACTGTTTTCATCGAGACCCTGTGTCCGGGCCAAGTTCACCGCTACCCCGAACATTGAACGACGGTACAGCATTTCAAGCTTCTCTGAAGTGGGTTTTTCGAGAAGGTGAATGACCTAACAGCAAATAAAGTTAATTTAGAAAAGCCAACTCAAAAAATTGTATACTGACTTCCCCGTTACTTCCCAAAACATAGAGTCCACCCCAGGGTGCAACGATCACCTCACGGATACCTTGAGTAAAGGTCCCTGTATAGGCGACAATTCTATTTCCAGGATCAAACACAGTCACCTGTGCAAGGTCTTTAGCAGCGTCATTGAAACGAGAGTTAGTGTCAAACGTACTTTCGTGATTTCAAAATCCGTGTTCTCTGCTACCCGGGCGAAATTACGGACTGTTGCTGACGCAGCAGACACAGATGGAACTACGGGTGGCGATACAATGACGAGATACGAATGGTAGATGTGTATTGAGGATTTGGGACCTAGAATACGTGTATGAGCATCAAAAGTGGGTAATGGGTACGACTGGGACTACCTTCATATGCAAACGCATTCCCCCTTCCCTCGACTCCGCAAATGTAAATGGCTTCGTCTCGCGCAATGACCATTTCCTTTGAAAACGAATTATTGTCTATTACCGCGCATCCCAGTCTGCAACCAATCTCATCCACAGCTACCGCGCCAGAGCCAGCTCCTTTACCCGAAGCTTGGTATACGAGTACATGATCAGTCGTGACAACGAACAGATAGAGGTTGTGGTTATGGTGATCTAGAGAAGTGGACTCTCTGGAGTACCCGTTAGATCGAGGGTGGGACGAATTGCGATTCGGAGTGGAAGAAACAGGTTCACGGAATCCAAGGCCCGTGATAGGCTCTGAAGGGGATTCGTGTACAGTGCGTGGTTTAGGAAGGGCAGTTAGAGATGTTGAAGATGCAAGTGATTGGTCTAAATGTCGATAAAGCAGGACGGACCCATCTCCTAGACCTATCGCCAAGTGGGAAACGTTCTCAGAAAGCGCAACTGTAGTGACCTGTAAAATCTTTAGGTGTGAAAAAGACGCATGAGACAAAACATGAACTTGCGGGATGAGGTCTATTACTTGGTTGCACTTTGATTGATCGTACGAGAAGAGGTGTTTTTGTACGCTTGTCTTTTTGATTCAGGTCCCATATCTTCAATAGTGGGGAGTGACTGGAGCTTTCTTCCTAAAGTCATGTTTCAGCGCTCAAAGTAAAGGCGTGTCACTCGTGAACTGACCCCTAGTGTGACTAAAAAACCTTTCCTCTCAATCATATGTGTTACGCGCCCTCCAGCATGGGCTACCCAGCTACTGATAGATTCAAAGTCTTGATTGAGGAGATGGATAGATCCATGGATGTCAGCGACAAGTACACCAGTTGAGGACGAAGCAATAGTAGATATCTCGAGCGCGGTCTTGAGAGAATTAGTATTCAGCCACAGAACGCAACGCCTCGTCTCTGAACGCACTTTGAAAATTTCTGGCGAACTCGAAAGATCATGTACATCTTTGACCGAGACCGCGTCGAAGAAGGAGAACTGACGCCACTAATATTTGCATGGAAATGTCAAACATTGTTTGATATATAACTGGGAAATGAGAAACTCACTGCTGGTGCAGAAGAGCTAGCTGTATTAGAAGCTGGGTTGGAGGACATTCGGCTATTGAGGTTGGCACGATGCGTGCAGTAAGTACTGCCAATAACTTTAAGCGATTATTTCCTCTTAACTGTTCTCACGTGGTCTGCAATCCGTCGTTTCCCGACTAGTCACTAAACTTCCAACTGACAACACATCCCTCTCCACAATCCAATTGTACGCCTTGCCACTACATTCTTGCAAGCTTGGCATTCTCAGTACTGTTTTCATCTAGAAAAGAAATGTCTTTCCTCGGATACCGCAAGTGGCCAACACCGGCATGTTCACCTCCTTCCTTGTTCGTTACTCTCTCTAACTACCTACACTCGCAGATCGCCAGACCCTTGTGGCCCTTCATGGTGGCCGGATCCATCACCATTTACTACGTGGCTAAGATTCAGGATGCCGCTATTCGATGTACGTCGTCTGCGCGCACTACATTATCCAATGATCTGACTTTTCACGCAGCCCCAGAATACGCAACGAATCCTAAGAACCCATATGCTACCAAGATTGCCGCTGAATCTCCTTCTCATTAGAGTCATGTCATGCCTTTGGTTGAGAGGACGCCAAAATTTTGTAGTTACATGGCAATAGAGTAATGGATTCTCAAACCCATCTTGAAATTAGACCCGTGACAGCCCTATTAACTTCAAAAACAAAGAAAACAAAGAAAAAATTGGCCAATGTACAGGGTTTGGATAGTCAATAGCGTGAGGACTAGTAGTACTGAGAATTTACAAGGTAGATACAACACCTAAAGACATACACTGAGAGAAAATCATCGTAACACTATGCTCGAATCAGTCGGGTCTAGATGTCGTCGATATCCACCTCCCCTTCGTCTCCAAACTCGAACGTGCATTCTCCGTCCTCTTCGCCGAAGTTATCGGTCTCGTTGATTTTGGCATTCTCCGGAAGCTCGCCGTAGGCTTTTACTGTAGGAGACATGAAAAAAGTATAACATATAATGAAAGCACACCACCTACGGTTACGAGCCTCATCAGCGGTATATTTTACAATGACATCCGCCTTGTCGTCCTGGAAATCCCGCAGAGATAATAGAACGATATCACCTTGATTAATCCACACCTGGAAACCATGATTTTATGAATTACTCGTGAAGGGTATGGTAGGGCAATGCATACCTTTTTCCTCATCTTTCCTCTGATATGCGCTAGCCGTTTCTCACCGTCGAAACACTGAGCTTCCAAACGGCCATTCCCGAGCATCTTGGTAACTTGAGCATATTCTTGACCATCCTCCTTGAAGACAAGCTCTCGTTTGTCATCATCGTTCTCGTTCTTTCCACGCCGACGATTCTTGCCACCCTGGAATGCAGAAAGAAACGATATATAAAATGCCGATGACTCGCTAACAGTAAATCAATTTTGCACCTTTCCCTTATTCTGTGCAGTGAAAAGGGTTCATCAGTGAGAAAAAAACCAGAATAAGTAGGCTGGAGGGCAACCTTGGGCATGTTGAAGTAGTGAGATGTGTGTAAGGTGTGGGTTTCACCTCACTTGAATGTCGGAAACGAGTTTACAATTACACTGTGACTGAGTCGACGGTTGGATCGCAAAAGGCTGTGTGTCAGTGAGGTCACGTGGAAATACCTTATTCACATGCATTTTGCGATCATAAAATGGTTAACAACCATTTGCTTTACTTGCCCTCCTCATGCTGTCCTACGCTCTGTCGTCCGGTGGGTGGCCTTTGTGTATATTTCTTTCCTTCTAATTAATTTTGTGGATAGCGTCTACCTACTTTCACTTGCCAGTTGACGAAGACGAGGATAAGGAAATCAAGACTTATCAACGAAAATACCTGACATGGAGAACAGACCCTTCTAGCTCATGCAGATCTTCGGACACACCGTCATCAATATCTACCTATATCCCGCAAGAAACAGATACCCAAACCGAGGCGGAACGCAACCAGACCCTTGAAGAGGTTCTTGCTAGTGACGACCTGTATCAGGTTTTGGGAATCTCCAAATGCACCTACCTAGATCGAGTTGCTCTCAGACGAGCATATCTTTTACGAAGTAGAGCTTGCCATCCAGAGTGAGCATCCTTACCTACATACTATGTCTAACGACAGTTAAAACCCGTCACCTTACAGTAAATTCCCCAACAACAAGGAAAATGCCACACTCGCTTTCCAAAAGGTCGCTGTAGCGTATGATGTTTTGAGCAAACCTTCTTCAAAAAGGTTATATGACGGTCGTTCTCCTCGTTCTCCTTATAATGCATTCGCTGCTCGGCCCACTGGTCATGCAGAAGAGACATTTCGGGGAGCAGTCATCTCTGTTTTCAACGATTTTCTTGACGGGGATCTGGAAGTTATACGAAACTTTTTGAGTGTGTCGTTTGACTTTACTTTTTCTCCTTTCCACCTTAACCTATTTCTGTTTTCAGAAACCACTAGTGACCTAAACCCATCCTTAGGCTTGGGAGACGAAGGGATAAACTCGGTCATCACAGCACTTCAGAGTATACGGGAACGTGCCCTCAGTATGTCGAATATTATCATAATCTCTAAGTATCCTTTGTCTGATCGCCCTCGCGTCTTTTTATCTACCCAGCTTGTCGCACATGCGTATACGTTCTTCACGCTGAACTGTCTCGTTTGATAGAGGTGCAACATGCACTTCGCCAATTGTCCTACTTTGACCTGTTTGGTCGATCGAGGCTCTCCATTCAGCTCACTCGTATCACCCTAAGCCTTCCTATCGCTCTGGAGAAAGCGTTAGAGGAGCAAAACAAAATGTACGGTCATAGGAATCAGGATACAGCTGTTACGATTCTTCCTCGACAATTATCGCTTCTGATTCGCAGCATTGATGTTGCCTTGGAGAAGGTGGAGCGAGTTCTGCATCGAAAATAGTTTCTCATACTGCTCAGACACATATCGAGGGATCGACAGACGACTATATGGATATCTCGCGTCGCAAAGATAGAAGCCTAAATTATAACTGTAGCACACTTTCACTTGTATTTTATTAATATTTGTATCATTATTGAGGTCTAGAATCGCATTCATTTTCCTGACACTTTGAAAGGATATACGAGTAAATATACAGGTTTAACTGCACCACGATCCAACCGCGATACAGAAGAGTTTGGGTAGAAAAGGATTCAGGGGAAGCGCATAGGGGTACAGGAAACGCGTAATAAAAACACACGAGCCAGAGCGACAGGGAGAAAAAGGAACCGAACAATAAACAAGCGCGACAAAGCATCGGATAAACATTACAAAAGGACAGACAATACGGTATTAACGAACGATTAAGTTTGAGGTGGAATAGCATATGACATTCCAGGCCTGGGGGGTGTACTGTGCGGCTGGAAATGCATGCATGAGCAATGGTCAGAAAGATTAGCAGAAGCGAAAGAAAACTTACAACATTGCCCCACGGAGAGGTAGGTATACCACCTGGATCTCTGTCTTCTGACATATAGGTATCCGATGAATGAGGAGCAGCAGCAGCAGCAAGCAACATCGAGTAATCTGGAGGATGGCCGTTTGTTGTCGGACCTGGTCCAGCTGAAACAGGAATCTCGGGATAGAATGGATAGAAGAGTCCGGCTGGAACTTCTGCCATGTTGGAGTTGCTTTTGTCTGGAGGTGTAGTTCCACCATGGGTAGTGGCATGGAGACTGTTAAAAGTTCGAGGATGAGGACCATAAATTGTAGGGCTGGGTACGGCGGAGGTATAGGATGTGGCGGACAAGGTAGGCGTAGTCGTCTGAGATTTGGGCAACGAAGGCGAGAGAATGCTGTCTTCCTCCCATTCAGGTTCTGAGAGTAAGTGAGGATGTGCTGCAGGGCGAATTTCTTGGAGACGTATTTCCATCACACGCTCAGCAAGCTTTGCAATGAGAGGGTGTCCTCCATTAGCATCTTTGCGTTCCCAGCGCCATCGGAAGCGTGGAAGCATATCCAATGCAAGCCAGACATCTTCCAACTGGGTGTTTCGGTCTAGCCTATCACATTTCGACATGCGGCCATACAGGATGACCATAGCTGCGATGTGAAGTGGGATTGGAGACGTAAAGAATGCGATATCAGGGAACCGTATCAGCTGACTATGGACAATTATAGTGTTGTGAGAGGTGACAATAGCTGAGAATTTCTCCTTGTCAAAAAGTTTGCCCACGGGCAAGTGTGAATCGAAACTTACCATCAACCAAGGCGCGTCTTCTTTGCGAATACGACAGTTCTTTCAAGCTGAAGAGTGCTCTTAGGAGCAAAATCCTCGATATACCAATCTTGAGTAAAGTCAGCCCCTGATCTTCGGTGATTGCTTCCACGAGTTTGGACTTTCGTTCCAGAGTCCAATCGTCTGTACCACCAAAATAATTTTTGTATTCTTCTGGAAGACCACGTCTGAATTCTTGCATGCTCTTGATGATTCTAGTGGCATTTCTCATGATGGTATCACCGCTCTGCCGGGAAGGGGAATAGAGCGAATTGATAATGTCGGCCTGGATCTCGGCGATGGGATGAGAAAGCTCGAAATGCTCCGAAAATTCTGCGGAGCGAGCATTTTTGGGACGTGATGGACGAGGAGTGTTGGCATCTGAAGGAGCGATAGCAAGGGGTCGACCAAGTAGAAGAGAGGTGCCACGATCATGAACAAGAACGATGCCCCATAATCGTATGCGTAATTGACATTCTTCTTCGGTAAAAGTGTTTTGATCGGTGACGGGATTGACTTGGGTTGTCGGATCATGGTGTAATCCAAGTTCGATAGAAAGACGAACAAGACTACCGACCAGTCGCCATAACGTTCTTTGTTGGCGCTAATAAAACAGACAAATAAATAAGCGTATTAGCCAGAGAGTTAAATGGAACTCGCCTCGTTGTAAAGATACCAATGCAAGAGGATCAGTGCCTGCAAACTGGAGATCGTGACTTTGAGGTCGGGCTTAACACTAAGTGCTCGTTCAAAGAATTCGTCATGTTCTGGCCATTCCGGAGGCAGGAGCTTTTTTGCCACAATGGGGCTACCTGGGGCTGGACTACCTTCGTCCTTGGTGTCAGGGACTACCTTTGCTGAACGGTTGTTGAGATCGCTCAGAGTACCAAGAGCCATGACAAGATAAAGACTACAAATAAAGCCGGGATCATAGACTGATCGTTCTGAATACAGATCTTCCAGGTTCCTGTCAAAATCGTTGCGCGCAAAAACGGGGCGATGGAGATTGAGACGCGTAAAATAGACTTTGACGATACGCTGGACCGTGTTGCGGTCTTTAGGTAGCCATACATCGATGGATTCTGACATTCCTGCAGTGCGAAGGACAGAAACGGTATGCCATTTTGCGGTGTCTCTCGGCGTTTGAATAACGCGATCTCGACCGGACGAAAGACCACTCGAACCAACTGCAAGGTCTTCTCTATCTGCGATACCGTTGCCTAGATCGCCAACGATAGATGGGGCGACACCGAAACTTTTTGCAAGAGCCTAGATGGACGATTAAGAACGATAGATAGGGAAAAAAAATAGCACACACACCTGAGTGTTGGACATGTCGTTGAATTTCGGGTCCTGACCTTTGATATCAGGAGCTCGGGTATGAGGCTCGGAGTGAGCTTCCGGATGTGGTGGGATACCAGTCAGAGGTGGGGGATAAGGCGCGCCAGGCGGAGGAGGGAATCCCGGCGGCACATAGCCTGGCATAGGTGGATACGGAGCACCATATATCATTCCTGGATGAGGATAGCCTGGAGGCGGCATCAAGTGGGGCGGATAAGGCATAGAGGGCGCAGGAGGTGGAGGGGGAGCTGGGGTAGCGGCAGTTGAGGCAGCGTCCGTACGGAACGGACGGGGTGGAGGGGGAGTGTACTGATAAGCCGGGGACATGCCTGGAGCAACTGGAGCGACAGAAGTGGGATCGATGCCTTCACGAGCGAGAATCTCGTCGAGATGTTCGACAGAGAAACCAGGATAATGTCGTTTAAGTAAAGCCTCGCATTGCGCAATCAACAACTCGAGACGTTCGGTATGGCCTCTCGGGGTCAACGTCTGCCTGTGACGGTCTTCCTGCTGGCAAGGGGTGCCTGCGGTGACACATGCAGTACATCGAGGGTGCTTGGAGTCACACTGTGTGGTCGATGAACGTTAGCGATGGGATGTACTGGAACTTGCCGACGGGACTTGCCTTTATTTTTTTTCCTCTGCATCTGGCGCATGCTTCGTGCGACCGCCGAAGACGACGGGGCTCGGAAGGCGCTGGTGGGTCGTCGCCGTCGTTTTTCTTCCGGCGCTTGTTGGATGGTGGCTGGTGATGGGACGTCGCGTCCATGTGGTGATGGAGGTCAGTGGGGGGCGGGACGGGACCGGGGGGCTGTTCGTCTGGGAGCTGGAGGGCGGTTTGGAGGGAGGACGCGGGGGCTATGACGGGCTGGGATGACTGGTGGGACAACATCACCGTCGTCCGCCTCGTCCAAGGTCAACTAAGGATTTGTCATCAATCCCTCTCCTTTTCCATGCAGTCACTCTCCACCAACAATCCCTCCCTCTATACCCTTGCCACCGTCAACGACGATGCCCAGCCCCTGCTCTCCCCAACCACCCCGATGTACGGTGCTGCTCCTAGAACTCCCATCGCTCCTTCTCGCCCCTCGTCTCGCAAACTCATATTCAACGCTGCCCTCAAGATGTCTTGCATATTTCTTCTCAGCACTCTTGTTCTTGGTGGTACTCTATGGCTAGCTTTACCTACTCTTGAAGAGTTTGTCTTATACTATCTCTAGGCCATTATGCTCTCCCCTAACTCGCTCTCTCTCCAGACAGGACCGTCCTTTACTTCGCATACCAAAGTCCTTCGAGCAGCTCCAGGACCTTAACGGTCTACTCAAGAAATATAGAGACATTTACCCATACCGTATTGTCATTTGCTACGTTATTACCTACCTCTTGTGAGTTTTGGCGTAAACTGTTTCACCTTGCGCTCCTCCGAATTAACTTGCACACACATTCTCCCTTGCAGCCTCCAGGCATTTTCACTGCCAGGCTCCATGTACCTCTCCATTCTAGGTGGTGCAGTATGGGGTGTTGCACGCGCCCTTCCTCTTGCATGCTGTTGTGTAGCCACCGGTGCGACCTTATGCTACCTCATTTCAGCCGCGCTCGGTCCTGCCCTCCTAACTCTCCCAAAATGGAAGGCTCGCTTGGACAGGTGGGCCGTCAAGATTCAGCAGAACAAGGAAAACATAATCTCCTTCCTCATTGTTTTGCGTATTGCTCCTCTACCCCCTCACTGGGTCGTTAATGTAATATGTCCCCACGTCGGGATTGGCATCGTTCCCTTTTGGATCAGCACAGCTTTAGGGATATTTGGTGTCACTGTCATACACACCACCATTGGTGGGGGGCTGGACGAGATGACAAGTCCCGATGACTTCCATCTCATCAGTTGGAAAAATTTCTTGGGGCTGTCCGCCATTGTTGTTGGCGTGCTCGTTCCAGTCGGTCTGCGCTATTGGTTTAGAGGTCAGGTAGCAGATGTAGAAATAGGGGCAGAGGCCGAAGAAGTTGAAGAAGCGGAACTGGACCTCGGTCCAGATAGGACTCTTGTAGTCGGCCCGAGGGCTGCTGGCAATAAGAAGCAGACCCCGGTGTCCGAGGAGGACGAATACACTGATTTTGGCTCTGATTCTGACGACGAGGATATTATTCTGGAAGCGGGACCAGCACTGACGTCTGCAACGAAGAGTACTGTAGAGCATTCATAGGGCAGAATTTTTTGTGTATATAGATAAATATTGTAATGTAATGGTGGCAGCCGTTTGTAGTGAGTGAGAAGTGTGTAAGTGTTTGTTTGGACCGTGAGGCGGGGACTTGGATTTCGTTTCCGTTTCAGTTCCCATCACCAAAGCAGTCATCACCTCCTCCGTCTTTTCTCCCCCCCTCTTCCCTGCTGCTCCATCCCCGCCCGTTCTAGCCGTCGACGACGACGGCCTGGGTCCTCCTTTCTTCAGTCGCTATCATGGCCGATCGTATCTCACAGTATTCCATGGGCACTAACTTTGGTGCCCCGGGAATGCTTCCTCAGCAACACCACCAGATGTCCCAACCTATCCAACAGCAGCAGCCAGGTCTCCAGCAAGAATCCCATCATCCCATGATCAGCTTTCCAGAACAGAACCCTCAGTTCTGGCAACAGATGCAGCAAATGCAGCAGATGCGCCCCCAAGGTGACATGGATAGGAACCGGGCAAGTCATTGCTTCTCCTGTCTCTAGCTTTCCACTTACTTGTTTCTGCTGCTGCTACAGATGGTCGAGCTTCTCAGTCGCCAAAATTTGGCCCGTCAGCAACAGCAGCAGTCATTTGGTCTCGGTATAGGTCAGATGAACGGCGGTGGGCAGCAGCAGCCGTTCATGGAGCAGCCCAACCAGAACCAGCCCAATCTTCCACTCGGTTTTTGAAACATGGGTCCTGGCCAGGGTCCTAGTTTCCAACAATCCATGCACAAACGAAACAACATGCTCCAGACTCTACAGAACAACCACAGCCATAGTCGACAGCTCGAACTCATCAGCTTGGCTCAGAACCAGCAGAATCAAAACGGTCCAATCAACCTCGCCAACCGTGTCAGCCAACCTCAAGGGGGTCCCAATTTACCTCCCCCGAACGACATGTTCTCATCACCCGGCATGAACCCCAGCGAAGCCATGCGCCGTCCATCCCCCAGTCACCCAATGCCTCCCTCTCAGTCCCAGCCTCAACCTTCCAATCAATCTGGTATGCCGATGAGATCTCGTACCGAGATACAGGAAAGGGTGCAACAGTTGCGAGTCTCCATCACGCAGGTGGATGCTGCAATGCACCAGCTACAGAGTCAAAGGAATCAACATCCTGCTGGCGAGGCTGTCTATTCAGCCAAAATGAGACAGCTACAAATGGAAAAGGCCAATCGTACGGAAACCCTTTCCCGGTTGCTGGCAGCAGTCAACTCCATGAATAACAACGTGAACATGTACGTAAAACGATATCTTTTTCTGGTCTCCTTAACCCCTGTATTGACGCAACACAAGGCCTTCCAACTTGAACAACGGCAGCCAGACTAACCCATGGCAAAACAGCACGATGCAGGCTTCCTTTGGCCAAGGAGCGTCTCAACCTCCCAACCATCTGTCGTCTCAGAATAATCCGACCCATCCCCATCAACCTCCCCATGTTCCGAATTCATTAGCCCCGAACAACGTTCCACCTCGTTCTGGTCCTACTCCAAATGCTCCTTTCCATACCCCGATGGGAAATCCAACCTTTCCCTTCAATCCAAACAGCCAACAGAACCCTGGGTCTGGACCATCTAGTAATTTGCCAAACCCTAATGGTGGACCACCGGTCCCAATGATGACATTCAACATTCCTCCCCTCGATAAAGGCCGTTTCGACGGGGCTTTCAGAGCTTGGTGCCATCAGAAATCCATCTCTATAGACCAACGACTCTTGGATATAGGCGGTAGGCCCATCGATTTGTACTCTCTGCATTCCTATGTCATTCAAGAAGGAGGTTTGGCAAATGTGAGTAAAAACTAAAAAAGCTCATAATTGGCATTACCGCGCTGACCTCGGTCTTCTTTTTTTTTTTTTCTCAACAGGTGCAATCAAAGGACCTATGGGCTGTCATTGGTGCTCGAATGGGTTTCGTACAGTTTCCTGGTGGTCCCCCTAACGATCTACCCAAGTCTGGTCCCGCTGCAGCCCAACAGTTGGCCCACGTCTACAAGGAATATCTCGCAGCGTTTGACACTGTCTACATTACGTCTTTGGAAAACAGACGCAAACAGCTCAGAGTAAACGCTCCTCCATCCGTGTCGGGACTTCCACTCAAAAATTGGAATCCGAATCAGCTGCGTACCATTCTCAACTGTGCCGACAAGTCCTCGGAGCAACTTCGTGCCCAGGGTCTACCTGAACAAGTTATTTCGTTCATAGAGGCAAACCGTACCCAGTTACAGCAAATGATTACAGATCAGTCTTCATTCCGTGACATCATCCGCCCTAATCTTGGACAATTTGACCCTACCGGGAACCGGCCGATGCCTACTCAGTTCCCCGGAGTGTCACAGCCTGCTCCGTCGCAACCGAACAACCCCAACCAAGGTGGATTCCCAAATGGTCCTTCCACAAACCAGCCACCTCAAAATGGTCCCGGTCCCCCACGATTCAGTCGTGAACTTCTCGGTAACGCTCACAGGTTCATCACCAACCTCAAGTCGGAGATGGTGCAACGAGGTATATGATATCTGGTATCACGTGCACACTTCCTAAATTATTCATGTTTTTTTTTTTACTTTCAGTTCCGTCTATGTCGTCCAACGTAGAAGTTTCAACCGAACAGCGGGTGGAGTATAACGACCTGTTGGAGAAAACCAATCGTCTAGCTGGAGAGTTTGAAAACAAACTCCCCATCTATTATGCCATGACGAAGAACGAAGATTACATCAAGAGGCTCGTCTACTCTGTTTGTATTTTCCTTTCTCCTTCCTCTGCCTTTTCACTTACCAAAATATTTCATAATCTTAATAGATCGTCATTGTTCAGCAACAAAGGGTTATGCTCAGTTGGTCAAGTCCGCGCTTCATAATGAGTCTAGATAACTTGCGTCAAAACCACGGACAGATTACGCAGGCCTCTGATCAGCTCAACATTGGGCTGAGTAACGTGATGAAGGCCCAAGGCCCCCAACCGATGCTCCCGGGCCCATCCAACAGCCACGCACCTTCCAATCCAATACCCCGCTCAGGTCCAATACCTCAACCATCAACAAGCGTTGCGATTCCACAACAACACTCCTCACCTCCCCAACAAGCCACTTCTACGCCTACTTTAGTTCCGCCTATACAACGTCGTCCACCCACCCTCCAGCCACCACCACAGTCTAGGAAGAAACCACCTCCACCACCAACATCATCGCAGATTGGACCTAGTCCAACTGTACCCCCCGCCCCCACTCCTCCACCCGCTGTGTCAGCGACAACCCCTGTCGCCACTCCCACCAATTCCAACGCCGCCGCTTCTCCACAAACTCCCAAGTCGCCCAAGAATAAAGTCAAACCCAAGCCGCAGACCAAGCAGCGGCGGCCATCCGTCAAGGGTACTCCGACGAATGCCACTTCCATTACTACCACTACCACTACCACCACCGAACCCGCGCAACCCCCTCCACCTCCCACTGCCGGAGTCAAACGACCACATGAAGGTGATGGGTCGACTCCTAGTACCAGTGCTACAATTCCTGCTGGTCCTCCTAACACTGTCCTGAGCGAACCTTCACCTCCCAAACGACTGAAGACCGAATGGGATGGAGAAGTGAGCCAGAGTCTCTTAGTGAAAAAAGAGGCCGTTGAAAGCATTCGTACTGATGAGGATGCCAATCGGTTCTTCGAGCAGACAATGTCAGAGTTGATGAAGATGAGTGATGAGGATGGTCAAGTGACCACAGATATTTCAGAAACTCTCGACCAGATTCTCAAGAATTATGGAGGCCTGCCAGCTCCTAGCACATCTGGAGATTTGTCCGCCAACGTTGACGGCAGCGTTTCTGCCCCTTCTCTTCTTGACGACTTTGGTCAATACTTTGACTTCAAGTCGTATGGTGAAGATGATGAATCAGAGTCCAAGGTCAATACGCCTGACCTGATACCATCTTCGACGAACCCTAGCCCAGAGTCCGAGGCTGATCCTTCCCATCACGTCTCTTTATCCGACGTGAAACTAGAGGATCTTCCAAACCCGTTACATTTGGGAACTCTGAAGGAAATAGATGGCGGAGAATCGGCGTACTATCAATCGAATGACTGGAAGTGGGATGGTCCTATGCCGACCACTGATCAACCGTGGGCCACTTTTACTTCATAGTACTCTTAAGTATCTATGTTTTATAGTTTCCTTGCCTCCTTAATTTTTCTTTTTCTTTATTCTATTCTACGGTTTTCGGTTTGGAGTCTACTGTTCGAATCTCTATCAATTAAACTTTTTTCTTTCTTATCTATTTCCTCCTGTCTTATTTCCTGTTACCAATACTGTGCTCTTTTTGGTTATCTGCTCTGTGTATTGCTACCTGTTGTTACTCGCTATCCATTTCTCGTCCCTCATCATAATATATATTAGTAGTTCTTTCCGGACGGAAACTCGATGGTATGAATGAGAACAAGTAGTAATTACAACATTACAACTAGCTTGAGGTATTGTAGTAATTATGAGCTGATATATATTATAGATATACTGCATAAGATCCGACAACTGGTCTATGATCACTCCTTCCTTCCAACCTCCGCATTTCTCTATCGTCAAGGGTATTATAGTCCAGACAAATGACATCGCCCTTTCTTGGTGACCTTTGGTGTGCAGGAGTAGTAGGCAGTGCATCTGAAGCATTGCTTGGAGTAGAACTGTGAGTAAAGAAGGCAGGCAGAAAGCGCCAACGTGGGGTAGAAACAGAGGTTTCTCTAGAGGTAGATACAATGTCAGTAGAATTGGAGGATAGTGCCATGGCAGGCGGTCGCCGAACGTGCCGCTCTACAGTCATCGAGCCCCTTCTAGAAGCAGATGACGATGACCTATTGAGTCTAGAATCCGTTTGTGGCTTTTCAGGTGAAGAAATCGCATCAGGTGATAGGGGAAGTGAAGACGTTTCCAACGAGGGTGGCGAACGAGAATCGGCATAGACAAATCGCGAAAAAGGGGCTACGCTCTCGAACAGATCAGGAGATGGGGGCGGGGATTCTTTGTTAGGAGTGGCGGAGATTGAGGAGGACGCGGCGGATGTAATGTAAGACGAAGTCGAGTTGTAGGACTCTCTTCGTGAACGAGCAGATAACGGCCGGAAAGCGTTGGCAAAGAATTGACCCACTCGTGTACGATGGCGAGAGTGTGTATCAGTCTGATCGTCCTCTTCCTCCTCTGGCCCGGGCTCAACAGTGGACTTCCACAGGATACGGTCACACCTAAAAGAAAATTTTCTTGAGCATTTCTCAAGTCAGCCAAAGAGAGCATTCCAATTACCAGCTCGGAACCCTTTTTTTGCTTGAGCTATCATACACTCCCTTATTATCGAAATCATCTTCATCGTCACTTTGCATGCTGGTGCTGGAGTTGATAGAACTAAGCTTTGGGACAGACAGCATTTCCTTCTCAGAGCCCAAATTTCCTCCACTTTCATGAATCGTGATCTTTAGATTGTCAGTCGATCCTTCTGGTTTGAGGTCGCTTCCAGAATCCAATGGTTGGTCCAACAGACTCTGCTTTGACTTTAGCCACTTGGTCGGAGTCGAAGGAACTGTGGGGGATACCAGTGATATCCACTTTGTTTTAGCTTTATGGACTGCTAAGGAAAGGGAAACTTTGCTTCCAGGGACACTGGCACTTCGCGCCATGCGAGCAGACATGAGGTAGTCCTCGTCTTGATTGTCGTCAGCAACATGCTTCGAATGCAGGGATGTATAAGCGGATGATGCAAGCGATGCTGCTTCCGCCTCCGCATCTCCGTCACTGTCTTTATCAGCATCGTCCTCGTCGACTCCATTGGCCGCGAGCTCTTTCTCCTCTACTTCTGTTAATCGCTGAACCTTTTCGTTAGAGTGTCTCCAACGTTCAAACTTCGATCCTTTGCGTTTAGGCCGCTTGAGTGTACGGAGAACGTCATATTTAAATGTCGGAGGGAAGTTTATAGGGGCTGCGTGCGACAAAATCGCAAAATGAATAAACAAAATAAAAATAACAGTGCAGTGAAAGAACCTGCCCTCATGGAAGCCTACAAAAGCCCGTCCGTGATCCATCAAATTCTTAAGCTGGTCAAAGGCAAGGGCTTGACCATATGCTGTGATTTACTGAGCATTCAGAAAGAATATTTTGTGATGATAAGCACTGACCTTGTTGGGAAACCAGCCAGTCGGCGTGAAGTCGAGAAATATCCAAACGAAAATTGAGGTCACCAAAAACAAAGGTGTAGTCAAATTTATCTGTGAGATCTAGAAGGGAAATCACATCGAGAGACAAAACCAACTAGTGGCGGTAATTTCACCTACCTTCAGCCATTACACGACCATCATCATTCGAGAGAAAGTCATTGACAGCGAGTTCGGACTGCGACAACTTCGGTGAGTGGAACTCGGAGGCGTCTGGTGAATGGGTACCTTAATCTTCTGAAAGTTGCTAAGACGATCGTTCAAATTAGCTTTATCCTGTTGCGCTGATGTACAAGTGATTAAGAGATTTGGATATCGAGAGATACAATAACACGAACCCGCAAGATGACAGTTGAGGAACAAAAAGGAAGAGCCATCAATGTTCGCGCTGATACCAACTCCGCCTTTATTTCCCCATCGCCCACCCATGAGTCCCGTAGCAACGGTCGATTTTGATGTATCTACTGAGGAATTAACATAGTTGCGAGACGGGTCAAGGTGGTGAGTTGCTTACCCTTCACAAAAGGGCGAAGATCACGATGTATGTATAATGCAAGATATATGCCAAGGAGTCTCTCTTTGCAAAGCAATTGATATGGTCCCCTCTTGGGTTCCTTGAGAAGCAGTCGAGGTGAAAGTGGCTTAGGAATCCCAATGTCATAGACAGAGGGAGCGGAAGGCGAGGAGGCACGAACACTAGCACCTCCGTAACATAGCCAATCCTCAGTCATAGATGTCCATCCACTCGGAGGATGGGAACCGTCATATGGGATGTTCTCGTGGCTCTTCTTGGATTTGAGGGCGTCATCTTTGTGTTTGGACGAACGAGATTTATCATCCTTATCACGATCATCCTTGTCTATGAGTTTGAAGCCGGCTCCTATGCCCATAGGTAGACCTAAAACCGATTGAGTATCAAGAGCGAGAATGAAAAAAATACACACCCGATGTCGAAGGACACTCTTGACCTGCCCTACCATAACAGAAAAGAGAGGGAGAATTCTGGTGTGAGGCAGTTGTTATTATTCAATTAATGACTTACACCAATATCAAATGGTATGGATGATTGTCGTCAAGGGGAAACTGGGGAAAGCTGGGAGGACCAGACGAGGGCGAAAGTGGTGTATATGAGGGAACCTTGCCTAATAACTCTTCTAAATCTCCCTTTAAAGTCATTGTGAGATGGATGGTAGTCGAGATGGTAAATCGACGAAACCTTGGGGACAGAATCGTGCATGTTCCATGTTACTATCCTGATTTTGAGAAATCTCGCAGATGACTCCCTTGTGGAATCATTGGGGTCGGAAAGGGGTGTTTCGGGGGAAGAGTTTGAGCCATTTGCAGGAATAGAATTGGGGAAGAGACCTTGAAGACGAGCGAACATTGTCTGTTGGCCTGAGTTACGAGATTCACCGTGTCCGGTGGGGATGGTTATGTGTGGTTTGTCGCGGGGGGGAGAAGCTGACATGGAGGCGGGGTGGCAGATATGGAGTTGGGAGGAGGAACATTCAAAAGCAGAGCAGATGGGCAGAGAAGCGATCTGGGTCGAAACTGTCGGTTATGTAACCTGTCAACGCACAGACCAATTTCCCCTGTCCAGTCCACTCCATGAAAATCGCTGTCACCGGCTCCAGTGGTTCTGTCGGTAGTCCTCTTGTCGCACTCGCACTGGCCAGAGGCCACTCGGTTCTTGGTCTTGATATCACTCCTTCCAAGACACCGGTCCATCATCCCGATTTCACTTTTGTGTCTCTCGATCTCAGGAGTTACGAGGACGTTGTAAATGTTTTACGTGGATGCGACGCCGTAGTCAACCTTGCAGGTTCATCTCAATCAATCGACTCCAAACGATCGTCCTAACACATGGCTCCAGGACTTCCCAACCCTACTGACTACGTCGCAGCTACCCATAACACGTACGCATATCTATTATGGTAACATCTCTACCAGCTTTAATGGGACTTGCAGTAACGTAGTTATATCTTGGAATGTTCTAAGGGCAGCAGCAGAGGTGCGGAGGTGCGCGGCTCCTTGACATCAAACCTCATTCCTCCTTATCTAGCTCGGAATCGATCGCGTTGCTCAAGCATCCTCGGTGAACATAATCACATTGGTCTACAGCCAGCGGCCTCGTTTCGAATACTTCCCAATCGATGAAATGCATCCGTGTTTGCCTGATGAGCCATATGGGCTATCCAAGTTGTGAGTTTTGTGCCGTCCTCAAGCCTACGGTTGCCGTCATTCTCTAACCCTTACTCCAAGGATTTGTGAAATGCAAGCTGATACCATCGTGCGTCGCTATCCGTCGATGAGGGTTGCCAGCCTCCGGCTTCACTGGTCTCTTCCTGATCCGACACTAGCAAGGAAATTGGATTCTTCGAAAGCCAAGAATGACCTCTGGGGCTACGTGCAGGAAGATTCTGCAGCTGACGCATTTCTCAGAGCACTTACAGACGATAGTGATAAGTGGTCAGGGCACGAAGCATTTTTCATCGCATCTCCGACAACTGCCTGTGAAACAGAGTCCAAGATCTTGAAGGAGCAGTTCTGGCCCGACGTTCCCCTGAAGTCTGGTTTTGAATTATCTGGAAATATTTCGTTTTTCGATTGCAGCAAAGCCAATGGACTGCTCGGATGGGTCCACGCAGACTCTTTGACTACGTGAAATATCACTACTATACTCCATTCTTAGGATGAATGTAAGAATGTCTGTAACTATTTTTTTTTCCAAACAGTCAGTTGTGGTGCGAACACGCAGTATAATTACAGTGCTCACATATTCGTCATAGTGATGCAAAACCTCCCGAAGCTGCTTCCTTGTTATCTCTGCCCGAAAGAGAATCTCATCATCCGTCTTTTTTCCATCAAAATATTGATTGATACTTGTGAGGGACCGTTTGACCATATCTCACCATTTGATCAAAAAGAATTACTTACAGGTCAAAGCGTCGCGTGATATATTCTTCTTTTCCTTCGGACATGGCTGTAAGCCAGCGACGCTGTGAGGGAGTAGCCCGTCCAGGATCGTTGATCATGGAAGGAACAAGCTCGTCTTCGGTACCCGACTCATCTGGCTCCTCATCTTCAGCTTCGTCTTGGTGTAGGGAATCATCTTCATCATCTTCCTGAATCACCAGTTCACTCAGTTTGTTGCGCACAGAGTCGCTCGAGGGCATACGCGGTTGAGAATACCTCTCCGATGATGAAGATGACCATACAATCCCATGAGTATCCATATCTGACCGTATCTCCTTCCGTCCACGACCACTCTTGCTTTTGAGAAGGTTCTCCCTACCGAGTCTAACTCTGTACTTGAGCTCTGGCGTTGCCACAATCCTAATCCTGAGATGCAGAGTGATCAGCATTTCCCGCTTTAGCATCCAAAGGATGACGTCGTGATAAAGCGGAATGAGTTCTTTTGATTGGACCACGGACGCGTAAAAATGGTTACCGCTTTGTTTCGCCGACGATGTGGATATAGTCGATAAAATCTGAGGTAAAGGGAGAATTGCAGGATGGTTAAATGTTTGTTCAAATTCAGCAGTTAGTTGTGAGATCCTGATAATATCGATAAGCAGGTGATCAACAAGACGTAGATGGGATGACTTACGGCTGGGAAAGCTTTGGTGGTATAGTAAACACTGTCTTTAAACCATCGTGAACGACATCTACTACTTTGGCTTTTCGATGCTGTACTAGCCAACGAACGGTCGGGTAAATCTGGGATTCTAGATCCCAGTCGAGAAGGCTGGCAACATCGGCAAGACTAGTGAGACAAGTCAATCGCTGTCCAACCTTGACCAGCAGGCAAACGCACGATAAAGTCACTGAGATAGTTTCCAAGAACTTGATCAAACCATCGACCAGATTCCTGTCGTCGGCAGCAACGTGCGAGTCCCTCAAGTTAGAGAAGGGATTTTCATCATTAACGTCGTTATCCAACAGTAGCAAACTCTTCCAGGGTACAAGTGAAGGGAGGCGCCAACCAAAGCTCATTTCAGGTCCCCATGATTCTGTTTCCTCTTCGTACCCAGAATTGAAGAGACCGCTTTCGTGGTCTTCTTCGCTGTGTAAAAGGAGATCGAGGTAAGGAGGTAACTGGAGCTCGAGAGGTAAATCATGAACCGAAATATACGCTATAGTCTTGGTCTTAATGGCGTCGTAAAGAGCCTTCATTGCGGGAGCAATAGAAGATACTTGTAGAGCCTGATCCGAAAAGTCGGTGAAAGAAGTACCTATCCTAGGTCTGAGAAGGAAATAGAAATGACGACAAAGGAAGTTTGCGTACCTTTACGAATGCATTCATCTTTGAGTGTACCCAGTAGATCACATTCCAATTCGACAAAGTTGGACTGCACTTGTTCCTGGAACAGCACCGCAGCCATGGTAAAAGCAATTTGCTCGTATATGACGTCGAAATATTTCGATACATTGCCTGACGCAGAAGAAGATGGGTCTGGGAGGTCAAGAACCATAACGAAATGGAATGTATGCAACCAAGTAGACTGCGATGCAGCGACTTTTTCATTGGACGGGCTACGACTTGCATTACTGAGATCATCTTCGTGATTTTGGGTGCCATAACTATTTCTAGATTCTCGTCCTCGAGAGCTAGCTTTGTTCGTATCTTGCCTGAACCGCCATGTTCCATCAGCGTCGGCACAAACAGGATGTCCGATAAATGCAAGGTCATCCACGACAAGCTGAAATTTTTGGTGACACATTGATCTATGTGGACAAAGAATTCCAGCAAGAAATTCAGACGAATAACCAAAGATTGTATCGTGATCACCTCTTATTTCAGGGTTAGCGAAATCGGCTTTGGTCGGGGAATTTCTACCAGAGGAAGGATGACTTCCGGGATGCGTATATGAACTAGAGCGATCACGAGCTCCAGAAGCGCTCTGTCGCTCCCATCTGTATGCAGGATCGAGAGGATAATTGAAGTCACGAAGTGAGAATCCCAGTTGTTTTATCGAGGAATGCGAAGGCTGAGAGGACTTCCAAGGATTGTCAGTATGCACGAAAGATACATTTGCGGGAATAGCGCGACGAAGTCGTGGTGGTGAAGCAGGATGAGGAGGCCAGCGGAAAACCAGACCAGATCCTTTAGCGGACGAGTCGACGAGCAGGATGGCGAGTAAAGTTTCAGCCATACTGACATTGTCCGGATATTGCGTCACATTCGAGTTGGCGTCACGTTCCTTTTGCACATAATACTACAGGTACCCATCATGAACCTCAGAATACAGCTCTCCAGTGTGGTCTTGAAAGCACAGTACTTTCCCCCATCACAGCAAGCGCACGGGAACAACAAGTTGGCGATACTGCTACATCCCTGGTCCTGGCTAGGGGGCCAAATGACTGACCCGTAGGTAATGAGTATGGGATAACTGCGAGTCTGACTTGCATTATCAGTGTTTTGACTAGCCTCTTAGAACCTCTTCACTCTAAAAACTATCATGTTCTGCGATACAATTCAAGAGGAGTTGGAGGTTCCTCAGGCTGGCCCTCTCTCACAGGCCTGACTGAAGGAAAAGACCTAGAAGAAATCATTCAGTGGGCTGCCGCCGGAAATTTGAATGTTTCAGACATTACCGCTGTTGCTATAGTCGTACGTTTTACTCGAATCGAAGAATGTCGTCCTAAAGATCTTATCAAAGCGAAATTTACAGGGGTACTCTCATGGCTCCCTGATTGCATCTTTGTGTCCTCCGAAATTTGCTTCGTTAAAAATATCACATATCCTGATCTCGTACCCTCTCGGACCACGGAGTTGGTTAACTATGTTCCACTCTTCAACCTACGCTTCACGCCTGAAGTCTCTGGTCAATCAGCCGGAATCGCATGTACTTGTCATCCATGGAGACCGGGATGAATTCACATCTCAGGCAACTTACGAAAAGTGGGTCCCGGAAGTCCAGTCACCGCAGACACTAATCCTGCAAGTGCAAGGGGGATCACATTTTTGGAGGAGAGAAGATGGGGACAGGCTCATAGAGAAGATACAGGCCTGGCTGATTTAGGATGAACACAAAATAAATATCAATATTATAGAATAATATGTGGTGTCATAAGTATTATGCATCGGAACCTCGAGTTAATTGTGAAGAGCTCGAGAACCTACACCCGGTTTACAACTAATAACACAGATCCATAGAGGAATGCAAGTACATGAGATGTTGGAAGTTTACAACAACAAGTCCTCGACACTTAGACCATCTCCTCTTGTGGTAGCTTGTAATATAGTGGCTGAAGTTTAGAGCCAGTTTAGTACTATTTTTGTATTGAGATGACGATCGATTTGGCTTACTGTATTAAAGACATGATAGAAATGACCGTTCACGCCTCCGCTTTTTTTGTTTCCATAGTACTCCATTGGGAACCACTATAGGTATTATCTTAGCGAGTCCACGTCTATTAGTGAAAAGCATCAGAGGCTTACATGCATCGGAGAAAGTTCTTCCTTGAAGGCCCGGAGATACCTAGCCTCTCTTGTGTCGTTCATAACGCCATAGCCGTGTTTGGGAAGAAGGAATTGCCCAACTTGAAGTTCGGTATCTGTTATTGTGCCCCGAGAGACCCGAGCGTAGGATGTCCTGTATAAACCGCGGTACAAGATATATTCGCACCTGATTAAAATTAGAGAGCAGCTGCAACGCGAGGAATCGTAATTTCCTACCAGCGATTGGGATCCTCATCGTCAATATCATGCATTTTCCCGTCCTGCAAGTCTGATCAGTTACCGAATCATTCATACACTGGGAAGGAAGCCGACCTCCACCAAGATCTGGTACGGGGCCGCTAAAATATGGGTGAGATTTGATGTCTAATATAGTTACGAGCACTTACGACGAGGAGCATGAGGTTTCGAAACAATATATCCCAGGAAAATGACAGGTTTTGGATAGGACGAGGCCATGATTCGTGCCAATTCTTTGCTTTGTAGTTCTCGGTCTAGAGGATCCTCTTCTGTAAGGAGAAGGAATAAATCAGTATAGCTGGACTTCTGTTATGGTATATTGACAGACCTTGCCCGTTGTGTGCAACTATTACTGTTATGGGAAGCCCGTAGACATCCAAAATAGCTTCTATGGCAGGTGCGAGCTCTCCGTGAGGTGATGGCAAAAGATGATGGGTAGAATTGATGATAGGAAACTATTCGATCATTTTGAGTTCATCGAATTGGAGATGTAACTATTTTTCCTTACCTTGGAGAGCAGCACAGCACCCCATGTGTGAGAATTTGGTCCCGGACCAATGTCGACGTGCTATACATTATGATTTAGTCAACAGATGTCAAAGCCATCCCCACGACTACACGTACGTAACCCATCTCTTCTGTGATTACCCTTGTTCTGAAGGACATATCTTCAGATAGAGCAATATTGTGGCAGAAAGATTCACTCACAGGTCACGGTTGCCAAACACAGTCCGCTGGGAGTACAAAGATTTACATCATGTTCTTCGACAATGTGTCGCATAAGAACTTCGCTTACATAAAGGTCTGTTTCCAAAAAGCCAACAACATCAAGTTCTAGGTCTCTGTTAATAGAATGAGTGACATAGGAGAAGGTGAGTGAGAAAGAATACCTTATGACATCCCTAACGCGACGCTGACTATCTCGACCTGCGTTATCGATACCAAAATGCAATGTCCAAATTCCAGCGCGTAGTATCCGAGGACCTGGCCTAAATGGTCGAGGTGAGTCGGGTAAACGATACAGGGTAGTGAGCAGGGCAAAGACGGAGATGCATGTCAAAGTCGTCCGCGAGTATGATGATACTGATGAAGAGATGGCGCTGAAGAAACGGGGATGATTGGAAGCATGCAAGCTGAAAGCCGGCAACAAGCACACCATCTGGCCGATGATTATCCTGCAAATAATTCGTGACTAATGACAATTTTTGAGAATCAAGGATATATTGATACATACAAGTCGGAACGCTCTCTCAGATACACTCCACCTGGTACAAATGCGTATGCAACTGTCCAGACACTTGCCAGACTCAGTAAGCAGTAGACTAACATCGCCGTGAGCGAAGTTCCGGCCAAAGAACCATTGTCTGCAGCATTTCCGAAAATATAAGGAAAGCTGGACATCACGAAAATGGCGAAACCAAGACCTCCAGAGTAACCGGGCCAATTTCGCCACCGGTACATTATAAATGAGCATATACCTCCAAAGAGGAACCAAAGAGGATGGGAAAGAACACGAGAAGTCACATTAGAAGGATTTTTCAGCGAATGGACAGCTAACAAGAGGCCGAGAGATTGCGCAACGAGAGTCAGCGGTCCATGAAGGTTGGGGACTGGTCCTCGAGGTTGACTGTTTTCATATCCAGTCCATGACCAAGAAATTAGTACGCTGGGGTCAGAGAGTAAGGAATGCGATATGAATATCAAGCTGCCTAGAGGAAGAGCACCGGTAAACCAGTGCCCCAAAACCTCTTGTTTCTTTTTTTCTCGACTGTGATTCGCGGAAGACTGTCTGAAATGGAATTCGTAGAGCGAAAGTAGTGCAAGTAGGATTCCTATCTTGTTGTAGCCTCCGGATTTCTCATTGACGAATGGCCAAACTACAATCATCAGTGTTTTGAAAGGACTAAGTTCAGGCGAAACTACCTGGATTGTTGGAATGATTAGCATGCTTGAGAGCAGACGACAATAAAAGTCCAAGTGCAGTGACTAAAGCTGGGATTAATTTATGAAAGCAAACTGCGCATGTTGCTCACTGATGCTCTCATACTGTGCGTCTTGACGCCATTTTACTACTTGGGAAAGAACGACTGCTAGGTTTGCAAATCCGACTACAAGGAGGCGATGGATGGGCTTCTCGAGGGCATAAGCTGCTAAGCCAGAGAACGAAAACAGATGCAGAGTCGTCAGACCTCCTCTTGTATGGGCCCAAGATGAAAAGAATGGAGACAGTAGCAAAATGGGCGCAAGAGTGGACAACAGTGCAAGCTCATGGCCGGCAATTCCCAGCTCCCAGATTGAGAAATAGAAGAGTGTGGGCGTCAAAGCAGTGAAGATCGACCAGAAAATGTAGGCTACATCGCACATCTTCAGTAGAACAGCGATGCGGAGAAACAGGGAACTTGACCTAGATAAAGATCGGAACAAAAACTGGTGTATGGGCCAAGTTCCTTCAGCATGTCGGGAATGACTGGGGTAGCGGAAGTAGTAGCGGAAGCATCTGCAACCACGGAAGTGGTTTTATTAGGTTTCTCAAGTTGGACAGGAGAGCTCTCCTGGGACGCATTTCTGTCCTTGACCTTGAATGTCGCAAACAAAATGAAACATGGAAGATACTCACCGTTGATCCCTGGCGGGGGCTGTTGTTCCCATCGGCACGTTGAAGGAGATCTGGATCGAAGTCGGGGGGCAAGTCAGAAGCTCGGATACCTAAAAGTACAGGACTCACTGTAAGTTGCATATTGGTCTCTTCCAACTCCCGTTCAGTGTGCGCATCATAAAGTACATCAAGGATTATGAGGGACCACTCAAAGAAGCTGTACCTGGTATAGGCTGTATAAACCGATTGTCAGAGTATGCACAGCCTGATGGGAGAACATGTACAACCTCCTGGTATCCTGTATACCTTGTGTTGTATGAAAAAGTAGACCAACGGAACTAGGGTGATGAAGAAACTACGGTAAAATCGTTGAGTGACCAGACAAAAAATGATTTAAGAGGATTACTGACGCTGAAGCTACAAATATCCTGAACCGTTTCAAAATTCAGTTTCAGCCGAATGTGGGTTGAATATGTGCACACCGTTTTTCCCGAACAACTTTTCTTTCCAAGGGGGTTGTGAGTACTCCCCCAATCATCCAAGGCAAATTCAGGACGATATATCCAATCATGAAAAAGTCGTGGATGTCGTGGTCATCGTTGGATGTAATGTAAACCCAGCCGCCACAAAACAGAGTCCTAAGTACTCCACATATAAAGACCACGTTCGGTAATGTCGACTGGCTTGACTGATGTTGAAGGTAGGACAGAATGACAAGGCCAAAACGTGGACCTGCGAGCTGGGATGAGTTTGAAGCAAAGACACGTATCCATAACGCATACCCGAAGTCAATGCAATGAGTATTTGAAAGACACTCCTCTCAGGATACCAGTCACCGATCCTAGAAGAATGTCAGTAAATTTTGCAGCCATCGATCTAGTATGAAAGCGCACGTTGCAGATACCGAAGGGAACCATTCTTGAGGATATCCGGCAACAGAATTCTTCACAATTTTTTTGTAGTGCAGGAGCAAGCCAAGAAGTAGAGCTACAGTGAACGCAGTATAAGCTAGTAATGTGTGAAGACGAGCAATAGTAGAAGCTTTGAGGGTTAGATTTATGGGGCTGGACATAGGCCTCTCAGCAGCCATGGCTACGTGTAAAGTAAGTAGGTCTGGCCCGGGAGTAGCAGATGTGATGTATGTCGTGAGCCCGCATTAATTACATATTTCGTATTACTTACCCTTGATGAACTGCACTTGACTTCCCGCCCAACTTAGCAATGCCTCCGATACCTATAACTGTGTTTACCGGCTTCCTAGGTGCTGGGAAAACCACGACCATACTCTCGCTTCTTCCCCAGCTGCCCGAAGACTATAAGGTCGTCTTATTGAAGAATGAGTTTGGAGATATCCAAGGTAATACTCACTGAGGTTCTTCCAAATCGTAGTCCTATCTAACGTCGATATTTTCAAGTCGACAGTCAGCTTGCCAAGCAATCTAGCCTGACCGCTGTTAGCGAGATTCTGAATGGATGCATGTAGGGCTGGTTACCATCTGAATACGGACGAGTTACCGAAAACTTTGTTCAAGGTGCTGTGTACTGGTCGGACAAATGCAGAACGCCCTCATAGAGATCAGGGGTAAGTAGAGACTGGTTGATTGTCGTAACTTTGGAAATTGACCATGGAGCAGATAAGTACTGTCCTGACCGTATCATTATCGAATGCTCGTACGTCTCTACGGGTCCCTTGTGCATCTCGTGCATAGTACTTAGTTTTGTCGTAGTGGCTCCGCTTTTCCGGCCACCCTCGCGTTTCAGATTCGGGAGTTGGAGAAGACTACCAACGGAGATTTTAGACTTGATGCGATTGTCACCGTTATAGACGCGGAAAATTTCGCCGGATACGAGGACACCTCCCCGACTGCCAGAATGCAGGTGAATGTGATCCTCTTTTCAATGCTTGCCATTTCTCATGCTGTATAGGCATCCTACACCGACGTTCTCTTAATTGTATGTCAATGGTCTTTTATTTTGTACACTGAAAATTCTAAAAACAGTCCAGAATAAATGGGAGACCATCAGCGAACGTCAGCTAGATATCGTTTACGATCATCTCAACACTCTTAATGATCTCACGCCGAAAATCCGTTGCAATGGTCGAGGTGGTGTAGATCCTCAGGTCATCTTTGGATTAGAGTCGAAGCTATTCACTAAGGACAACTATCCAGTTGATCATACCCATAATGATGAAGTACAGACATTTTCAGTCCTATTGCATGGAAGAAAAAGTATAGAACAAAAGACGATCATCACGGCTTTAGATTCCCTCAAGGAGTCAGTCTGGCGTGTCAAAGGTTTTTTGAACCTGAAAGATGGGGAATCGACAGGCGTCTATATTCTGAACTGGGCATTTGGGCGTTACGAGCTGACGAGAGCAGATCATCTCGAATTTTCTGAAAAATCTATAGAGCTTACTGTTATGGGTGAACGAGGCGAAGTACGGAGGGGGATTGCCGCATTCTGTAGACATTTAGACGCCACTGTAGTGTAGAACTTGAAATAAAAATCGTGTGAGTCGATGACATCAGGACAATTTATGTAGGGAGGTGTTCCTAGCGTACTTGATGGACTCAGAACCGGAAATGGACTCCAAAGGACTCTGCTTAGTGCTTACCGAACCTGGTCCAAAGATGTCCGAAGAAGAGTACCACGGTAAGTAACAGTCTTACACCCTCATTCAAAAATTAATCTTCGTCACTGTACATAGACTGGTACGATAACGAGCACGTCCCAAACCGACTTTCCATCCCAACATTCTTCAATGCAGCTCGTTATAAGGCCTCTGATTTAAAGACACCTAGGTGGCTCACTCTCTATGATCTATCGGAGCCAGCGGTTGCCGATGGTCCTGAGTACCAGGCAAGTCACCGAAACTTCATCGGTTTCCCGATGTAAGATCTTCTCATCGTGTTTCAGGACGTACATGCAAACGGCTCGGACAGAGACAAATTAATGTTATCCAAGATTCAATATCTGACCCGCCGAGCCTACAGCTTCATTCCAGAATCTAGCAAAATCCACCCAGACGTTCCGAAAACTGCATTCCCGGGAAAGTTTTGTCTGGTGGTGAGCATGCAGACCACGCCGGAAGGGGAGGATGAATTCAATCGGTGGTACGGCGAGGAACACATACCAATGTTGTCAAAGGTACCCGGGTGGCTGAGGTCAAGGAGGTACAAACTCTTCAGCGTTAAGGAGCGAGGACAGTTGGTAAACGGTGAGGAGTGCAAGCCGCTTCAATATCTGGCCATCCACGACTTTTCGCAAGACGGGTACATGGAGACGTCAGAGTTCAAGGCTGCTACGAGCACGACATGGAGGGCAGAAATTGTTAAGAGCATAGTGGACAGAGAGCTGAGATTGTTTGAACTGTACAACTTCAAAGAATAGACGAGCGTGTGATCACTTGCAAATTAACATTGTCCAAATTTGTCCTTACACTTGAACCATGGGCAGCGATGACTCCCATCCTCCTCAATTGCATATAGCCACAAAGGTAATATACTTAGTCTCACTCTGTCTTTGAGTTCTCCATGCCGATGTCCTCTTCAGCGCAAGCTCGATGATGCATTCAGCACTTTGGACGATGCAGTCCGCTCAAATGACCAGCTCGAGCCTTCTACGCAGCCCCCTCCGAAAAAGCCCTTCACTAGTCGTTCTTTCTATTCTACATTAGCCAAGTATGGCATCAAGTCAAACGATTCCGAATCTCCCAAGTTCGTCCAACTCTGTCGTCGCTATTCTTCAGTGCCTTTTAAATCTTTCTTAGAACAGGTCCTAGTCTCCCAAAACATACTCCACATCTCTCTGCCATTTTATCGCGAGCCGCCACTCGTACTCGCAAAGCAATGCCCTTTAAATTCGAGCGGTCAGAAGGCTCCTCTGTTCCTTTGTCACCCCTTGTTGACTATCGACCCTCTTCCATCACCTCTTTCTTGGCACGATTGTCGACCTTTAAGCTCTCAACCTATGCAAATAAACCGTCTGCAATCGACGCTGTCGCTGCCGCTAAATGCGGATGGATCAACGATGGGAAGGATAGGCTGGTGTGTGGCATATGTGATGTTTCGTGGGTCGTGGTTGGAAAAGAACGTATGACTCGCGATGCTGGTAAGAAACAGGGTGTTCTTTCCAGCGAGTCGACGGGATTGACTGTATTCCACAGCCAATGCTTTAATTGAAAAACAACGCATTTCGCTATCGGAAAATCACAAAAAAGGTTGTCCTTGGAGGACTCGACAATGTGACGGTAGATGATGGGTCCTTGTCTATCTTGTCTTTACCTCTTATGGTCTTGTTCACAGCGTCGATATATCGGATTCCTCTTCAGTCATCCACTATCATGGCTCGGGATATTCGACAGAATGCTTTAGCTATTGATATACTTCTACAAGATATAGAAATCAGACATCCCTTGGTCAGTGATGGGCTCGGCTCGGATTTATCACGTTTCAAACTCATATAATCCTTTAGACCGCAAATCAGATATCCTCTCTACAGTCTGCAATCTCCTCTTTCGAGCATTCGCCGTCCGGTCAACTTCCCTCCGACTCGTCCTCCGCAGAACCATGCACAAATGCCATTCTCGCTTCGTTGTTTGGATGGTCTCTTGTGACAGAACGCTCCCCTGTCAGTGCGTTGTCCAGGTCAACCTCACAACTTTCATCTCCGTCCACGACACCCTCTCTCTCCCGTGCCTCGTCTGTTCCACCAGGTGCCGGACACCCCAGGCCACTCCTGCGTGTCATGGCGTCCAAAGTCTTGACGCAGGACTCTTCATTGTTGCAATGCCGTCTATGTCAACGACGTGTAGGATTGTGGGCTTTTGCACCTCCAAAAGAATCTGCTGCTCCAGGAATGCCGGCCCAGTCGTCCAAACAAAGACCGTTTGACCTACTAAAGGAACATCGGTCTTATTGTCCATATGTCGTGCGGTCCACTGTCGTCCCCTCTTTGCCCACCAACGCTTCCGCGTCACAATTAAATGGCACCGTCCACGGGAATGGGGCGCTGGAAGGCTGGAAGGCTGTGTTGACAGTTCTGCTTCGCCATGGAATTGCACAGCGCCATCAGTTGGGATGGCAGCCTCTTCAAGACCGCATGGATGCCAATACTGGTGGGGAGGTTATGGATGAGGTCCAAGCGATGGTACAAGGAGTCAAGAGTCGCGGGGTAAGATACCACATCTGGTCAAATGGATAGTTTGCTCAAGCTTTTCTTAGGGAAAAGATCTCCTCAGATATGTCAAAAGTCTACTGGGTTAATATTCAATGTTGGTCATATTGCACTATGCATCTATTTCGTAATAGACATTCCAATGTATATTAGTTCAAGTGTAGATAAGTAGGGGGGATTCTGCAAGAGTTCAGGACTGCTTTTAAATGACTATAATAATTTTGAAGAGGTATAAGCACGAGGTGAAGATAAGCAGAATGAATGCAAGAACGAGTTGAACGATGATCTGTTAGAGATCCAACTAGAAGAAATCCGGTAACAATGAAAGCATCGATGATTTCGAAAATTGAGACTAGATTGCTAGGGATTCAGAATTTTCAGCGAGGATAAGTTTTGGATCACATAACTTCGACGCACCTTAAAGTATACAATGAATGTAGAAGCTGTAAAATTACAATGAGGATATGCGATTTTTTGTCGTTAATTCTTTGGAATAGTTCCCATCCACTGTCATCATCTACTCTTCGTCCGGGATTTCATTCACTTCGTCAGGGATACTGATGATGCTGATGGGACGCGCCCTAGCTGTCTCAAGGAGGTTGACAATATCCTCAATGTCATTTCCAACTTCTGTATGTGGAGGGTGGGATTGCACGTCTGCTTTGTCATTATTAGAGTCCTCAACGACGATTAGAGAAGTATCAGAAAAGCGTTCCACCACAGGTGTAGTCTCTCCATTCCCATTCTCCTCTTCTACGTGCGTCGAAGATGTATAGGATTGACTATCGGAGATAGGAGACGAAGGAACGTCGGCATCAGAGTAGTGTTCCAGGGTGGTAGATTCCTCATCGTGCACGTTTGCGGTTTGACCGTTATCCTCTTTCTCTACTTGAAGAGCGGTCAAGTTGGACAAATCATGATGACCATTGGTTATACGTGCAACTTCATCTCGAGCTATTTGTGGTTGCGTCGTTGAGTTAACTGCTGGCTTTGCAGGCGACTGATTGGATCCTGTTGGTGAAGTCGTGACCGTTTTGGATTTAGCGCCCCGCCCGGTAGCAGTTCCACGGGTAACAGGCGATCCACGAGTAGAAACGACAACAGGAGTACGTGCCTTGGACAGAGAAGCGGCAGTCGGTTTGCTTAGACGGTCTGTAGCGGCGCTACTTAAGCCGACCTTTCTGGTGGGAGGTGTAGATTGAAGAGGAGCATTACGTGACCGCGCCAGAGAGGCAGCGGTAGGAGCAAATAGACCGCTGGAGGGGGTTTTAGGGCGAGAGGTAGCACTGGGAGTTTTCGGACGGGAGGGTGTTTTCGCCCGTGGAGGGCTTGTGACACTGCTACTCGTGCGTGGTGTCTTCGGGTGAGAGGGGGTAGACGGGGCAGTGCGTGAGACGGCTGTTTTACGAGTAGAGGAAGTGTTTGAAGTGGTCGACTGGCCAGTGTGCTGAGGTTTGATGGAAGTAGCAGAGGGAGCATCGGATGGCCTAGGAGCCGATCTAGCAGACGTGGGCAAGGCCTTTGCAGCAGATCGCATTGATGTCGATGCCGGGGGTTTCGGTTTGGAAGATTTATCGGCAGAGGGTGGGCTGGGACTACGGGGAGCGGCTGGAGTCACGTCTAATTCGTCCAAATTGACAACCTGCTGGGGAAGATTTGCAGGTAACGTGTCATTGACTGGAACAGATTTCGGGGGATCTGGGAAATTTTGGGACCATTCACGCTTCTCTTTGGGTTCTTCCTTGGATGATTCTGCAGAAATAGAAGATCGCAGCGGTACAGCTGGACTGAGGGACTGGCGTTTGTTATGTTGTTCAAACCGGCCGATGAGATTAGCAACACTGGCACGAGGACGCTCATCTGGAAGGGGCCTGGAGAAGGTGAGAGGAATTAGAGGGGATGAATATAGCAAAAGGACTTACATGGTCGTTGTTCAGGTTCAAGTTGTATCTATGATTGGCTAATACTCCCATGCCTTGTTACCTCTACCATCTCCCCACTACCGCTGCTCTTTCCTTTGTTGATTTGTGCGGCAGCAACCATTCCTATGTCCGTCATCTTGCTCAAACCACCCAGTTACGTGCAAATCTTCGTGGCGCGCTCAAGCAAGCAAAGCATTCCGACGGAGAGAAGGACTATTTGTCTTTAGTCAAGGTATCTATACTTGGTCTGCTTTTCTCAGCTTTTCTTCTCAATGATGTCTAGATACTTGATGAGTACATTCCCGAGCTGCGAGCCGTCATGATATGCATATCGCAGGGAAAAATTCATCCCGAGAAGCAACCGCAATTTAGCTGGCGAGTTACATTATCCACCAATGTCCTCAGCACATCACCCCGCCCATCCTACCCTTCCTTCCAAGTCGAATACGCATATAGTCTGCTCACGTATGCGTTCACGCTATCCAATTTTGCTCGTGCTATTGTGTTTTCACTCGGTGATTTTGAGAACGACCATACGATATCTCAGTCCGATCGGGAAAGCAAGGATGCACAACTTAAGCATGCGACAACCCACTTAACCCGAGCTAGCTCTGTCCTTAGCTATGTGAGTGAAACTATCCTCCCGGAATGGGAGTATGGTGCCAAGCAATCCGGCTCTTTGTCTATCAAAAAACCCCCAGATTTGAGTAGAGAAGTTATCGCAGCTTTATCCAAGTGGGTCTCTTCGATAGCAGCCTCATTAAATATTTAACTTTATAATAGGTTAGCTCTTGCTGATGCCCAGAGTCTTGCCATTCGCAAGCATTTATCCAAACCGACTTTCGAGTCCAACTTCGCTCCTGGCCCTCCTCTCCCCAAATCACATCCTGCTCCAGGTCTTCTAGCTAAATTGCATATCGAATGTGCATCGCTGTATTCGAGTGCTCGAATATTAGCAAAAACACCTACGTCCTCTGAGTTATCTTCAGAGGTGTCTCCCGATCTTCGACACTATCTCTCTGATGAAGCAGCTTTACACACGGCTTTAGGAAAGAAATGGATTGCAATTGATGCAGGAGAGAAGGGAGGTGTGAATAGGGCTGGTGATGCTGTGGGGTTCATGTCTTGGGCTCGAAAGGATTTACAAGAACTAAAGGATGGCGGCAAAAGCGGGAGTATGGCTGGGATCGCTGCGGGCGATAAGGAGAAGAAGGAACGTGCTCTTCGGAAAGAAAGGGTTGCTAGGGAGCTGGAGATCACCGGAATTTGGCACAAACATTACAAAAAGGTTAATGATACGGTATGTCTGCTACTACCAAGCCATCATTCACACTATGACCAATAACTCTAGCTACACTTTCAACCTCTACCCGCTCAGTCGGATATGCAGTCACGTATGCCTACAGGGATATTAGCAATATCTCCCTCCCAATACATTCCCCCTTTACCCTCATTTGGTCCAGGTTCATTGGAGCATGCTTGTCAACAGGCAGAATTTATTTCGTTGGATTCTTCACCTAATCAAAATGACTTGAAGCCAGATCCTGGCAGACAGTCTTATGCAGGTGCGGGGGATTATTTTTAAGCTGGGTGTGTAGTGAATATGCGTGAGCAATATTAGTACAGTGTAAAAGATATTGATAAGTCTGATGAATTGCCGCCCTGGACAATTTCCAGCACTGTGTGAGGGCAGACTGTAGTTACGACTCGGATTATAGCAATCTCCATAAATACTTAAAGATTTCGAAAAAAGAAATTACCGAGAGGTCGCGAGGTCTGAAACCCAGTAGGAAGTTAGGTCATGTCTGAGCTTTTCTGAACATTTAAATGCATAGTAAAATGTTAGTTAAGCATTTAGAGCCATTTTCATAAATTTTAGAGAATTGAAATGTAAAAAAATGATATTCTCAACATTAGAGCACATCTGCAACAAGAAATATATCAGCTCATATTTCGGATAAAAATACAATGTCCAAGTTGTCGAGTCCTTAGTCTAATTTGGGCTTGCATCACAAAATTTGCCAAAAGCTCTTAGGAGGTACAAGGTATTAATATTATAACAAAGCATTACATGAGAATAAAATATTCCCAAACTTATTTTGGATGGTTAATGAGGGCTTAAGAGGTAGTGCTGCCACAACCACGAGACAGCAGATTTGTCAGATTCGTACCCTGTTCTCACTGGGGAGGGGGGGTCAATACAGTTGAGATGCCGAACCTTGGCCAAAGCTAGGCCTGTACCACACTGACGTGACCGCACTGACGTGACCGCCGTCGCGTACAGTCACGTTTGACAGTGTCAGACGCGACTGTGAGTTCCTCACCGCTTCTCACACTCTTCAAGTACTACATGACTCCAGATCTTCATGTTTAAAGACATAAGCATACCCAGTCTGTAGTACCATACATACCACTTCTTGGACTCCAGCATCTCAGGACGTCCCTGATGAGCAACGCACAGCTCCTTTTTCTTGGTAATGATGTTCACATCATAAAAATTCTTGATAATTTCTTGAGTGTGAGGACATGGCGCAGATTCTACTCTTTACATCAAGTGTCTTTGGCAATGTTGGCAGCGAGATGTCACGTGAAGTCAGCTGGGTACAGATCGGGCGGATCTGACGCCCCTTGGCCACGACTCTGACTTCAGCTCACTTTGGCTCGACTCCAAGCGACTCCACTCCAAATGCTGGTGACTCCACTCTGGAGTCAACTCGAGTCGGTTTGATAATAGTAAATACATTTTTGAATAGAAATTCATTAGATTTGGCTACTTCCAGAGTAGCTCAATTGCCAAAAGGGGTTTCTCACGGCTGATGACTCGATATTTGGCTCAAAATCACACTAAGTCACCAGTGTCACGAGTCATTAGTCAGACTTGACTCGACTCAAAATCTGACTCGACTCCTCGACTAGCCAGAGTCGAGTTGAGTCACGTGCAGCACTATTAAGAGGTGTTTGGAATGATAATGAACAATGGAATAATTCAAAATCCTTTAACAAGAATATATGCAGAGATAAGAAATCCAAAATACTGTACCATTTCGTTCAATTTGTCGCACACGTGACTTTTTAATTTTTCCGACAAATCCCCAAAAACCGGAAAAATTGAGAAAAAATTATTGGCGGTGTTTGCAAAAATTGAGCGTGACGTGTGACCGACAAATTGAATGAAATGATACAGTAAATCTGGTAGAATTGTGAGACAAAACAATATCCCTGAAACTATTTTGGGATTATTTCAAGTGCTCAAAAGATAACAAAACAATACCATGCTCTATAATTTGTATAGTAATTATGAAGGCTTATAAGTTTTAAATTTATACTGATGATGATATATTAACCAATTATTCCAATCATTGTAAGGCCCCGTTCTGCAATGGGGATAAGATAAGGCCGAAAAATATAAGGAAAAATTTTTTTTTTTTTATTATTCCGTAGAACAACCTTCAGACAACAAAATCATTATTATTGCCATGGGCCATGAGTTAGCCCCTGTGTCTGATATAAGTCTAAATTGACTCTGACATCAACATCAAATGGTGCGCTGTAGACCTGCTGCCCGTCGGGGCCAAGACATAATCAGAAAGCACATTGCTGCATTTGTAGTTGCTGCAGCTGCAGGAGCAGCTACCGCTGCTATTTCCAACTCTCATGGTAGACGACCATTTCTTTCCGGAGTGTTAACAGGGCAGATGTGGTTGGATGATATGTTAAAGGGTATGTAATTTTACTTTTGTTATCTTGTGATATGAAGTCACCTTGTTGTACTTCCATGCTAGGCTGTAATGAAAGGTTCCAAAGAATGTTTGGTATGCAGAAGCATGTATTCTGAGCATTAGTTCAAGAACTACAGAATACATGTGGACTGGAGGATAGCTGCTTTGTTTCTGCACAAGAAAAAGTAGCCATATTTTTGTGAACAATGATATCTGCATGCTCCAATCGAGACTTACAGGAACGCTGAAATGCTTAAACTTCGGTATAACCACAACACACCAAAAGGATAATGTAATGATTCTAGAATGAACCAACAAAACCACAGTCAATGTATAAGTGCTTCTTGACCAAAACCTAGTTCAGGCGGTTATGCGAGTGGTGCTTAAGTGTAGGAACCGTTTATAGATATAGAAAGAAAAGAAAAATAAAGAACCTGTCATATTTATGGAACATGTTATCGAGATCTTCCTGTTCCCCTATAACCGTCTGTCGGGTGTCCTTGAAGAGCATGAGAATGTAGCCTTCGTGGACTGACACTGGAGACAGTGGTTCTAAAGGCTCTCAGACTCTATTGAGATATTTAAAATAGTAGCAAAAACACCGAATATAATTCACAAGATAGTTCACTAAATTCAGTAAATAGAAACGACCGGAAAAGATCTCTGGATAATAACCAAGATCTTGACAAAAACAACCGAACTCTCAAGATCTTGAAAGACCAGTGTTGCAGAAATCAACGGGTTCACACATTAAATCCTGAAGTTTGAATTTTTCTTCACTTAAGTCAAACGAGAATTGGGTTCACACAATCCATGTCTCGACAACGTGGAAGTAGCAACAAGATCTGTGATATGATTTCACACTCTCCGGAACGAGAATTGGGTTCACACAATCCATGTCTCCTTATGATCGAGAAATCATTGGGTGGGGTTATGGAAAACTAGAGTTTCACTCTTATGATAACTGTGAATCACACTAAGAAGTTAATCTCTGTCAAGATCTTTGTGATCTGCAGAAGATCTTTAGTCAATGGAAACAAGATATTA
>ML179069.1:0-25356 GCA_004369135.1 Dendrothele bispora CBS 962.96 | reverse complement strand
CGAATCTACTCACAAGTACTTGAATATGACCCTGACTTGTGGAAAACTTTAAATCTTGCATTATCCAATACTCCAAGATTTGTTCGCAATACATCTCTTGCATCTTCTATAGATCCAGAACCCTGAAGAATGTTTTTAAATGCAGCTCCCAATGATTTCAGTGTATCATTTCCAGGTCCTTCAAATCTGATGCTCCATGTGGGAGCATCAGTTTGCCATAAAGCATACAAAATTGCAACCACTACATCATATGCACAACTATTCTCATTCCATTGCGGTCCCATTCTTGATGACACTGTATTGTTGATCTCATCAGTTCTCTGTTTTTTCACACATTCTCTCTCACTATTTTCTATACTAGGAGATCTCGCACGTTTACAAGAATTAGCCTTTACAATTAACTTGGAACCATTGGCTGGTTGTAATCTTTCAAGTATCAAATGTGAATTTTGGACTTTCAAGTTATCTTCATTATTTTTTACAATTCTCCATGCAAGATCCTCAATATCAGTCTCTTGTAAGGGATCAGACTTAGTCCATCTGATAGCATTATGTACATGTTTTGGAACATAATCTTGACCTTTCCATGTTCTGAAAGACTTAATGAGTATATTTCGACAATCTCCATAAACACTCTTATGTAAATTTCCATTATATCTTAGCCTAGTAATATCATCTAAAAGCTCTAGCTCTCTGTATTCTTGACGCAATGACCCTCGAATACCCCCTGTTATTTTAGCAGGACTGAAACCTTGGAGAATCACAGTACCTGCTGCAGTTGCACTTCTAGATAATGCAGTATAAATACCATGATAATCTTTACAATTCTGTATAATAACTGGGTTAAATAATCTGGTTTTTCCTTGGGATGCATAGTCTGTCATTGAAAAACAAGGCAATATCTCTACTTGTGTTCTCCATACATTTACAGCAGAATCATCAGGAAGTGTTATCCAAGTTGATATTGAGCTAGCAGATAGTGGTACTACATTAATGGGAAGACCATCCAGTTGGACATTTGTAGGTGGATTGACCAGTTCAACAAATAATGTTTCTAGAACACGTTGACCTTTAGATCCTGTTTTTGATGTCCATCCATAAACTTTTCCCTCTTGTCCCTTGGTTATACATATTTCAGTAGCAAGGTTAGTCTGGATAATCACAGGCATATCAAGACACAATGACAATTTTGCTGGAATATGTGAGCAAGAGGCACTAGTATGAAGTTGCCACAAGCAGCTTTGTAAAGTATCTGTCATTTGCTCTGGGCGTATAACTTTTTTGTGTTTGGAACCATTCATTCCATCCTTGTTAGGTTCTTTCCCAGGCTTTATGGTATCTTCTGAATAAAAATCAACCAGATTTTGTCCAGTTTCCTCTGCAAAACGACGGCAACCCAGGTCATTGATTATGTCTTTATGTATATTGAGAGCCGTGATGATAGGAACATCTCGGAACATGGGACTGCATACTGAATTGTGGCCAACAGCTAATGTAGATACCTGAGAATTTAGAAATGATACATCTGCTGTTGTACATTTTTTGTATCGCATATTTTCAAGCATTGTCCGAAACTTTTTATCATCCTGGCTTTGTTTGTTCTGACACATATTTTGTCTGAGTATTACCACTGTGGTAAAGCGATGCCAAATAGATTTGCCTATTGCTTCTTCTTGTTTTTTCTTGGAGCGAGCATTTAGACCAATTGTATGACTATATAATGCACTACTTTCACCACCCATTGCAGGGGGCAGCTGAGCAAAATCACCAGCCAAAATCATGTTCATTCCTCCAAATTCTACATCTTCGCAATTTAAAACTTCAGCCAACTGTGCACTGATTTTGTACATTTCCCAAGCAGATATCATTGACACTTCATCAATGAATATATATTTGACACCATTCAACCGTTCTCTTACCTTTGATAAGGCACTCTTATTCCATCTGCTGTTTAATGATAACACTGAGTGATATGTAGAGCCACCCAGTAATGCTGCAGCATTTCCAGTGGGTGCAATTACAATAAATTTAAATGATTCATTTCTTGAGGCAAAAAAATGTGCCATGGCATTCAGGACACGGGATTTTCCAGTACCACCCATACCTCCAATATACATTTTAAGCTGAGCAGAAAAAGGACTTAATGAATGGTTGGCAATAATTCTGAAAGCCCTTTCTTGCTCTATGTTTAACTCAAATTTTGCAACAGTGGTATCAATGGCACATTTCTGTTCACCTGCATTAAACCTGCGTTCCAAAAATGATATGTCAACAACTTCAACAACATTAGGTTTATAAAGAGTATGTTTTTGAAACTCATTGCTTTGATTTTCTGAAATACGGGATGAGCGTTGGTCAAGAACCTGCTGGCGTTTTTGAAGTACAATGTTTTTCCACTCAGCACCAGAACGGCTGCTTTCAGAGATAGTCCTGTCTTGGCTGGATATATTATAATGTAAAGATTTATTAATGTATGGGATAGTCCATCCCACATTTTGCATAACCCGTTTCATGGACTCCATTGCATTCAGTTTCTGTTCATAGTATGCACCTTTGACAATTAAATCACCCATTTCCACTGCATCTATGGTAGGAAAAACTGTATCATTAGATTCAGTTACATCTGGCAGATGGTGTAATTCATCTTCATTATCATCCCAGCTATTAACTAAATCTGGATTTGATTTCAATTGGGCTCTAAAATCATCTCGAGCATCTAAACATTCATATCGTATGTTGAAGTTTTTCATTAAAGTTCTGTCACGTTCTGTAAATCTGTGGGAGTTAAAAGCAGATCTCCAGTCAGGATGTACATTTTCTCTCAAGTCAAACCCATTTCTCCAAGGCTTAAACAGAGCTAACATTGTAGAACAGTAGTATTCATAATCACCTTGATCACTCCGTGGTAGACCACCGCCAACAAAATTGACAACATAATACTCAGATTCTTTATGTAACCTTATTGCATGTGTCTGATATAAAGGGTGGTCTGGTAGGAAATTATAAGCCTTCTTATGTAGACCAGTTGAATATTCGTTGTTTAAGTCAGTATTATCTACATCCATTTGTACTTCATATTCCCCTTCATTGCCCTCTTCTATTTCATCATGTTCATTACAACTGTTTTTTTTAGGACATTTGAATTTCTCAGATAATCTTGCCCAATCATATAAACAAATGTGTGAAAGCTCCTTTGGCCAGTATATATAATCAAAAACTGGTGATATACCCACAATTCTCTTTCCACGCTTTAAGAGCATTACTTTATCAGATGTTATACCTGTCTCATCTGGATGCCAACAGCTTCGAGCCTCTTTAATATATTGATGCCAGTAAAATGGAAGAAATTTATGATCAGTGTAATGATCAGGATTCCCAAGTAGATACATGCATATCATAGGTGCACCCATCTCCATCTTTGTTGTTAACAAGTTTACAATTTTTGTCATTAACTTTCTTGCTTTCTCATGTCCACTTTCTGATCCTGATACTAATTCAGGACATTTATTAAAAACTGATACAATAGCATCAAAAATTACATGTGTTTTGAGAGAAGACTTAGTAATATAATCTGAAACATACAAAACAACTGCTTTAATAGCTGTACCAGAGCTAAGATTGGTGACATCTGTATTACATCGAAATAAATATGTCATAGCTGGAGTAAAAGTATTCAGCCAGGATTCACCTTTTTTCATGTATACTCCTCCTGTATCAGGATCAATCTTGGTTTGTTCAAGTATTGGTCTTGGAAACCGTGCTTTACATTTACCCCATTTGTTATCCATACATCCAGTGTACAACATGTTTTTTCTTTTTGAACCATCCTTGTTTGTATCACGATGACAATTGTGTGTCATGAACAGTGGTCTTAGGGGCCTTTATTTCCTTTTGCACACTTATTTCCATTCTTACATGTTGCCATTTCTTCATATTCACAGTCTTGCATTTCATTCCATCAGATCCCTTAGCTCGGGAGAATTCCTTGCTATGACACTTCATTTGATCTTCCATTCCTGATGCCTGTCACTGCCTTGTTGTTCTGTGATTACCTTGTTTCACTTCTTTGTTCTATGATTCCATCAGCCACACTGCCTCACTTGATTCCTGAACTCGTAGCCTTATTGTATATAGCTAGTCCTGTCAACACCTGGTTCCCCATCTTGACCTCTTTGTCTGTTGGGACCAGGTGTGTTATCTGTTGTCTGTAGCTAAACCTAATCTTGACCTCTTTGTCTGTTGGGACCAGTCTTCACTCTTTGTGACATTAGGTCAAGATCTCCTACTGCACTGGCAACTGCTTTAGGATCCCTGTGTTCAGTTGCCCTTGCAGGATTTGTTACAGCTCTGGTCTGGCTCTGGTCTTGTCCATGTCTACTCACCACTGGACTTCTGCATCTGTCTTGTTATGGTCACCTCACTGTTTTCATTCATAACCAGCTCTCACCTGTCATGCTCTGCCCTGGACCTTCTGTGATCAGCCCACTCCTTCAGTATTTTTGTCAACCTGCTCTCCCTGCCTGCCTGGACTTTCTGTAATAGGTCCTTTCATCCAGCACTCTCTGTCAGCTGTGTCTGCATCAGCTGTTTTGGCCACTGTTTCACTGTTCATTGTTGCTGTGTCTGCATCAGCTGCAATTTTATTCAGCTACTGTTCACCATGCTGCTGTGTCTGTATATCAGCTGCATTCCAGTTCTGTTTGTAGGGCTTCCGTAATAAGTCCCTACACCTGTTTATTGCTGTTGTGTCCGCTCATCAACTGCAATCTTTATTCATTGTTTTACTGTTTATTGCCGGCATGTCTGCATTGCCAGCTGCAACTCCCATCATTTCACCTGCCATCACCTGCACTGTTATTTTTGTGTCTCATTGGAACCAACCTACTGTGCTGAAATGGGCCAATTTTTTTTTCTGGGAAACTTTCACCTTCTGGACTAGGACCTGATTCATTGGGGACAATGAATGCTAGAAAGGGGGTAAAGCCATTGGTATGGCTATGTAACAAAAGAAGTTGAAGAAGAAAAGATTTGAAGAGATATTAGAGAGATGTGAAGATAAATGGGATAAGTCAGAGAGAATCTGACTCTAGGGTAAAATCTTTTTCTGGACAGCAATCTGCTAATTGTAGCATCATTCATTGAGGACAATGAATTTTAGGAGGGGGGTAATGTCATGAACAGTGGTCTTAGGGGCCTTTATTTCCTTTTGCACACTTATTTCCATTCTTACATGTTGCCATTTCTTCATATTCACAGTCTTGCATTTCATTCCATCAGATCCCTTAGCTCGGGAGAATTCCTTGCTATGACACTTCATTTGATCTTCCATTCCTGATGCCTGTCACTGCCTTGTTGTTCTGTGATTACCTTGTTTCACTTCTTTGTTCTATGATTCCATCAGCCACACTGCCTCACTTGATTCCTGAACTCGTAGCCTTATTGTATATAGCTAGTCCTGTCAACACCTGGTTCCCCATCTTGACCTCTTTGTCTGTTGGGACCAGGTGTGTTATCTGTTGTCTGTAGCTAAACCTAATCTTGACCTCTTTGTCTGTTGGGACCAGTCTTCACTCTTTGTGACATTGTGAACGTTAGACTTAGCCAGTAGATCATCTACTGTGTGAATGTATTGATTTTTCCACATTTCATATGTTGAGCATGCATCACAAGCAGCTTGACATAAACTTGATATATGTGGCTGACATAATTCTGGAGGTGGTATAGGCATTGTTTCAGTGGGATCTGTATAATCAGCATTTTTCATGTCTTCATTAATCTGATTCATAACATCCTCATGTTTCCCAGACATGTATTCACCACAGTGTACACTTTCCAACCAAAGAACAATGCGTTTTTGGAAATCAGATTCAAAATCAAGTATAGCATCTCGGACTTCTTGTGGAGTCATTGATCCCTTCAACCAAAGCAATAAATGTAGATGTAGACTTAGTCTGCCTTGTTGTTCCACAGTACCGTAGTGGGCATTATGCTCACCATACAGACCTCGATGTTTACTTTCTTTACCCAATATACATTCAATAAATATTTCAACCACAAAGTTAAAGAACCGAGCTGCTGCAACAGGGTTCCCAGCTATTTGACGTATCCGTACATCATGAGGCAGAACTGATGGATTGAAAGTTTCATCTGTACCAGCATAATATAAAGCAATTGGATGTTTCTCGTCAGCTGGTGACAATGTAATGTACCATGATGGTGCACCTTTGTGGGCAATTAATGACCATATCTCATTACGCATATGTTTTTTTGTAGTTGTTGAACCCTGAACCTTTCCTGCTACATGATCAAGATCTATTATTGCTTGATAACAGGCCCGTTCTTTCTCTGTCTGAGGTATTATTTTTTCACCCTTTACTAACCGATCTGTGAGATTCTGCAGCACCGATTGATCAAGGTTTAATAGACGATCTGCAATTTCACTAAAGTTCTTACGGTCAGCCAACAACCAACCAGATGTAGTTGTGGCTTTTACCTGAGCATGACTGAATGCAATGAAAGGAAAGTTAACATCAGTTTGGAAGCGTTTATCATGGTACATGAGAAGAAATTTTTTGTGCTTGTTGTCAGACAAATGTGTACTTCCTATACCACCAAGTCCATATGGAAAGAGCCATGGAAACATTTTGGGATATAGTTGTGAGTTGTGCCACATTGATTCAGGTGTAGCAGCATGGCCAACAGCTAGTACCTTTCCACCATTCTCAAAATGTTGCCAAGCATGTGCTTTCAATTCGGCTGTACCAAGCGTGTTTGTTCTTTCTCCTGTCAGACCATGCACAGTAAATTCACAATCTTCCTCCAACCCATCTTCATCATTGAAGTCAAATTGACTCATACTTTCTGGAGTTTTATTTGTATTGGAATGTTTCCACTCAACTGAGCAGGGAGGAGTTTCACTGTCATACTGCGCTAGATGTTCTGATGAGATTTTTACATCGCTATAGTCAGAATGATTTATAATAAGCCACTCTAATGCATTTTGAAGCTCTCTCTGTCTTACTACAAATGGAGTGCGATTGTAGTCATCTTTTGTGGGCTTGGTAGGACCTGTCCATAAAATGGCAAGTACATCATCCATATCCTTACGAGGTGAAGGTAATATTGAGTACATTTTTGGAACAGGTGTTTCAAAACATAGTGCATTGGCTTTCATTTTACGTTGTCCTGTTGAAATTTTCACAAAGCAACATGTATGTCTTACTTGTGCAACAAGCAATCTCTCTATAAAACGGAGTTTTGAAAGAACTTCAGGTACTTCCCCAAGCCATAAATTCTTGGCCAAGGCTAAATCTGGAACTTTTCCTTTACGGACTGAAGATCGACAAGAATCACATATGTGACTGCAACGATAGTCAAGTACTGGACCAGAGAACTCTTTAATGGGATCAGAACTTTTCTTGTGCTCTTTACGGGTCACACCTTCTGCATGTAAAACATGAAGATGATTTTTGACAGATTTTAATTTGCTAAGTTCCTTTCTAGGCTTTAGTTGCCCACATACAGCACAACCTGCCTCTTCTATATTTTCATTGGCCATCTTGTCACATGCTGAAGATAATATTTGATTTGTCAAAAGCTCGTCTAGAGGTTCTGGTGGAAATAAGTTAGACATAGACATGACATTGGAATGATTAGTTTCATCTTTAGAACTAGTATCATTTGCTTCAGCTGATTCTATTGTATCATCGAATAGCTTATCAAGATTTAAATGTGAAGACTGTACTACAGCATTAGTCGAGTTATTCCTTGATTGCTGATATTTCTTGTTTTGTTGTTTATCTTTATTGCTTGGTCGTTGATCTTTTTTGTTTTGTTTTTTTTCTTTACTGCTTGGTTGTTGATTTTTCTTGTTTTCTTGATTATCTTTATTGCTTGGTTGTCCATCTTTTGTGTTTTGTCGCTCATCTTTATTGCTATCTTTATTCCTTTTTTGCTTATCTTTCTTGTCTTGTTGTTCATCTTTTTTATTTGCACGTTTTCTTTGTTCATTTTTCTTCTTTATCCGGGAAGGTTGTGAGAGAAAGATTGTACGTGCTTGCCCACAGTTTACACAACTATGACATGAAAACTGTTCAATTATGGCCTCTTTTGTCAAATGCCAAGCCTTGATACCATGTATTTTTGCAATTCCTCGACATTCAGATACAGATATATAAGGGAGTACTTCCCATCCAGGTAAATTAGTATGTATATACTCTGGTTTATTATACTGTGAAAGTGAATATTCCAGGCAGTGTGCAGCAAATGTGAACGAATTGCTTGGATTATAATCTTCATTGACATTGTGAGGGATAATCGAGTCTTTGAAAAGGTCCCAGGGTATCAACATTTTGGCATGTCCTCCTTTTGGGAAATGTAGACTCAAATGCAGACATTCTACATTTGCATCAATGAAATGGGGTTTGAATATTTTTGCTTTAGGAAATCTGTTGAGTCAAAATGGATGGCTTAGCATGTCTGCATTAATAAATCCATCTCTTGAGCAAATTTTAGCAGCAGGTAGATGATAACGAGGGCAGTTTAGCCTTCTAAGTCGACCGTCATGTTGTAACAAGTAAAACAAATACAGATCTTTGATCATGTTTTTTACAAATAAGCGATTGCAAAATTCAAGATTAGAATCATTTTGTAATATAGCAAGAAAATCACCTTTACAATATAGTGATCGATGGAGGAACAAGCAAGTTCTATATGCAATTGTGTGTACAGATTGTATTAGAAATGGCCCAAGCATGATAGGGTATAATATATGCATTACGCAAGATTCAAATGAGATGAGATGGTGGCCAAGACCAATGTCGGAAGGCAATAGTTTAGGATGATCAGACATATGTATGTGAAATGCTATCACAGGATTTAAACAGGACGTATTCCAAGAAACATCAATAGACATATCCAAAGGGACTATGACACAATGGTCATATATGGGTACCTCAAAAGAGGCTGGCAGATCACTGATGAGTGAGCACCAATTATATATATTTTGAGAAGCACTTCTATGAGGTATCACAGGATTCAAATGAAACGTGTTGCCAAAAATATCAATAGGTATATCTGGAAGGACTATGACGCAATGGTCATACATAGATACCCCAAAAGAGGCTGGCAGATCATGGATGAACGACTGCCAATTATATTCATTTTTAGAAGCGTTTGTATATTTGAAAACTAGTGATAGATTGTGTAGGTTGGAATAAGATTCAAATCAAACAATGGTGTAATACCTACTTTTGTCCAGGTTGGTGCGAGGCAAAATAGATTGGAAAGATGGTGACAACACAATATCTGAAAAAAAAAAGAAAGGTTTGAATATCACGGATGTTGGATCACATGGAGATCACACCTACTTTTACTGAGGGAGAGGTAGTTGCTTGTAGAGCCTTCAAACCAATTGTTCTTGTTCACATATTGATGACTAACTGCTGACGGCGTCAAACATTGGGATGGATGGATGAGAGAAGGCTGGGAACTCTCTACAAAGCAACAATGAGCAGAAATCATAGCATTGCTAGCAGCCATTTACCTAGAGTAGAGACCCTAAATGAGAAACAATGAAGAGTCAATAGCACAAATAGCATAGACAGAATCATGGTATGATGCAGGTACAAAACAGAGCTTGAATTAGAATGTTGAACCAAAACTGATTTCACATGACCGTGTTGCCTTGCTTGTTGGGTCCTTTATTCATGTGCTCATTCTCCCAAATGAATGTTGACCAAAGCCTACATCTTCTGTTATAAACAAGACCAAAATATGCTTCCAAGGGAGGTCGGAGTGAATGCCTCCCTAATAAATACCTGCATGATGTTTGCTGTCAGAGTTAATTGACTATATTTGGTATTAATTACCAGATATTGGAAACGGTCTACAATTATTCTGTTTGCCAGAAATCTGAACACGTCTGGATATTACCATAGTTAGATTACCATTGGTTACATCAAATATGTACTGTTCATGACTGAACAAGATTTTTTTGACTGTGATAATTAAAGTTTTCCATGAGTCGACCTGGGCAAGTACTTGGACCTGTCACACAAGTACTTGTTGTTAAAATCATTTGACTTGGTACTTGGACATGACCTGTGGGAAACAAGTACTTGTTCACAAGTACCTGCAAGTAAATTTTGGACTCACAAGTAGTATATAGCTAAATACTGGTTTCTCAACATAAAACAATAGATTTAACTCAAACATTATTTTGATAATTACCATAATTCATACCTGTGACTTGTACACGACCTGTGGGAAACAAGTACCTGAACTTGTGGGTAAATTACTTGCAAGTATTTTGCCGAATCTACTCACAAGTACTTGAATATGACCCTGACTTGTGGAAAACTTTAGTGATAATTGAGCAAAAGCTCATGAACAACGCAAGTAATATATTTATTTCCAACTACAAAGGCAGCAATACAAATTCTATGCAACTGAAGTATCCGTTTCAATACCAGATTCATAATTAGTCCAGTTGTAGTCATGGGGAGGAGGAGAAGCTTGAGCAAGAACGATTACAAAAAGAAGGTTCAACGCAATCATTGGTTGAGAGAACGTGTTCAAATCCCATGGCCCTGATACCGTGCATCCTACTGTTACTAGCACACCTGCTTTAAGACTACGAGAAGTCAATTCTGGAAGAGATTTATACTCGTCAAAGTCCTTGGGTTTGAAACGGAATCCCGTGATGCCACGTTCACTATTTGCTCTTCCATCATAAATGTGAACTAAAGTAATCAACGTTAGTGAGGTTGCATAACAAAACAAATTGAGTAAGAATGTGTATGCACCTTCGTCAGAGTATTTAAGGAAGGGTGGATTTTCATTGTCTAGTTGCTGCATTTGGCTGGTACCACCAAACATGTCCATAGCAGACTTTGATGGCGATGTAGTATCCACTTGATAAGAAAACAGAATAAATAGGCAACTCATTGGTAAACGCAAAGACTACGCACCTTTTGGAACATAACTCTCCCTTTTAGTGCTAATGACCAGTATCCCTTTTTTAACAGGTCCACATAGCAATTCTTTTGACATTACTGTTCCTAGCCATGCTTCAAAAATCTGATATTCCTGTCGGAAAAGCTGTAAAGAAATATTCCTTGTTGGATCAAACCCTCCAGTCCCATCTAAAGCCTCGCCGACAATTAATCCCGTAAGCATCAACACAGCTGGTTGATTACTCAAATGCGGAGATCGCATCATGGCGCAATCTAAGAAACGGCCGGCACGAACAATCGATGAAGGAGTACGACATGGATTGATATAGATGTTATAGGACTCAAAAGCCAATGCTTTTCGAAGATTGCTAAATACAAAACATATGATTAAATCATTCAAAATCAAAGCAAAAAATATGCATGAGCAGGAAACGGGGTCCAAGAAACGAGTTAGTCTACCATAGCGTGCAAGGTTTTTAATCAATGCATCAGGGTTGTTTGTACCAGAGAATGGTAACAAATTTGCATTGTTAAAGCTCAAATTCATGTGTCAATCCACAGAAATAAGTAGAATCCGATAAATTACCCACTTTTCGTAGAATTCACATTTGCTCAACTCGGCATAATATTCTCTGAAGGCACGTGGCTGGAGGCGGCATTTGAAAATCTTTGAAAGCACCGACGACAAAGGTTTTGCACCAGACAACATAAGGTTTGAATCTGCGGATGCATTTTTTGGAGGAGAAGAAATATCAGCAAGTGGTGTTCGATCTCCCATGTTGCTTTGAAGTCAATCTAATTAGAGAAAACACTTTCAGATTCAAATCTAGACATACTTGTGGACCATAGAATGTTCCTGGGTATCAGCCACATTTTGGGAATCGGTCGAAACCTCAGGGAACCTGGATTTGAATTTGAATTGATTAATACATCAGCGACATGATCATGATTTTGGAAAATAAATACTTACTCATTGTGTTCTCTTTCAAGACGATGTTTTTTAGTTGGTGATCTTACATCGTCAGGGTTTATGGGTAAATTCAACCCGCTGAAATATTACAACATGGGTATCAAGAGAAAGATTACATTCAGTAATTACAGACCTTGCTTCTACTTGTGGAGGCGTCATCAATACACGTTTATGGGTTTTACCACCAGACGTATTCATGCTGTTAAGTATTAATAACAAAAAATATTTGAGACAATGGCTATCATAAATAAACATGTGGCTTACTTGGGAACGTCAGGCTTGGCTTCATACGAGGTTTTAGGCGACTAGAAGGAACTACTTGTTTTTTTTCTGTGTCAGAAAGAGACGCTATCACAGGTGACGGTAGTAACAAGGCGTCATCATTGCCAATTCTACTAGAGTAACCAAAAACAAATTAGGGAAAAAAGAGAGTAAACAATAAAATCATTACTGACTTGACTTGAAAATCGCTACCAGATTGTACATCTTTCTTTCTGTAAAAATGTATGTATAATGCCTGACTAGCAACTAGGACAACGTACTGTTTACTGGTTATGCCTTTCTTTGGGTTGTTGGAAACCTTTTTAATAGGAGGTTTGACGATGTTGATAGGCTCAGGTAAGGATTCTTCGGAATCAGACATTGTTTTGCTAAACGCAATATAATTACTATGCATATTGTAGAAGGGCTGGAGAATTACTTATGCAACTGCATCATCAGTTGGGGTGAGACCACGCTTGACATTGTTAGTCGTAGATCTAGACTCTCAATTTACAGCAGGCATCTTTCCCTTTTCCCTTAGATGAAAAATAACAATGAGCGACTTGAATGACTCTATAAAAAAGATAAACGTTGCAAACTTCATTAAAGATGCTTTCGGCAACATGGACCCATCCTCCGATTCAGATCCTGAAGACAACGAGCTATAATACAAAAGGGAAAATGAATATTTGAGATTAATTCATAACGGAGTGAAGAAACTTGCATGGCCCCAGATCTGCGTTTATAAAAGGAGAAAGAAACAAGAAAAGAAACTTGTTATAGATCAAGAGAGAAAAAGAATAAAACGTCTGAGAACTTACGGTTCTTTATCTGCGTCAACATTCTCAGACATATATTTGACCTTGTATGAGGGTTTAATTCTAGATAAGACAAGACGTTATTTAATTCAACAAGAGAGCTTGTCATAAAGAAACAGGCTACCTTCTTTTGGCACTTTTTACTGTGGATGGAGACCCAGCCTCCTCATCGCTGGAGATGGTCCCGAAGTAAGCAGCTCTCTTTGGTGAGCCCAGCTTTTCGTCGCCATCATCCGAAGCGAAAAAATTGAGGTCCTGGGGTCGGTTGGATGAGCTAGAACGGAGACGAAGAAAAAAGAGTTAGATAGTAGAATAAATAAGAGATTGATGAAAGCATACCGTCCAGGGTATGGGTAAAGACATTTTTTGTACGTTGAGATTGTAAGTGTTGTGGCAACAGAGGGAGGGAATAGACAAAAAAATTGAGAACCGCACAACTTATAAACCCAATGCAAGACTCCACACATTTTTAGGGTCCTCAAAAAATGGTACGATATGAGCTTGAGTTTTGGATCCGAACAGCAAAATGCATGGTAGCACTAGAAGCATCTGCAAGAAGTCAGAAACGTTCCAGAAGATAATTTTGAGTTACATTCAAAACAATGAGACCTATGGAACGCATATAAGCAAAGTGGAAACAAAAGGATGGCGAGAGCTGTAGCAATCAAAATATCTTATTAGTTCTCAGCGTATTCTCTCAAATATGAAAAGTACAAAAAAAACAATACTGTACATCTTGAAGTGTGGCAGAGAGGGACAATGCAACCACAACAACAGAAGTAAGAATATACTTTGCATTCTTAACAGAAAATCCTTAAATCCTTGCAGGTGGATACGACAACCACTAGAAGTATGCCACATGTTGTGGATCAGATGGTTTGTGAGGGGGAAAGATCAGTCAGACTCAGCCTCCATAATAGAATGGAAAAGAATTGAAGATGCCATCAGGAAACCAGTCCACAGGTAAGTAAAGAGTAATTTACTGTAATTACACTCTTTATACGCAAGTTAGTGTATTTATCCATAATATTGAGATTACTATAGTTATGATAAATCCGCGGTCCCCCCACAGGCCTATCATAATTATCGAGTAGTTGTTTTATAGTTACCAGAAACTTTCATAAATATTTACAAGATTTGGGTAGCATCTCGGACTGTAGCCTTAAATTATTCTTGTAAATTATTAAAAGGAGTTGTATATTATTCAATAGATATTTCGACACTAGCACGATGATCTAGGTCAATGCGTGCATCATTTTTGAAAGTATAGTATATACATGAAGTTAAAAAATTAGTGAAACTCAGTACGAGATAAATGAAAAGAATGGACGAGAAAATGTTGAGTGGACAAGCTGGTACGTTAAACTGAGTCCGGGGCTTCTGCAAATGCCGCCCAATCAACAGCATTAAGTATTTGCTCATTTGTTAAGCCGTGTTGCGCAAGTGGCAATGTACCGCTATAACGAGCAAATTAAGTTAGATTCTAAAAGAGAGCGGAAGGTGGAGGAGACTAACGATGCATTGATATATAATTTGTGCATAAGAACATGGTATCGGAGCCGGTTGACCCTCTTGATGTTCTCGAGGATACCCAATGCACTTTTCCAAACACCTGTGAGTTCCTTCGAGGGAAAATGTTCACTGCATGAACGTGCATAATCCTGAAGGATGGAATGGATCTGAGAAATGACCTGTCAGACAAATGGAAGCGAGAAGAGGGAAGATGACACTACCGTGGCAACACTCAAAGCAACCAAGCCAAGTGGCAGCTCTAATTCGTCGGGCTTTTGGGGAATAGATGAGACAAAAACCTGTTTGTTCACCGCGAGAAGTTTGGAGTATAGATTATTGCCGAAGAACATCACGCCAATATATTGTGACAAGACAGGGTGCTCGAACGGTTTGCTGTTGTCATATTGACCAGACTAAAAAAAATGTAGTAAGAGACAAGAGACAAAACAAAAAATGAAACTTACTGGTAGCGTAGCATAATGGTATGTGTAGTTTAAAAGGAGATGCTGCGCCTCGTTACGATGTTCCATGTTGTTGCCAAATCCAAATGACGCAAGGACTGTAGCAACTTGAGTAGTCTTCAGGTCCTTCCGTTCGAGACCGATCCGTTGTGCTACCTAAGGAATCTCCAGTTAGAAAGACATAATAGTGAACTGACCAACTTACATAGCTCATAAAAACCCGGGCATAGGTATTGTAATCCCCATCTCGCAAGCGGTCTCGAATGTCGTTGGTTTGAGTGAATTCCAAACGCTCACATGCTGATTCTAGGGCCGCGTCAGCAATACTCTTCAGCGAGTCTGGGTTCACAGGGCAGTACCGGCTGCCGGTAATCATTTTGAGCTTTCCAATCTTGATGGCTTTGTCGAACAAATCACGGATTGGCTTGGACTGAGAACTGAGGGATGCCAACACAGTAGTCCGGCCCTTGAGGACTGTCACAATGTTGGTACGTTGTAGCCAGGGCTCATTTTGCGGGGCCAAAGAAAGGTTGGAAGGAGCAGGTGCCGGAGTGGGTGCAGTCACTGAGCGTACGGGTTGTAGAGGCTGGTTGACGACCTGTGGAAGCTTTACAACTGTGAGGTCGATCAAGTCCTTAAGTCCATAAAAAGAACCATACCTCTGAACGGAGTTTCCGAGCCTTGCGTACTGAAGTTATCCGGGGTTGAGGCTAGTAAAAGTAGAGGACGACAAGATAGGTAAGCACAATTGCCAGCACATAGAAAGATAAACGTACCTCTATATCATCCTCATCAAAGTCTACGAGATGTCCCTCTGTATCAGTAGGCGGGTTGGTGCTTGGTGGAACAGAACCATTGGAGTCGTCATCAGTGTAGGTGGAAGTGCGACTGAAAGAACGAGAATGAGGGTGCTCTGCTGGCAGATTGGTCAGCAGACAAATAAAAGTACACAAATTACATACCAATTTCGTTCACAAACACAGGGGCCTAAGAAACTTATCAAATGGAACTCGGACAGTATTTAACAAGGCTACTACCTCAGAGTCAATCAGATTGATAGCGTCATAATCTGTATCACGGTCTTCGTCAGATTCCTCATTGGACCCGCTCTTGTCCTCTTCAGTGTCTTCCTCTTGCGGTGACATTGTCTTGGGCGCTTTCTTTGCTACTGATTTCAGGTGTTTTGCTGGAACGACTAAAACATAGTGGGAAATAATGGGAGTGCATAAGGAAAGTTTCTTACCATCATCTTCAGATTTAATCTGACAGTCCTCATCACTTTGCTCGGCAGGCCGTACTTTGAAAGAGGGACAAATGAGGTTGTTAACTGAGTAATTGAATGTACTTCGTTACAAGAAAAATTGAGCACACCTGACCGAGATTTCTGCCCTTTGGGGGCCAAAGAAGTCTTTTTGAGTGACTCTTTTTTCTTTTTTGGTGGTGGACCTGATGCTGCAAGCTGTGAGTACGAGCTAATCCAAGAACTCAGACACGAAACATACCATCCGGTATATTCTTACGCTTTTGCTGTAGCCGCATATTTGTGTGTTGTTTTGAAGTGGCACGAGTATTGTGTGCCATGAAGTTGAAAGTGAAAAAAAAGAGTGTCGATAATGAGAGAAGAGAAGGATAAAATGTATGCCTCTTTCTACTTTTTTCCAGCTTTTATACTGGCCTTCGCCATCTAGATTTATTTGACAATTTGGAGTTGTAATACTTTAACTCGCTTATACTTGAACACATTTCAATTCCTACCGTTGTCTCCCAGCATTATGTTCAGGTGCTCTGCCTGCAATCGCTCATGGAACCGCTCATCCGACCTATCTCAACACTATACAAGAACTACAAATCCTGAATGCAAACGTGCTGGTGAAATTGCAGTTCAAGCACTGAGGCATAGTAGCTCTGCCCCCAGACGTGATGTTCCTTCCTTCTGGCGTAGATCTCGATCACCTCCAGTTGAAACTCAGAATGGCAACGCAAATCCGAATGCAAACCCGCATCTCTTTCAGGGTGATTTTTTCGGTCAGGATTATAGCACGGCTGATTTTCCTGGTTTTGAAGGTGATGGGAATCAAATAGTAGATGAGGAAGACGACCACGAAAGAAATTCTGGCCATGAAGCGCCGGAGCTTGAGCAAACTTGGGAACCACCTCGAGCGCCTGCATCAATTCCCAACGAGATAGATGCAGACGAAAATTCTGTTCCAGCAAGCCCACAAAGCACTCTCCTCCACTCACTTCCTGGCAATCGACAGGAGGTACATGTTGACCATTTCGGTGGTCGGGCTGGTGCACCTCTTTCTGACTCCAGCCTGGTCCGGTTGATGCATGATTCAGCAGATGGTTTTCGGCGCTACCAGGCTAACCTATCCGGTAGCAATGAAAATATTTGGGCACCGTTTAACTCTCAAATGGATTGGGAGGTGGCCAGATGGGCAAAAATGCGAGGCACAGGGTCAACTGCATTTTCTGATTTACTTGCTATTGATGGAGTAAATTACTCTTTTCATACTGATAAATTTTCAAACACCCGCTGATTTTTTTCCCAGGTTCACGAAGCCCTGGGCTTGTCCTACCGGAACAGTGATGAATTACACAAGATCATTGACAGCAATATTCCAATTCAACGCCCTTCTTTTACCCGTGCAGAGGTCGTAATTGCTGGGGAAGCTTTTGATTTGTACAAACGTAATATCTTAGACTGCATTCGTGCTCTTTACGGCTCTCCCGAGCATGCACAGTATCTGTGTATCACTCCTGAACGTCATTATTCAGATGCAGACAAAACTTGTCGGCTCTACCATGATATCCATACCGGAAAATGGTGGTGGAATACTCAAGTGAGTTCTTTGCTACTCGTCACATTCTTCTCACATTTAATGGCTTATAATTCAACTTAATAGAAAGCCCTTGAACAACAGAAACCCGGTGCAACTGTGGTTCCTGTTATTTTATCTAGCGACAAAACTCAAGTCACATTATTCCGCAACAAGTCTGCGTATCCTGTTTATCTTACTATCGGCAATCTTCCCAAAGAGATTCGGCGGAAACCATCACAGCAAGGCCAAATTCTTTTAGGCTATCTCCCAACCACCAAATTAGATCATATCAAAAACAAAGCTTCCCGCCGACGAACCATGGCAAATCTTTTCCATGCTTGCATGTCTCACCTTGTTGCACCATTGAAATCTGCTGGTCAGGATGGTGTCCCAATGGAAAGTGGTGATGGTGTAAAGTGTCGCTGTCATCCAATTCTGGCTGCATATGTAGCTGATTATCCGGAGCAGATTCTCACTGGATGTGCATTCTATGGCGATTGTGGATCATGTGAATGTCCCAGGGATGAGTTGGGAGATTATCCATGTTGCTTCCATCGTCGCAATCACCAAATTGCTGTTGATGCTGTAAAGCTTGTGGGTACCGATGAGTGGATTGAAGCTTGTCGTGAAGCCAATATCAAGCCAGTCCAGCATCCATTCTGGGAGAATTTGCCGTATACAGATATTTTTCGGTCCATTACTCCCGATGTTCTCCATCAGTTATATCAGGGAGTGATGAAGCATCTGATTGGTTGGCTTACTGAAATCTGTGGGGCAGACGAGATTGATGCTCGTGTACGCCGCCTGCCTCTCAATCATGGCATTCGTCATTTTCACAAGGGCATCTCTACTCTATCAAGGGTTACTGGTGCTGAGCATAAACAAATATGTGCTTTGCTTCTTGGACTCATCATAGATACACCCTCATTATCGGCCCATCAGTCCAAAAAATTAGTTTCCGCCACTCGGTCTCTACTTGATTTTTTGTATCTGGCCCGTTGTCCCATTCATAACGACAATACTCTCTTGTTACTTGAAGCGGCATTACAAGATTTTCATGACAACAAATCCATTTTTATCACACTCCATGCTCGTGAACACTCACGCCAAAAACACCAATATATCCGCCGAGCGGATTGATGACTGGAGAGTCGGACAGAAAGTAGATATATTTGCGATTTAGATAGGTGTCTAGATATATTGTGTATCTCAACGCTAAATACATGAACAAAAACCTGATATATTTGGGCACATCTCAGTGCATCTGACTAGTGAACGAACACATTGCCAATCAGATCTATAAAAAGAAGTACGGAAAGACTTCAAATCCAGGCTCCGGACATGGGTGCGGATATGCCACCAAAAAGACAATAAGTCCGGCTTCAGGATATGGATGCCAATAGTTCATTTTTCCTTGGTACCGATATGCCAAAATTGAATTGGATCTGGAATATCCGTTTCACAGACAGATGGACTATCCGTATCCGTATCATAACACCAGACTTATCGTCTTTCTAGACGCATATCCACGCTCATGTCCGGAGCCTGGATTTAAGATCTTTTTGTACTTCTTTCAATCGATTTGATTGGCAATGTATCTGCTCACTAATCAAAGATACAGAAATGTGTCCAAATATATCAGGTTTCCGTTCATATATCTAGCTTTGAGATGCAAAATATATCTAGACACCTATCTAAATTACAAATATATCTACTTTCTGTCCGACTTTCTGGCCATCAATCCGCTCGGCGGATATATTGGTGTTTTTGGTGTGACTTCCATTTCCCAAAACTCCACTCTCTCGCTCATTATGCACAAGCTATTCGGTATTATGGTACAACTGACAACTATAGTACAGAGACAACCGAACGACTTCACATCAATTTTGCTAAAGATGCTTATCGCGCTTCAAACAAGAAGGATGAATATGCTCAGATGACCAAGTGGTTGGAGCGTCGGGAGAAAATTATGCACCATTCAAATTATATTGACTGGAGGTGCTCTCAGCTTTTGATGGCGAGCATTCAGAACAATACCTCCAGCTGCAGCTCTACTCCCGGACAACGCATTGATTTCCCTGGGGCCCAAAGAACATTGTCCGATTTCCGATGCCTCTACATGCAAAAACTCACTAAATATCCAACTGTAAAGACAATAACTCTCCAGAAATTGGAGGACACGAGTTCGAAGGGCTATGGTGCAGTCAAACTCCGACATGCCCTTTCTTTTTTTATTGCACAGTACCGGAACCCAACACTGACATCGCACGAGGTTGAAGAGATGTCTCAATTCATATCTCTTCCCTTTACAAGTGTTCCTGTCTGGCATCAAATCAAGTTCGTAAATTCGGAGCTATATGGAGACACAACACTCGATGTGATCAAGGCTCGTCCCAGGCAAATGAATTCCTGGAATCAGGTTGTACGAACAGTTTGACACTGCACTTATTCAGACAACCCCAAATAACCCTAACAACGGATATCTAGATGGTCAATAATTCCTCTATCATTCCAATATTTTATTGTCTAATTGTTACGGTTTTGGATAGGAATGTGTGTTGGTCGGGTCAGGGTCATATTCTCACTACCAAGCAAGGGTTTGGATCGGCTTTTCCCATCAGATATCTCACCCCCAACACATCTTGCCTATGTCGAATGGTTCACGAAGTTTACCCGGCAACTGGACCCATCTTCTGGGATGCATCGTTTGAAGCGTCAGGTCATGAGTGACGGGTCACTTAGTGTATCGGTGATACCAGTGGAGATGATTAAACAGAGTGTTCATCTGTTTCCAAAGTGGGGTGGGACAGTACCGTCAGATTGGACTTGTGAAAATGTGCTGGATGTTTGTCCTACATTTTTACTTAATCCGTTTTGTGACCTTCATACATACTGTTGTCTATTATAGTTTTAGAAGTTGGATGTAATAACAGTCTATGTAGACATTCAATTTCATTCCGTTATGCCAATCCGTCTTAATACAAGATAGTAATAAGACTTATGTATCGGTAATTAGTAAAATATCTTTATCGCTGGACTACAGCTTGTATAATTTTTATAACTACTTACAAGTTAGTCTAATTATAGGTACTATGCCAATTACTGAAATGATAGCTAAGTTAGTAGTCCATTAGTTTTGGACGGTTTTCCTGATGGCGGCCACAACAACAGAAGCAAGAATGTACGTTGCATTATTAACCTAAAATCCTGCAGGTGGATACGACAACCGCTAGAAGTATGCCACACGTTTTAGATCAGATGGTCTGTGAGAGGAGAGGTCAGTCGGACTTAGTCCCCAAAATAAGAACCTCTCAGTAACGTTTCCTTTACTTCCTACAAGTCTCAACCATTCAGACATTGGATATGCTTGCAGAATACGACTTTGGGGCAGCAAGTGAGTGCGTATTTAATCCCACTAACACATCTTATCTGAATGGCGGAAATGCAGAAGTGGCGTTGGAAGAAATCACGGCACAACGGAAGAAATCTGATCATGCAAAGGCCAATATATCGACTGTTAAAGACGAGGTAAAGGCATATATCAGTCTGCCGTGGCTATTGCTAATAATTAAAATAGATGCCACAGATGTTGGAGGCAATGTTTGTTGGAACGCCTCCTGCCTGGAGAGTTGTCATCAATGATGGTGAGCCTGAAGAAATGGTGTTCAGTGTTCAAGGGATTCTGATCAGCAAAGATCTTCCACCGTTCACCACGCATCCAGGAAAGTACGTATACTCTGTGATTTGTTGCCGTATATTCTAAAGATAAAGTCTTGCCAACAAAATAGGAGAACCAAAGCAAGCGCTTTGCGGCAAGCCATTACGATCAGTGGTCTCGGTACTCAAGCTTTCACACAGGCTATAGAAGGGGTCAAGGCTATTCATGCATTATTGAAAAGAAATGTGAATGAAAAAGATGTACAACATCTTACAGCGGTTTCTACTGATGTGAATGAAGATCAGACTTTCTCCATTTCCAATCAGTACTTCACTTCCCACCATTTTGCTCCCTTTGAACCCATTTTAGAGATGGACTGCAACACCATTGATCCACTTGGAATTCTGGCAAAAATTGCAGGTTCAGATTATGTTTACACTGCAGAGAATAAGGTGGAATATGTGCAGATGGTCTTCAACAACTCTGAGGGGAGTAAAACAAAGTAAGTTAAAATGATTTCTCCATCATTACGGTATTGACATATAAGCAAAAACAAAGGTTTAAATTAGTCACTCCAGCAAAGTTCAGAGAAGGCGATGTTGTTGAGGTGCAATTCACTCTTAGCTACAGGGAAGCAGAGAAGGCCACCCTACAAAACCCTAGCTATTCTTTGCTCATTGACTTTGATTGATGGTCACTTCACCGATGTCAGTTTGTGATAATCGTATCGAAGTATCAAACATGTTTACTAACTTGGGTTACAGGATGCGTTGAAAAAGGGAAGTGAAGTGAAGCCGCAGGTATATAGGGGCCTGAAGCGTCGAGCTGGCAATTGGGATGAGGAAGAGAAGGAGGCGCGAGCAAGGGTTTCTCAAATGGTAATTACTAATGGAAATGAATAAGGTATACTGCAGTGCTTGTTGTTTGTCATATATCAAAACAAGAAAAAATGTCATATACAAATTCAGTAGTCCACACTTGATAAATTTGTTTTCGTCAAAAAAAAAAGAGTATGATTACATAACAAAAAATATATGCCAACAAAAAAAAAAGAGGGAGATAACTATGCCATCATAACGCTACTGCTAAACATTCTTTCCTTTGCTATATTTACATAGCCCATGTTCTGTAGTGAAAATGTCATATCTCATACGATCACGATGCATAGAAAGAGCGTCGACCATTTTGGTGTGGAAACGTTTGAATACCTCTGCAACGCTGCACTTGTCAGAAACCAAACCCATTTTGCGCAATGCATTTGCAGCTCCCTTGTTAAGCTTCTGTACAACCAGCGCTAGTTCCTCCAATGTAGGGGCATCTAACCTTCCAGCATAAACCAGATCGATAGCAAGCAAGTACGAGTTCAAGTTACCAAAGCTAGGGAAAGCTTTCTGGTCGTCTTCAAGATGGTGAGTTGTTACCCAATCTATAACATCAGAAAACGATCGACATCCTGGGTCATCACCTAGATAAACATGGAGAAGTTCGCTTGACTCCCAAAAGGTTACAGCATTTTCGATGACGCAATGACGAGAGGGACCATATGGACAAGGGTCACAAATAACTTTGTCAGAGATATTGGCAACAGAGGCACGCCAGGTATTCCAGTCCTGCAGATCATGAAAGTAACAGGAACGGTTAAATCTTTCCATGATTGGCGAGGCAAACAAGATTCCTCGGAATATCAAAGCACTGAAGATGCCTTCATGTGTGCGTATCCTGCTATAATCAAATGGTCCATCATTCCGTAAAGCAAGTTTTCTCGAGGTTCCCAGCTCCCGGAATGGACACCATCTATCTGTATCATGAAGCATACGGGTTTGTTGATTGTTGACAGTATTGACCGACTCGGATGAAGTTACCGCATCATGCATACCAACCAACCACTCTTTGAACATCTTCACCTGAGAGTCAAAGACGTCAACATCTTGTGCTGGAGATAAATCGGATGAGAGCGAGTGATGGTGGGAAGGATTGGACGAGAGTGAGTGATGGTGGGAAGGATCGGAATAGGAGGTAAGATTGATGGTGGGAAAAGAGCTATCCGCGTGTAAGAAACGTATGTGTTCTTCATGTAACATACAAAGAAGTTTCGATATCTGTGGGTCCTGTTTTGCACCAATGACCCCATGACTTTTTGCTTCGGAAGCGAATTTTTGGAATATTCTATCACCTGGAGTTCTGGAGGAGTTGGACAGCAGGCTAGGTTTTTTATACGTCTCCCAAACTTCATTCACGAGGAGTAGAGCTTCCCGTGATCTCTCGTCTGCCTCCATTACAATTCGAAGGAATCTTGACTGAGCATCATCATCATGGGTGAAAGGGAGATCTAACCACGTAGACACGACTCTTCTAGCAATAGAACGCTTATGGTTGCTAAGTTGATTACCCATCAATGTGGATGGCGGCACATAAGAATAACAGCGAGAGGGAATAAGATCAGGCAGATATGTTGAAGACTGAAACTCAAAGGATGTTCTTGCCTCGACTATAGAAGATACCTTTCGGCAAAGAGTATGAACCCAAGATGTTGACACAGATTTCACAGCTTCATCAAGACAGGTAGAAAGCCAATGGTCCAGATGCCAATGCGTCAACATAGCCGTCTGTTGCTGGATTGCGACCACAGCATCTGTTCGGTATAATGTTGCGTGCATCTGATTGAGAAGGATAGATGAAGATGCAACGGCATTTGCTGATTTGACGCCAAGCGGATCCTGTCGAATGCACTTGTGCATTTTTGCCAATTCAGACACAATTTCTGGCCATGGACGCAATTCAGGATGCTGGCTACAAACTGCACCAGCTTGTCGAAAAGTGGAAATGGCACAACCAATTGCTGGTCCAGTCAACACGTTCAAAAAACCACGATCTTATAATGCAGCTGAGAAACAGGCTGAATAGAAAAAACCCAACATACGTACTCTTTCGGGATGAAATTTCAAAGGATTCCAATAGATGAGAAAGTTCAGAATCAACCTCTATATATAAAACAGCATTATGATAAACTCAATTCCAAAAGCAACGCCACTTGGTTCTCACCCGTATAAGGCGACCATATTGATCCTTTGAACCATTCAATATCCGATGACAAATTGAAGTAATGTCAATAACCTACCTCTGACACGAGTAACTGTCAAAGCGTTATATTCATCCAACATTTTTCCTTTACTAGAAGTATATGAATAAAAGATAATACATATAACCAAGAGGACAAGGGCTTACTTCATATTGGTGTGGGGGATCCAAGAATACGACTCATAGCCAGCCCATCGAACATAGTACTCTAGGAGTGCATTCTGATTACGCATTGAAAAAGCAATCAGAAAGCGATTAAAAAAACTTAAGCAGACTCACTCCTTCTTTTTTCACTGTTCTATGCGCTATTATTTTAGCGACTTCAAAGACGCTGTCTTCTGAGTCTCCATCCTCCCTACCAGTTGCAACGCCCTCCTCAATACCTGACATTTCCACATCTGCCAATGAACTGGATTTGTCATTACCATTGAAATTACCCTCGACATCCTCAGCATCCTCCATATCTACATCCATGTCGCCACCAACTGCTATCAATATTGAGAAAAGTTAAATATTGGTACATATGTTCACAAGAAACCTCAGCTTTACCTTGCGTTAATACGCTAGAAAATCAATACCGTAGATTTTTCGCGATTTATTATTAAATCCTGAATGTCTATAGTATTAGTAATAAGGGAAATAGAGGACTATAGTGAGTCCCGGACTGATAGTCAAGAGGAATAATTGTATTAAGTCAATACATATTAAGTCCAGACTTGTTCCACAAGGAAAATCGTATCCAGAGATGATAGAAGTGACTACATGACTATGGTAGATTAATTGATTTATCTAGTTATGAGAAGTCTATGCTAAGCATTTCA